>BLSH010276290.1:652388-664214 GCA_018402905.1 Glandirana rugosa | reverse complement strand
GGAGTGGAAAGAGGGGGTTCAAATGTACCTGTATTTGTTCAATAAAAAATATACATATATATTCCATGCAATATCTGTCTGCACTGACATCCCTCATTTTAAAGTCCCACTTTGTCATTGCGGTGGTGGCTAGATCACATCCTTCTTTCTTGCTCATAATTCTTGGGTGGAAGACACCCATTCCTTACAGTGATCTACCACGCCATAATATTATTTAATTACCATACACATTTTTCTCTACATAAACCATAAATTGTACCTATACATTCACATTTACACTGGGCCTATTCTATATGAGCCAAACCAGAATAGGGCCGGCTCAGATCATGGATGGGGGGCACGTGGACTGTTTCTAGTTCCCGGGGCTGGGATGTGCAGCATTGCCTCCCCTCCTCATCTCCTTTGAGTTGTGGGAGGGGGGGACACTGCTGCGAATCGGCGACATGTATGCGCCCCGCTCACGGCATCATCTGATGCCGTGATGCAGGGATGTCTCGGGCCAACTTGTGCCAGATTTGGGAGGGCATGATTCCACCTTTGGCATGTGCTGAGGGTGGATTTCATTGTCGTTCCTGACTTTATCTGGTGCTCCACATGACGTTGGTGGGGGACACACCCTTGATTGGGCCCATATCTAGCCAGGGCGAGTCGGCAGACCATTCCACATGTGTTTACCATCAGAGAGGCATCACACACAGTTCATCCACGGTATTCCACACGTAAGTTGCAGAGAGGTCTTTCCAAGACCATCCACACCATCCACCACCCTCACTATCTTCCCCCATTCCTTCTTCCCCCTCCCTCCTCTTTCCCCCCTCCTCTTTCCACCCCCCCCTCTTTGCACCCCCCCTTTCCACTCTCCCCCCCCCCCCCTTTCCACTCCCCCCCCAGTCATACACATTGTACTTAGTTTTTACCAGCTCATGGTTCATTCACACCCTTACACATTTTTTTTGTATTTTTTCACAATTCATTCAGATTATCACAGTTTACATACTCTCTCCATGTGGGATGTGTGTCATGTCGACCCGGCCTGCCTTTGGGCTCCTTCTGTTTGGGTTGGGGCACCTCACCTCAGCCTCGGGGCAGACAAATTGTCTGGGGCTCCCCATCCATTGATATCAGCTGGGCACTGTTAAGCCAACTTGTGAGTATAGATCCTTTGCTCCCTTACAGCTTTTTCTCCCTTTTAGAGGGTAGCAGTCAATTAACTCATATCTTTTATATTTATAGTTATAAACTCGCACCTAACTCCTGACAAATGGCAAAGAGCCATGAAACGCGTAGAGTTTTTAGGGTGTCCTGACAAGATCGGCTTACTATCTTGCAATTTTATTGGTCTGTGTATACGATTTTATGTATTTGAATTTTATCAAGTCCAATGTTATGTATGTGTATGGTCAATGTGTATATCTACATGGCAGCTTTTTTGCATATGGTATATTACTAGCTAATAATGCATTATGTATCACCAGACTATGGAATGTTCAAATGTACCTGTATTTGTTCAATAAAATATACATATATATTCCATGCAATATCTGTCTGCATTGACATCCCTCATTTAAAGTCACACTTTCTCTTTTCCCCTTTTTTAGATGTATAATAGGGATGGAGGTTTGTCATTGCGGTGGTGGCTATCACATCCTTCTTTCTTTCTTTAGCAAGGCAGTGGTCATCTTGGAGGTGTTGACAATGACAGAGGTCAAACGTTTTCTGTAAGTCTCCACAAGGTTTTTACACACTGTTGCTGATAGTTTGGTCCATTCCTCCATGCAGATCTCCTCTAGAGCAGTGATGTTTTGGGGCTGTCACTGGGCAACACGGATATTCAACTCCCTCAAAAGATTTTCTATGGGGTTGAGATCTGAAGACTGGCTAGGCCACTCCAGGACCTTGAAATGCTTCTTATGAAGCCACTCCTTTGTTGCCCCGGGCGGTATGTTTGGGATCATTTTTTGCCCCACTGTATACATATGAACATTTTGCACATTTGTTAGATTCTGATGAATGGTAGCACCCTTGGTCACTATGAGTTTATTTTCTGGTAATTCACTAAATAGGAACTGCAACCACTAAAATCATATTATTCATTTTATTATTTATTCACAGGTAGGCGCCCTCTTGTTTTTTTACTTTATTCACTGTTTGGGCTTGGCCACCATGCTGCAACTCAGTTTCAGGGTCTTGGCAATCTTCTTATAGCCTTTATGTAGAGCAATAATTCTTGTTTTCAGATCCTCAGAGAGTTCTTTGCCATGAGGTGCTATGTTGAACTTCCAGTGACCAGTATGAGAGAGTGAGAGCGATAACACCAAATTTAACACGCCTGCTTCCCATTCACACCTGAGACCTTGTAACACTAATGAGTCACATGGCATCGGGAATGAAAAATGGCTAGTTGGGCCCAATTTGGACATTTTCACTTAGGGGTGTACTCACCACTCCCAGCAGAGTCTGGGTATGGCTCCTAGGGCAAAGCTGAGGGATTAGCTGATCAAGAAGCTACAAGTCCCAGTAGCTCTGCAGCAAACTATGGAAAATCGCTAGAGAAAAAAATAATCATGATAAAAGTAAAAGAGTGTTAGACTTTTTGAGCAGAAATAAATAATATTTTTTTCCTTATGAAATAGGCCCCAAAACAAGTTCAACCTCAGGTCAGGCCAATGAGGGTTTTTTCTCTTTCTCTTTCAAAACTGAACATCCAGCTTAGAGATCTGTAAACAGGTTGCCTGGTAAACTGGGTATATAAAAATATATTTTATGGTCTCTAAACAAGATTCATTTGAGAAGCCTTGAAGTAACAATAAAGCTATGGAAAGTCAGCACAGGAGAAACAGGCTATTGTCAAACAAAGTCTTACAAGACAACTTTGGGGGAATGTTTGCCCAGCTGAACACTTCTAAGGCCCCATACACACGGGCGTATTGAAAAACGAGCTGTAATGTCAATACAGACGCAGGAAAAAAGCCACGTTAATAACGCAATTTCATCAGCATTTTGCATTGACGTCAGTGTACATTGACGTCAGTGTGTATTTTACATTGACGTCAGTGCGCATAGCTTTCAGCGGCGTTTCTCTGCCTCTATTTAAAATCAATGGTTCCCTATGGGAGCCCATTGATTTGAATAGAAGTCGCACCAGAAGTCGGATTATGATGATCCGACTTGCGGCACGACTTGTGTGCAAAGGATCTTGAAGGGGAACACCTGCAAAAATTAAAGAAAGATCCCGCAAAAGAGCTGAAGAAAGAAGCAGACGGAGAAGAGAGGGGAGAAGACGCCGGAGCTGATTTAATAAAATATTTTAAAAACCCGTGTAGTGTGTTTTTTTCTTTTTACACTTTTTTTTCCAGGTGAATGGGTAGGAGTATGATGTACCCCATACTCATTCACATAGGGTGGGGGGCCGGTATCTGGGGGCCCCCTTGTTAAAGGGGGCTTCCAGATTCCGATAAGCCCCCTCCCGCAGACCCCGACAACCGATGGCAAGGGTTGTCGGGAAGAGGTCCTCATCAACATGGGGACAAGGTGCTTTGGGGTGGGGGGCGCAGGGCCCCCCCTGCCCCAAAGCACCCACCCCCCATGTTGAGGGCATGCGGCCTGGTACGGTCCAGGAGGGGGGGCACTCGCTCGTCCCCATCCCTTTTCTTGGCCTGCCAGGCTGCATGCTCAGATAAGGGTCTGGTATGGATTTTGGGCTTGGATTTTGGGGGGACCCCACGCCATTTTTTCTTTAATTTTTGCGGGGGTTCCCCTTCAAGATCCTCTGCACACAAGTCGCGCCGCAAGTCGGATCATCATGAACCAACTTCTGATGCGACTTCTATTCAAATCAATGGGCTCCTTTAGGGCTGTGTATACAACATTAAGCCACGTTTTTGAGGTTATGCCGACTCAACATCAAAAACGCTCTAACTTTGGAATGCACGGGTCCTGGGTTCTTCTTACAGTTTAAGAACGCTGATGCCATCTACAGCTCAAAAAGGTCAATGTGTGTATGAGGCCATAGAGTAACATGGTGTGGCGTTCTTAAGTTGTAAAAACAGCTAAAAAATGCAGCATTAAATGACGCCCGTGTATATGAGGCCTTAGGATTGTAAATAGACAAAGTAGTAAATATTGGGTTTGTCTCCTTAAATCCCTGAACGGCTGAACGGTGGAGGACTTCAAATACACCACCTATCATCTATGGACTTTGTATAATGAATATTATAATATACCTAATATGCATAAAGGGAATGATGGAAATTTTGCGATATGTTTGTGATAATTCATGGTGAATCATACCATCTATACATATACCTAGCAGTGTAAGAATCTAAGATAATATCCTTATACATTACATGCTATATAGTCATGATGTCAATATCTACTAGCTGAATAGTAATTCTGTGTCAAATAAAAATATGTTATTTTGATTTAGGGTACTGTATATTAGAAATAAGAATGGTTTAAGTATAACCAATCATTGTTGTGTATGACATATATATATTGTGGGAGATTAGCTCGTGGGGATCAGCTTTCCAGAGGAAAAATGGTCAGTGTGCAGGCAACTTTCCTTAAAATCTGGTGGCGTGCTCCTCACCGTCTCTGATCTAGGACAGAATAGCGCCTAGTCCCACCTCAGAGGCGTCTGTCTGTACAACAAACTCCTTTGTGAAGTCCGGGGTCACGAGCACCGGTTGTACACAAAGGGCCTGTTTCAACTTCTGGAATGCCTTCTCGGCTTCGGGATTCCACTTAACCATGTCTGACCCTCTACCCTTCGTCAGATCGGTCAGAGGGATGGCAATGGTGGCAAAGTCGGGGATGAACCATCTGTTATACCTTGTAAGCCCCAGGAAGGCACAAACCTGTTTTTTATTCACCGGTTGGGGCCATTTTTGGATTGCCTCTATCTTATTGGTCTGAGGCTTGATCAGTCCGCAACCAATAACATACCCAAGATATTTGGCCTCCTCCAGGCCTATGGCACACTTTTTTGGGTTGGCTGTTAAACCTGCTACCCTCAGAGAATCTACGACTGCTTGTACTTGGGGCAGATGCGATTCCCAATCTGGACTGTGGATGACCACATCATCCAAATAGGCGGCTGCATAGGGACGATGCGGCCTCAAGGTTTTGTTTATCATTCTCTGGAAGGATACAAGGGCCGCCACATGCAGACCAAACGGCATTTGCTTGTACTGGTAGGACCCCTCGGGGGTAGAAAAGGCCGTTTTCTCTTTTGCTGACTCCGTTAAGGGAATCTGCCAGTAGCCCTTAGTTAGGTCTAGGGTTGTTATGTCCACCAATTCATCAACCTGCGGCATCTGGTATGCATCAAATATAGACATGTTATTCAACTTCCTAAAATCGTTACAGAACCTGATAGTGCAAACGGGCTTTGGGACCAGCACTATAGGGCTCGACCAGGGGCTGTGGGACTCCTCTATCACATCGAACTCCAACATGGTTTTTATTTCCTTCGCCTAGCCTCAGATATTCAGTAGGGTTTTACATTTACGCGGACCCCTGGTTCCGTGATTATGTCATGTTGTAGTACGGTGGTCATTCCGGGTAGGGGAGAGAAAAAATCTCTATTTCTACTGATAAACTCCTTAACGTCGTTTTGTTGTATTGGTGACAAGGACTCCAAGGTTATGGGGACGTACGGGGTCATGGATAGCCTGTCCTTGTGAGGATTGGGCACTGCCACTAAAGTCTCTCTGTCTTTCTAAGGTTTTAAGAGATTCATATGGTAAATTTGCTCGGGTTTCCTTTTCCCTGGCTGGTAAACTTTGTAGTTCACTTCCCCTACTTTTTCCTTAATCTCAAAGGGACCCTGCCACTTTGCCAGAAGAATCTCTGGGTTATGCTCTCCCTGCGTGAATCCAATAAGTGAACAATACAATATGAAAATGACTGCGCTACCCTCTAAAACAATTGTAAAGTCAACACAGCTGCAACTTATAAAGTGTGAATTCTACACCAAAATAACAATATAAATATACATAAATTGCACTTGTGTATATATTCGTGTCTCTAAACAATCAGCACATCTAGTGCATGTATATTAATTATGTATAACAATAAAAATTGAAACGATGAAATAAGTGGATATTTGGCGGTTATATGTTATCCGGATGAGGTCTACCTTCCTATTGCACCTATATCTCTACAGTGGATTGAACTTTGGACTAAGATATATGCACATGCACTTTTTTCACCTTTTTTTTTTCATTGTTTCAATTTTTATTGTT
Organism: Glandirana rugosa; assembly: GCA_018402905.1. NCBI lineage: Eukaryota > Metazoa > Chordata > Amphibia > Anura > Ranidae > Glandirana > Glandirana rugosa. The sequence continues at coordinate 657,969 of BLSH010276290.1, read as the reverse complement.
ATATATAATTAATATACATGCACTAGATGTGCTGATTGTTTATAGGCACGAATATATACACAAGCACAATTTATGTATATTTATATTCTCTCCCTGGTCTTAGCCATACCCAGATGCCCCCCATTACATGTCCATGGGCTAGATCTAGCACCATCCTGCAAAAGGGTTTGGGAACCACTAGCTGTTCCACCTTGTCCTCTCCGCGTTTCATCACCTGATGCAACAAATTATTTTTAAGAGCCATGTAGGGAAAAGACACACACCAATTAAGGTCCACAGGTTCCCCATCCATCACCTTCACGTATTCTCCTGCTCTAAGGAGAGTGATATCCCATAGTTGCTCTGTACAGAAGTCCTCTCTCCGGACCTCTATGTCAGGTACTACATTCGGTTCACTCTCACGGTCAGGGTCAGAGACATTGTCTGGGTCATTAGCCTCCAGCTGGGAGCTATTTTCCAGCTCCTCCGGCTCCCCAGCCAGAACAGGAAAAGGAAGAGGGTCTCCTCCTTCCTCGGTCCTGCCACCAGTCTCCCCTTCCATTTGGCAAAAAGGGTTGATGAGAGTTCCATGCTTCTGCAGCAGGGGGAGCTCTCTCCTCCAGACTCCCGGTGCCTTCCAATAACCTCCAAAAATGGGGAAGATCCCTGCCCAATATGGCATGATATAGCAGTGAACGTACTAGTCAGACTGCCCCATCTGATAGTCATGAGTGTCCCCATGGATGCAAATGACCCCGACAGTGCTAGGGTGTAACCTTGCAGGATTTACACCATTGCTTTTTACCAACGTTACTACACTACCGGAGTCAAGCAGGGCAGTGACTGGCTTTCCATCAACAAAAATCACACACATTTGCCTCTCCATGCGATTTGAACATGATGTTGTATATGCGACCTGTGAAAAAAGAGAAAGGCGTCTATTCACATAAGTATAATCACATTGCATGGGTTCATCATTCAGGGGACAATTGGCAGCAATATGGCCCAATGCATGGCAATGGTAGCACTGTATGTGCTCTACACCAAGTCCTTTCCAGGGTCCCCAAAACCTTCCTGGCTTCTTTGGCCAGTCTACAGTTTTAAAGCCCACAGTCTCTTTAACCATAGCAGTCTTATCAAATTTCCTCATGCCCCTGAACCCTGGAACAGTCTTACCGGGTCCGCCGGGCAATCTTTCACCCCTAGGTACATTGGAGTGGGGCCTAGATGGGTGTAACAAGTCCTCAGCAGCAGTGTATCTCTCCACAAGGTCCATGAGTTGGTTGGCGGTTTTGGGATCCCCATGACTGACCCACTTCCTCAAAGCAGCAGGGAGTGCACGTAGATAGCGGTCCATGACCACGCGCTCCACAATCTGGGGACCTGGCAAAGTCTCCGGCTGTAGCCACTTCCTGGTGAGGTGGACCAGGTCGAACATCTGCAAGCGGGGTGGCTTGTCGGTGCAGTAGGTCCACTGATGCACCCGTTGGGCCCGGACTGCCATGATGACCCCTAGACGTGCGAATATCTCTGCCTTTAGAGTCTGGGCTTTATCTGGTTCAACATCAAAATAGGCTTTCTGGGGTTCACCAGTCAGAAATGGTGCCAACATTCCCTCCCACTGTTCTTTTGGCCATCCTTTGTGAAGAGCGACTCCTTCAAACGATGTGAGATACGCCTCCACCTCATCCGCAGGTGTCATCTCTGCATGTGGTAAGAGGCGCGTACCATCTTTGGTTCCACTGTCACTGGAGGTGCAGGCCTCTGCATTAAATCCAGCAGGGCCTCTGCAAACTGTTGGTTCATGTGCTGTTGTGGTGCGATAGCCTGACAACTTTCTTCCCACTGGGCTGCAGAGGCCTGTGCGATACGGAGGTTGGTTTCCTGCAGTGCCACCTGTTGAACCGCCTGTTGTGCTGCAGCGGCCTCTGCGACCTGGTGGTTGGTTTCCCACTGAGCTGCATTGGCTTGTAGCAAGGCCTTCAGCATTTAATCAATCTTGGAAAGATGCACGCTGAACTCCACCACGTGTGGGAGATTAGCTCGTGGGGATCAGCTTTCCGAAAAGAGTCAGTGTACAGGCAACTTTCCTTAAAATCTGACGGCTTGCCAGGTTTATTGATAAATAAGTTTGCAGGTTAAAAGACAAAACAGAAAATAAGTCCTTGCGGTCCGGCGCTAAACTAAACAGTATAGTTTCCTCACTATACGGTGTGGGGCTGGCCCCCGACACCCACAAAACATAAGCAAAATGCAAACCTTGGTTTAGAGTCCAAAACAGCACACGGAGCTCCCTCAGATCCCTCTCTGAGGTTCAGGCCAAAGCTCAAGTGAGATCTCTTCCTGATTATTTAAGTCCACCTGCTGGTGGACTCCAGTGGACCACAAACTCCGGACTGGAACCAGCCCTGTAATTGGTGGCTGGTAAAATCCGGACCGGACTCTGCTTAATCCAGTCCACATAAACGCATAAGAGGCAACAGGTAGCGTCCGTCTACCACTTTGCCTTGCATATTGTCACAATATATACAGTATATCTTAACCATGTTTACAAAAATATATAACATGTGTTTTTACCTAGATGCATAAATAATTATAGTAGACACATCTTCATATTCAAGCTCCTAAATATTATAAGATATATTTACAATAATATAGTCAGAGGCACATGAAAATATAACATTCTCTACGAAATACCTCTCATGAATATTTTAAGTTAAATATTTCTGTTCAATGATGACCCTTAGTGGTTTAAAGGAGTACAGTTAAAAAAAGATTGCCATGAAGGGGAATGATTAACTCCTCATCCTATGGAAATGAATATCCACCTTGTGGGCCAGGTTATAAACATTTTTACTTGGTCATTGTGTAGAATAATATATAAAGACCACTGACTAGTTCCCAAGGGATGGACGGACACACACACCCACAGACACTCCATCCATCAACTCCATAAACCTAACCATACCTGTAACCCCACCCGCATTCATGAAGATTCCTTGACACTTTATACTTTGAAGGACTGAGGACGCAAGACGTAACTCCGCCTCAAATAGCAGCCATCTTAGAAATCTGCTAACCAATATTTCAAGCCAGCAGCCATTCTGGAAAGGGTAATTACCTGTGTATTGTATTGATTTTACCTTACATTCATTTGTGTGATCTTAATTATTGATTTATTGATTATTATTAGGCACAGTTGGATAGTTACTTCTCTCGAGTTGATAACCCCCTGGTAAATGTTTCTATAAACTTAAAATTTTCATTATAATTTTTGCAGTTTCATTCTATTGACGTAGCAAACGTCTAATTCTATTTCACGATATTGATCACTTACCTGTAGTATAGTAACGGTTGAATTTGTGGAATACAGATGTTCTGTCTAATAGTCATATGTGGTTATTGATCCTACAGAGAAGTTTTATTAATTTCTATGTCATTTAAAGAGTATAACACTCTTCCTTAAGCCCCGTACACACGATCCGAAAATCGGACGGAAAATACCGCTTTCGAAGCGGTCGTACGATAATCAGATCATTAGTACAGAGCTTTCGAGAGCCAATCACGACAGTTCATCCGATGTTTTCCATCCGGACAAGATCGGACATGCAGGAAAAATTTTCTCGCGCGGTGCCCGATCGTACGATTTTCGTTTCATCAGTACAGCTGTCATTTGAAAATGCAATACAAATACACTGCAACACATCACATCGTGTCCGATTTTTTATTCTGTCGTGCGAGAATTTTCGTGACTCTTCCGATTCGATCTGAGATTAGCATGCGAAATAAAACGGACGATCTGTCGTCCGATTTTCGGATCGTGTGTACGGGGCATAAGCGGGTGTTTCAATTAACATTCTTAATTTTATGTAACATTGTTTATGTCAACCAATATATAACTATTTTTGTATGAATACATGTCTGGTGAATAAATCTCCTATTTTTAGTCTGTGTTCATATTGATTGATCTTGTATCTTAAAGATATTCTCGTTTAAAAAGTACTCATTCATCACTGTACAGGAAAAGTTTCCTCATAAGCACGACAAGAGAATCGCTTTAATCAGAGGAGAGAAGACGTCTATTCTACTAGGACACTAGCTAAAAACTGAGCCAGGCTAGGAGAGGGAGGGGTTACACTGGGCTTATACTGGGCTGTCCTTACAGCTCTTGTTTGCCAGTGTTCAATCTCCTGTAGGCAGTAGCATAACCCTATGTACCCGAATACCCTTCCTGTCCTGTAATGCATGAGAAATATCTTTTTTGCTTATTATTGCATATTTTTCTGGGTTGATTCACATTTAGCGATTCGTTGTGTTGTGCTACACTTGCACATTAACGTGTGTCGCATTAAGCCAGCCAACTTATTATAAATGAGTTGCCAATGCACCACAACAAATCAAAAATTAACATGACACTTTTTTGCAATGCGCAATACCACAAGATTTTTTCAGGCTTTCAAATGAAGCCAGAGTCAACTGAAACATGGTCAATCTACTCTGACAAGCAAATTGCTACTTTTGGCACCACTAGCCATAACTTCATTTTACTCATTTATATATACTCATTTACATAACACTGAAAATTTTCACTGAATCACTCACAACAGGCACTGTCCCACCATAGTCATACACATGTGCAGAGACTGTAAGATCAGTTTTAGATAATAGATAAAGCCAATCAACTCAGCAGTAAGTGTTAGAGAAGCCCAAGGAACACTTGGAAGAGGACGTAATCATTATTCTTGATGAGAATTATGCCCAAGATCCTAAAGCTATAGACAGTAAACCCCAGTATCATGCTAGGAGTGAATAAGAAGTATGTAAGAGCTGCCCTCTAGACCAGCATCTGGGATAATCAGGGGTGCCACGCTGCACCCTGTAATTTGCATAGTGCCATGCTTTCCATGGTGCAGACGGGTCAGCTAGCAGCACCATGGAAACAAAAGACACTAATTCAGAGCACGCAGTATTTAGGACCACCCCAGCATTCAGAAGGAGACAGAACTCTACCTCCGTCTACACCTGCTCTACCTTCTGATCACTGGGATGCTGCTGCAGTTGCGCTGTGTTGAAGACCACAATGTAGGACCCTGATGTGAAGGAGAGTGCAGGACTCTGATGTGAAAGTAAAGGGCTGAGGATTCAGATTTTAAAGGGGGGCTGAGGATAAGAGGGGGATTGAGGATTTTGATGTAAAAGAGAGGAACTAAGCAAATCATCCTCTGTCTACAGGGTGGGCCATTTATATGGATACACCTTAATAAAATGGGAATGGTTATAACTTTTTTGTTTTCAACCTAAGTTTTACCGGCTGAAGTTTTACCGGTGGTACCAGTGGTGGGTAGAACTTTTCAAAGGGGGGAGTGTATATGATTACACGGTGTTTGTCCTTCAATTATAGTGGTTGGTAAGGGTAAAATAATTCCACATAGGTATATTTACCGGGTGGGACATCTGTCTCCTACTAAACGAATCAAGGAGAGAAAATGTAGTTTTAGGAGTTAGGGGGAGAATAGGAGTCGGGGGGAAATTTTAGACTTAGGAGTCGGGAAATGAAAGTGTAGTCTCAGGACGTGAGAGGAAGTGTAGTCCCAGGATGTAA
>BLSH010276290.1:617077-647221 GCA_018402905.1 Glandirana rugosa | reverse complement strand
GGGGTATCAGAGTAAAGGGGGGGGGGGGGGGCTGAATACAAGTTCACACCACGCTTTTCATATATTTATTTATAAAAAAATGTTTTCCTTCCACTTCACAATTATGTGCCACTTTGTGTTGGTCTATCACATAAAATACCAATAAAATACATTTACATTTTTGGTTGTAACATGACAAAATGGGTATGATTATTTTTCAAGGCACTGTAGATCTAGGCAGCTTGGCATAATGTAAGTATCCATATCTGATATCCTGAGGGCTGCTGTTGATGTTGAAAATCACTGTAGTGGTCTGCACTACATACATTGATAGTTTTGATGTTCCACATGCTGCTCCAGAGGCTTCCCCTCTGCATATCGAACTGTAGGACTTTCTCGCTCCGCACCACCACCATTAGGAGAATGCCTTGTATATCTTCAAACAATATTAGGTAGTCTCTGCCAGCAGCTGTGAGTTTAGTATGCAGAGAGGAAGCCATTGGAGCAGCACCTGGAAGATGATATCGCTGAATGTAGCATGGATGACTTCAGTGATTTTCAGCATTCCCAGCAGCCCCCCAGATAAATATGGATACTTACATCGAGCCAAGCTGGACCTAGATAAGTTTGCAAAAACAACTATTCTGCCTTAAAATATAACTGTGGCCATGCTATGGACATTCAAATTTTTCAGGTTCTTAGGAAGCAGGAAATGAGCTTCAAAACAAGCCTTCATGGACCTCTGTAGCCGCAGCTACCATGGAACTATTCATCTTTAAAGTTTACAGAAGAAACACTTTCATTTCAGCAGTTGCATTTGGCACCCTGCAAACCTTCTAATCTCTAATGTAAACACATAACATCTACATAGGAAAAGGGGGAGAGGAGAGTGCTGAGACCTGACCTAAAGTATTTCAGTGCATCTCGTGTCAACTTTGAGGATCAACTACTCTTTAGTGCCTGCAATTACAGATTGGGGCTTATTTTAAGTTCATTTATTGCTTGCTAAGAATGTATAAATATTTTGCTACTTTAACCACTTGCCGACAGCCAACAGTACATTTACTGCCGGTGGGCGGCTTCCCCTGGCTCTGCAACATACTGGTACCTCGCCCTGAATTTTCAGATTTACAGGCGCTCATGTGCTCACCCACTGCTGCCCATGTGGGGTTGGGCACAGCATGAGTTTGTGCTGTGGCCAATCACAGAACAAATCTGTGTGTGTTAGTAAATACAACACAGATCTAGCTGTTTTTTTCTCTCTGATTTCACTTACCGTTCAGAGCTGGAATTGGGAAGAAAAGCCAACCAGTCTGTAAGTGAGTAAAATCATTACACATACACATGTTAGGCACACAGGTAACCCATTTGATTGCCCTCCTGAACACCCCTGTCATCCAGTCAGTGCCATTAGTTCAGTGTCAGTTTAAAGTATTATCACTGATCACTGTATCAGTGTCAATAGCGATGTCAAATAGTGTCAGTTAATCAGTCACCACCCCTCCCAGCCAGTGTCAGTTAGCACCAGTCCCTGATTGCCCGGCATACTATCACAGTCACACTATAAGTCGCTGATCACCGCCACTACTAGTATATTGTCTGTCTGGGTCCATATCCTGGTCATGGTCAGAACTATACTAGTGTCCCCAATAGTATAGTGTCCCCAATAGTATAGTGTCCCCAAAAATGCAGTGTTCAGCCCCGATCACTGCCACCACTTGCAACATGTAGCAGAATACATTTTGGCCTAAATTTATGAATACATTTGATCTTATTGGATATGTTTTATAACAGAAATGAGAAAATATTGTTTTTCTGTATTTTCTTGCTTATATAATAAAAAATTAAAAACCCAGTGATGATTAAATACCACCAAAAGAAAGCTCTATTTGTGTGAAAAAAGAATATGCATATCATTTGCGTACAGTGTTGCATGACAGAGCAATTGTCAGTTAAAGTAGCACAGTGCGGAATAGCAAAACAATGGTCTGGTCGTGAAGGGGGTAAAACCTTCTGGAGGTCAAGCGGTTAAGTTAATTGAAAACATCAACTTTCCTTACAAGTCAAGCTGGCCCTGTGGTGTCCTATATCATGAGGTTCCCAAATGATCCCTAAAGTGATGAGTAACCTCCTTGACCAAAAAGAGGGAATCCCATGGTGAGCCATGATTGACTTGTACAGGGAAACTTGAGATTTGCATATGAAATGAATTGTCTGTATCTCTGGATCTGCTTATCATTTTGACATACAGTTTTAACTAAAGGTAACCTTTGTTCATTCAATAAATTCAAGGGATTTCAACTTCCCAAGTACGTAATAGGTTCGCTTTATAGCATTCATGATGGCATACTCATCAAAGACATAGGTTTTAGTTATTCCATTTCTAGATTATTAAGGGGATATACATACTACATATTTAGCGCATAAGTACATTCTGCGTCCTACCTTATTTGTAAAGTAATTTGCTTTTATAATCAATAGGTTGTCTCATGTGATAATCCACATTTACTCCCTTGTCCAGAATCTGAACCAGCATCACAATATACAGTATGGAGCCATAATATACAAAAGGGAGCTGTTTAATTAATTGGTTTAACATGTTATGGCCTCCCACTTAGTTCAAGTACCCAAACAGCTGCAGCAAGCCCTAAATCTTTGTTAGGATTTAGAGCAGTCGTGCATTTAGAAAAAGAGCCTGACGTTCATTTACAGTAAAACTCACAGTTTCTCCCTAGGAGCAGCATTGGTCATTAGAAAGAGGGGAGACAACGGCAGGTTAGGGAGCATGTAACAGACTGGGGGAGTTGGTGAGAAGAGAGCAAGGGACTTGGTAGATGGACAGAAGAGATGGGAAATGAAAGACATGTAGGGAGTAGCTGGTAAATAGGCTAGTCTTAAACAGTTTCAAGATTAGCAGGGCAGCAGGACGGTTTACAAGGATGCTGGTAACAAAGTCTTAAAACATTGAACACCGGAGGGACAACCAAATTACAGTATAACCCCATTCATGCTTGAGAAGCTGTTTGATTCCTTTTTGTCTTGCATGTCAGTGATTCAGGCTGTATCTGCAAGTTTTTCATAACAAAAAACAGTAATTACAGCAATCAAATTTATATGTATATATATATATATATATATATATATATATATATATATATGTGAGTCTTGGAGAGGGTATTCACTAAGGCTGCATTCACACGGGGCGACCCGATGTCAGCGCGACTTTGCTAGGCGATTTCAGCGTAACTTTCAGTGCGACTTCAGGCGACTTACAATGCGACTTCATGCCAGACGACTTTGCCTGTGGCCAATCAGAGCAGGGAGGGAGGGGGTTGCCCTGGATAAATCCTTTTCTTTTCACTGTAAAGTCGCTTCCATATAGATGGGGGATCCAACTTGGAGGCGACTGCTATTCAATTCTATAGGCACAAGTCACCTAGAAGTAGTACAGGAACCTTTTCTGAATTTGCTCTGACTTTAGTAGCGTACATTAAGACGGCTCCCTTTCATTTCAATGGGATTTCAAATGTCAAGCGACTTGGCGCAACTTGAGGCGACTCAAGTCGGAGCCCAAGTCGCCCCTGTGTGAATGGGCACTCAGGTAAAAGGCATTGACAGTACCAAAAACAGAAAAATGTATTCAATTAAAGTGTTACTAAGCCCACTAATATGAAAATAGTTCATCTGCACCCCCCCCCCCCCCCCCCGCACAGTGCCCACAGCTTATAAATCTTCTTTTTACATTAAAATACCACCTTTTTGGCTGGTCTGTATACCATGGTCAGTGATAAACTGCACAGTTTCTCCAGTGCTGAGAGTTCAGGTAGGAGGAGATTTCCACTACAGCCCACATGTGTGATGTCAATATCATGTGACCTGGCTAGCTCTGAGAACATGTAAATGTTCTCTCCAGAATAAAAGACACAACTGAGCACGTGCCAGAGGACTACCCTGCCTCTGTTAAGCTGGCCTTCCCCGGATAGACAGTGCAGGGAGGGGAAGATCTATGCATACAGGATAAAACAGCCATTTTACGCAATGCAGAGGATTAACCTCTTAAGTTCCACAGTGAGTATAACAAGCACGCCATGCTGCATATACAGACTGATTTTACTGTCGTGGGTTTAGTAACACTTTCATTGTAAAAGGTGGTGTAGGGAACTTCTACTTAGGTACCCTTAAAATGTATCCATAGCACAGACCTTTTTTTTTGATAGAGGTTTAATTTGTCTGTATTTGTCCCCAATGGGTAGATTTTGATGACCATTGTCGCCAAGCCAGAAAGTGATGAGAAATCCTAAGTGTTACAGTTGTCACCAGAATAGGTGAGAAGTATTCTAAAAGGCACACCTGTTCCAGTGACTACAGGCTAGGACTGCATTTGTTCTTGCTCCACTCACTTCCTGTTGTGTTTCTGGGATAGGAAGTAAGGATAAATCCCCCCAACAAGACACAGACAACAAGCCAAAGAAATACATTGAACATAAGCATGTTCTAAAGAGGTTCTCCAAAAACAAATTGGCTATAGATACACTTTAAGAGGTGTATGCACAGGACGGCTCAAAGAATACAGCTGATTATTTTATACCGTTCGCAAAGGAAAACACTTCAGTACTAGCATCTTTTAGCAGACATGTACTCGTGTACATTTACAAATTGATTTTGAATTCACAATATTTTCTGTTTGCATTGTGCTTTTGCATTGACTAAAACACAAAAAACAGCACTTAGTTGAAGTAAAAGCGTATTTAACCTCATATTAATTAGACAATAGATGTATACCATACTTATTATCACAATAATGGTTCTTCTGTGCGTTATTCCATCACCCATCAATATATTGTATAGACATGGGCAGTTACAATATGAAAATGTTAAAACTCCTGGCAATTATTATTAATCCAAATAGTTTTTCTGCTACAATATTTTATTTAATGATTGGTTCTATGATTTGCATCACATTGTTCCTGTTTGTCATCATTGGACAGAAGGTGACATGTTTACTACTTTTAATTGCATCTTATAACCGTGTATGACAGGCTTTCAAGAAAGAAAACGGGGCAGGCAATGTCATAGGTAGATTAACAGTAGTAGATCAAAGATAAAACATAACTGACAATGTATTTAATAATGACCTAGTTTGTAGACTATAACAACGTCAGATGCAAAGTTGAAAAAACTAATCTATCCTCTGAAACTTGCAGCCTTTACTGAATCTTAAGTTCACCTAGCAAATATGTTTGCTCTTTAAGACCACTTTCTGTATATATTGCCATCCTTCTCTAAACATGGGTGAAAGGAATGGAATATAAATCATTAGGGATTAGGCAGTGAGCTTTAGTAATGAGGAATAGAATTGGCCTAAATACTTTTTTTTACCACATCTGTCCTCTAGTAGCTTGCACCACTACATCCTTTTAACACTACATGCCACTAGAAGTAGTGACTGAGCCAGGTATAACTAAATAGTTAATATCTCTAGAAAAAGCAGGCATACAATTATAATAAACAAACTCATATTAAATATGAATAGAAGAGAGAAGAGAGTAATTTTAACCTCCTTTTACAACCATAATTGTGTGATAATGTGTTATCCCCAGAGATGTTGCTGGTGCTCTTTTGAAATGTGTGGTAAGTGAAAATATAGGTGTGATTTAAGAACCTGTAGTAAAAGTGAGGTGAGTGCAGGCCTGATTGTTTTGATCTAGGCTGGGGAGTGGCCCAGGGAGGGCTGGAGATTGCAGGAAGGGACACCCCTTGGATACTCCTCCCCTTTAGTGCTAGAAGGCTCTGGAAAAGGGGATGGATGAGGAGGTGTCATTTTCTGATGTATGTTAAGGAGCCCTGACCAATCTCCAATCTGGTTTGGCAGGGGTCAGGCCTCCTTAAATACAGGGATCTGCCCAGCAGATGGGAGGAGAGTGTCAGGTGGAAGAGAGGAGAATGTAGCAGAAGTGCTGTGGAGGCCTCACCCGGGAGGGAGCCCCCAGTCTGGGAGGTGACCTTGAGGCCTGGAGGCTTGGGTGCAGCCAGGAGGAGTTGTCATCCTGGAGTAGCACAAGGGAGCAGGAGAGCAGCAGAGAGGCTACATTAAAGGCTCTCTAAAGGATCGGTGAGTAGTTGCCCCTAAGAGTTGGATGAGAAGGCTGAGGCAAGCTGGGAGAGGACAGTTTGTAGAGGTTGGAGAAGCCAAGCAGGGGGAGGGAGGGCCACTGGATAGTGAGGCAGGCTGGAGGGGCCTGGAAGATGGATGGGCTGGGAGTTGTAGTTCATCCAGTGCCCAGCTAGCACCAACATCTTTAGCTACACAATTTAGGTTCCATGGCTTCACAACTGGGAGCCCGTGACCCTTGCCCACAATGGGTGGTCTGGAGGTCCTGCTAACAGTAAGAGCAGGCTTCACCATGTGCTACCTGTGGGGGAAGAGGAAGTGTCATGGAGGTCTGATAAATTGCCTTTCAGGCCGGTAACAGCAAGTAGTGTGCAGGAGAGAGGAAGGAGAAAAGGTGTATGTCAGCAAGTGTATGTGCTGGAGGAAGAAGGAGTGTATATACGGCGGTGTATATAGAAGGTCCTGTGATTAATTCTTGCGCATCCCACAGTCATCTCTATCCCCATCCAAGTTTAACCCATAAATAAAACAACAAAAACAAAGTACTGGCCTGTTCAGTGACTCCGGGTGTGTGAAAATCATGTGATTGAGGGCAGCGGGCAGGTGGACCACAACTACCAGCCACCCTCAAGGGGGCACATGGCTACAATAAGTATCGGTACGCCTGCCTTTACACACACATGAACTTTAATGGCAAGCCATTCTTAGTCCGTAGGGTTTAATATTGAATTGGCTCACCCTTTACAGCTATAACAAGTCTTCTGGGAAGGCTGCCAACAAGGTTTAGGAATGTGTCTAAGGAAATGTTTGACCATTCTTCCAGAAGCGCATTTGTAAGGTCAGGCACTGATCTTGGAGAGAAGACCTGGCTCATAGTCTGTGCTCCAATTAATCCCAAAGGTGTTCTATCGGATTGAGGTCAGGACTCCGTGCAGGCCAGTCAAGTTCCTCCACCCCAAACTCGCTCATCCATGTCTTTATTGACCTTGCTTTGTGCATTGGTGCACAGTCATGTTGAACAGGAAGGGGCCATCCCCAAACTGTTCCCATAAAGTTGGGAGCATGAAATTGTCCAAAATGTCTTGGTATGCTGACGTCTTAAGAGTCCCCTTCACTGGAACTAAGGGGCCAAGCCCAATCCCTGACAAAAACCCCCACACCAAAATCTCCCCTCCAGCAAATGATTTGGACCAGTGCATATAGCAAGGTCCATAAAAACATGGATTAGCAAGTTTGGGGTGTTGGACCTTGACTGTCCTGACCTCAACCTGACAGAACACCTTTGGGATGAATTAAAGTGCAGACTGCGAGCCAGGCCTTCTCTTCAACATCAGTGCCTGACCTCACAAATGTGCTTCTGAAAGAATGGTCAAACATTCCCATAGACACACTCCTAAACCTTGTGGACAGCCTTCCCAGAAGAGTTGAAGCTGTTATAGCTGCAAAGGGTGAGCCAACCCAATGTTGAACCCTATGGAGTAATACTGTTGATGCCATTAAATTTCATGTGCATGTAAAGGCAGGCATCTCAATACTTTTGGTAATATACAGTCCCTGACAAAAGTCTTGTCGCTTATGTATTTTGTAGAAACACCTGCTATTAACCTGACTTTTAATTAATCAATTGGTGTTAGAAATAGCTCATATGAAAAGCTAAAACCCTCCCAAATGAAGTTTAATGCACTGAAATAAATTTGTTTCACTGAAAAAAGATTTATCATTTAATCAAGACAGAAAGGTCAAATTTTGGCAAGACAAAAGTTTTGTCGCCTATACAGAAATTGAACAAATTTACTGCAAATACAAAAATATGTCAGCAAATTAAGTAGTGGTGCTGTGAGATCCAAATTTAATATCTTGTATGACTTCCATGAGCTTGAAGGACTGCATCCATGCGTTTTGGCAAGGATTCATACAATTTATTGATGAAGTCATCAGGAATAGCAAAGAAAGCAGTCTTGCATGCCTCCCGGAGTTCATCAATATTCTTTGGTTTCGTCTTCCATGCTTCCTCTTTCATCCTACCCCACATATGCTCAATGATGTTCATGTCTGGTGACTGGACTGGCCAATCCTGGAGCATCTTGATCTTCTTCGCCTTGAGGAACTTTGATGTGGAGATGGAAGTATGCGATGGAGCACCATCCTGCTGCAGAATTTGGCCTCTTTTATGGTTGGGAATATAAGAGGTAGCTAAGAGTTCTTGGTATTTTAGACTATTGATGTTGCCTTTCACCCTGCAGATCTCTCGCACACCCCCATACTGGATGTAACCACAGACCATGATTTTTCCGCCACCAAACTTCACTGTTTTCTGGGTGAATCTCGGATCCATGCGGGCTCCAGTAGGTCTCCTGCAATATTTGCGGCGACTGTGGTTTAATTCAACAGAAGATTCATTGGAAAAATCCACCTTTTCCAGCGTCCATCCTTTTAGCAGGCTGTTTTTCAATTGTCTTTTGTTTAGTGCTGGCTTCTGGGCACTGATTCGACCATGGAGGCCATTTTGAGACAGAATCCGACGAACTGTTCTGGTTGACACAGGTACTTCAGGTGACCAGGTCTTGTGGAGCTCTGCTGCAGTGGAAAATGGGCTGGCCTTGGATTTTCGAGCCAACAAACGGTCCTCTCGAGCAGTTGTCTTGCGGGGTCTGCCTGTGAAGGTCTAGTGTACTGGGGTTCTTTTTATACACACCTGAGACCCAATCGATCCATTACTAGTCACAGGTGAAGCTCATATGACAAGGCGACAACACTTATGTCTTTGCAAAAATTGACTCAATGGGCTTTACCAAGCTGTGAATATTTAGAATACCTTTTGACAGTTTCGTTTTGCACTGAAACATTATTACAAAAGCTGTTGGGATTAAAATGAGCCATTTCTTGTAAAAAAATCTTGATTAGAAATATATTTCAGCGGCACTTCAGGTCAATTTGTACACAAGCGACAAGACTTTTGTCAGGGACTGTAGTGTATGTCACAGTTGATGTACTGATCCAAAAGAAGATTCCTATAGGAGAGGCTAGTATACGAAGAGACTGTGTGCAATATAAAGACAGCAAACCTCACTCGTCTGCAGTGCTGTTTTATAGAAAAGGCACAGTGTGACTAGTGGAATCTGGAACTGCAAGCTTCTATCTGACTTCCAATTCTCAAATGTTATATTGTAATAGGGTGCAAAATTATTTCTGCATTTAAGTTTACTATGGAAATGCTAAATAGAAATCAGTTTTTCCTTCCAGGATTATCTATTTTATCCAGCTCTCCAAAAGCAGTGGTCATTTGTAACAATTATTTATTGCTGGTTCTCTTACCAACAAATAGTAGATCACGAATATAAGGCATTTATAGCTGTGGACATGTAGAGGAGAAAGAAAGAGGGAAGGAGAGAAGGGAGGAATGGAAGGAGAAAGGGAAGAAGGAAGGAAGGTAGAGGAGAGGGAGGAAGCAAAGAGGTTAGGGGGGACGGAGGGAGGGAGGAAGGAAGGAAAAAAGGAAGGATGGAAGGACAAGGGATTTATTGTGGCAAACAAGTATAAGATCCACTGCAACAAAAGAAATAAAGACTGGCCACTTTTGAATGTTCCAGGCTGTGCCCGCGCTTGTGTTCTACAATCCCATTTATTCCTATGGGCTTCTGAACTTTTACTCAGATGTCTATAGGAACTAGGCTCCTAGCGCCTAATCTACAGCCCTTTGGAACCCATTGTGCAGCCATTGGGATCCTGCAGACATCATCTGGTTTTTCCATACCTTTTCCAACCTTTGCTTTAGCTACCTCTCTGGTGCCTAGTTATAGTCAGCTGTGGGTATGTTAAGGGGGACACTGGCTGGTGTCCTGAAGAGCTCTGACCAGATATTTGCCCACATAAAAAGGACTTTGCTCTAGTGTAAGCTGAAGTCTACTGTTTGTTACAAGCTCTGACTTCACTAAAGCTTGCTCAGAAAGGAAAAGGAAAACCAAGTCCTCAGTTGTACATGGTTCTTATTCTTAGAGTATCCCACCACTAACCTCATCCCTTTCCAAGTTCTCCAAAAATAAAAACAACAACCCCTAGACTAGTCTTTGGAGAAAGAGTGAATGAGCCTGTTGTGTGCCTGGCAGGAGTTGAAAAGACCTGGACAAGTAATTCTTGTGGCTCCTATGGGAGCAGTGTTACACATATTTTGGTGCTTACTCAGTCCAGTGAAGAAAAAAGATCAGCTTCAAGTAGTAAAATAGTTGGTTTATTTCTTCCAAAGCATTTCACTTTTTTGTGCTGCCCATCCCTTTCCATGTTTTTTTTTCACTAATCTCTGATAATGGATCTTGCTGAAAAAAAATAACAAATGTGGCACAAAGTAGCTGTAGGGTACACAAATGGGGAAACATTCATTTGTAAACGGACAGTAATGGCCATAATCTTTAGGAGTCTTATGTCTATGAATGTCTCCTGAAGCATGTTCCCAGTTTCCAACAAGTACTATAGAACTTTTGCAGTTTCTGACCCAGTCTCTTGTAGCATGCATGCAGTCTTTGACTACCTTCTGCTGCATACCTGCAGTCACTGACAATAACATCACATTCAATTATTAATATCTGCAACCCTTTGGTAATGTCAGGGCCCGCACTTGAGGTCCACTATATCGTGAAAGCTAACCATGCAGTGATATATTGTTTGTCTGGGGACAGGTAAATGTAGCCAATGGCCCCCTTAGGGGTGGCTGAGTGTTGTGGTTCACCTGCTCACACTGTCCTCAATCACATCCATACCGCATCAGAGTCACAGAACAGGCTGGTACTTTTTTTGTTTTGTTTTATTAGGGGAAATGAACTTGGATGCGAGTTGGGATGTTGTGGGATGCCCAAAAAATTTGTTCAAAATTTACACGGGGCCTCTATATACACCTCTGTACTGTATATACATCACATCTCTTCCTCCAGCACATCACTTGCTTCTATAGACTCCAGTTCCTCTCTCCTGCACAGTACTTTTCTCCTTGTGAGGCCCAGAAGGAAATTTACTAGGCCTTCAATGTTTCTTCAGCCTGACTAGCACATGGTGAGGCCTGCCATGTTGTGAGCAGGACCTCCGAGCCACCCATTGCAGGTAGGGACAGTTGGTCCTCAATTGTGTAGAAAAATACTACTGCACTAGCGGGACTGATGGATCACTACTCCCAGCTCATCCTTTTGCTCCAGGCCCTGTCGGCCACTTCAGCTGCGACGGCCTTCTCCACTACCTCCATGTCACCACAGTCCCTTACTGACTTCTGCATCCTTTATAGATTGTCTATCAACCCCAATCCACTCTGGCATGCCTCTATAGCTTTCCAGCGTGTGTGTCACTCACCAACCACCAGTGGACTCCTTGCTGAGCTTCTCCTGTAGCACTGTCTGTTGCTCTCCTGCTCCCTTGTGCTTCTCCTCCAAGGTCTAACTGTCCTCCTGGATACACTCGAGCCCCAGGCCTCAAGGTCACCCCTCCCAGATTGGGGGCTCCCAGGTGAGGCCTCCGCAACCTCAGCTACATTCCAGCTCTTCCACCCGAACTCACTCTTCCCAGACTGGGTTGGCCCTGAGTATTTAAGGAGGCCTGCCCACTGCCAATCCAGATTGGGGATTGGTCAGGGCACCTTAGAATACCCCAGATGGCTACACCTCCCTCCCAGCTCTCTGTCCAGAATACTCCATCAGCTTCCGGAAAGAAGTGGGAGGTCCTGGTGACCTCACCTGTGAATCACCCAGTCCTACCTGAGCCACTCCCAGCCCAGAAACAAAAACAATCAGACCTGCACTCAGTCAGGCCTGACTAAATTTTCCCCACCTTACCAAAAAAAACCTTCACTAGTTCCTACTTAAGTAGGGGGTGCTACATAAATATAGGAATGAAGTGAAGTGGGGGACAAGGGGCATCCTGATCAGTGGCACACCAATGTGCGTGAAGGGGGTGCAGTCCACTCCAGGTGTGGACTCAGCTGGGGATGAGGTCAACATTTCTTCATTTGAATTGCACGGCACTGCACCCCTATCTCTTTCACCACACCACCATGAAGGTCAAATGTCAGAAAGAAATGTCAGCCAGCACCCCTAGCTGAGCTCACAACTGCGCTTTGTGGCAGCAGCTCAGCAGACACTCATATGAGAGCAGGACTTCCACTCATTGTGAGCTCCAATCTGTCTGGTGAGTCAGAGGGGAGATCTGTAATGAGGATATGTACTTAAGGGAGGGTATGGGGGGTGTCTGTACTGAAGATTTGTACTTGGGGGGTTATGGGGGTGTCTGTACAAAAAAACTTTATTTGGGGGTGTTATGAGTGGTGTCTGTACTGAGGATTCTGTACTTGGGGGGCATGGAGGGTGTCTGTACTGGGGAGGGGGACTGTGAGAAGGATTTAGGAATGTTGGTGGAGTGGTCTGTGATGAGAGGTCTGTGCTGGGGGGGGGGGGGAGGTTTAGTCTGTACTGGGGGGTCATCTGTAGTGGGAGATCTGTGCTGTGGGGGATGGGGGGATCAGTTGGTGCTGGGGGGTTGGTCTGTACTGATGGGTCTGTGTTGGAGAGTCGGACTGTGCATTGTATCCTTTCTTTAATGCCTGCTTTAACCCCTTGAATCCTGTATGTGGTTGTGGGTTGGTTGCAGAGTGGCCTGATTTATTGAAAGTGACAGGGAGTATAATTCTTGCCACAGCAAAACATCATGGCTGTGGCATGTGTACACCCCCAGCTGCTGCAGCTAGAAAGGGGTTACTGGTTGGGGGGTGGTAAATGTGGGAGGTGGACCTGCTAAATTCCTCCCACAGCTCTGCCCTCTGTACAGGCTCTGTACAGGCTATGTGCAGCACAGTGATAATGTCACCACCAAGGATGGGTTCTGGCGTGTTCATAATCGAACGTGCCCAATCCCATCAGGAAGCTGACACTGCACAGCGCATATCACAGGCAGTGAGACATTTGCCGATCTGCAGCTGCAGCGATCGGGAAATGTCTCACTGCCTTTCATTAGCTGCCTGCAGTGTCAGCTTCCTGGCGGGATCAGGCATATTCGGTTCCGAACACGCCCGAGCCCATCTTTAGTCACCATTACTTTTACAGGATAAAATATGGGTTTGCAAAGGCATTGTAAGCACACAAAGTGAATTTATATACTGTACGTTTTTGGTTGTAATGTGACAAAATGTGGAAAATTTCAAGGGTTATGAATACCTTTTCAAGGCACTGTACTGATACTAAATCCCTTTTAAGAAAGTGGTGGAGAGGTTCGCACACCCATACATAAGGAAAGGCTGGGTAAGGAAAAGCTGTAACATAATAGAACAGGGACAAGTAGGGACCCCAGAACTAGAAGTTACCTTTCACCTCATGCCTATAGATTCGGAGGTGTTATAACCACAATACAGCCTGCCTGGTTACACATGTAAACAATCTGTCAGATGGAACAACATCTTTCTTCCATAAATAGGTCCCATAAGGACCTCCGGACTTACAGTTTCACACCTAGAGGAACTCCGTAGCTAGGTAACAGAGTGCTGTGTCTGCTGAACATTCAGGAATATATAGAAAAAACAAGATGGATATTTCCTTCTGAGGAAGGAAAAATATTGCAGTTATGATCAGAACCCTCCCAGATGCAGTGGACCAGAAGACTTTGAGCCTGGGATAGAGATAGTTTGGACACTGATAACACCACAAATGCTGTCCAGCATAAGGAGGCAGACACTAGTCAGTTATCGATGACGTACTCAAGTTTTTTAAGATGTGAGACTGACCGACATAGAAATTTTCTTTTGATTTGGGAGAACTGTCTGTTTCATAAAACTAGACCAACATAGGAAATTTGATACATCTAGTTAGAAAAATATTTCTAGGTTGAAGGAAAGGGAAAAGGAACAATTTCCACCTTATCTAGAAACTATAGTAAATGGGACTTGTAAGACCAAGGAGGACTGTTTTTGTACATTGTATACATTTCAGGTTCAGTAAATCAAGAGAAAAAACAGAAAATACGGAGGGACAATGTGAAAATGTAGCATGTAAATGGAGTTCCCAATCAATCCCACAAATCCTAAAAGGGTGAAATGGGGTAGCATCAACTAATCTCAAAAAGTAGAGAGGAGAAGGCCCACGGCAGAGACAGAGAAAGGCCAGAGGAGAGTAAACATCACAAATGGTGTAATTATCGTAAATGTTAATAGACTCTTGAAAAAAGTGTGAGAGAAGGAAAGGGGTAGTATATCCCAAAATAAGCTTCAGACAACATGGGTAGACCAACGTCTTGGAATGTGGGGAGCCTAAATAATCTGTGTGGTTATGTACACTGGGTACAGAAAACCCAGAAGAGTAAGAAAAACAACTGAAGCAGATGCCTGGTTGTAGTGTCTAGAATAGAAGCTGCAGGTTAAGTCTGGGAATCCAAACTGTGAGGAAGAAATGCAGACTGATCACTTACAAGATATTACAGGTGTAATTACTGAAGATCTGGGCTCTTCTACACTATCTACATATCTACTGAGTGGAAGTAGACAAACAATGCAAGGTCCAGTTGTATTAGGAATGCCACTGAGATGCCTTCCCTTAAAGCGTTTGGCAAATAAGGTGTTCTTACGTATCCTCTACATCCCAAGCTTGAAGCACGGTTTCACAAATCAAATTCACAACAGAGGACAAAGAGATGTTCAACTGCTTATCAGTGAAATTCCTAAGGGTACAAATGCCATCAACCTGTGTGGTGGTATATCTAAGAGTCTATAAAAAGAAGGGACCATTTACCAATATCAATTCCCTATCAAATGGAAAAAATGACATCACATTGTCACAAGGCAGTCATGATTGCATGGGATGTTTGCCGCCCTCTGAGTATTTGAAGAAGCTCAACCCGTTGTACCCTATACATGGTACAACTTGATCCATTAGATGCACTGTAGAGTGGATCAGATTGGAAACAACAGATTGCATATCTGAGTTATATAAACCTGCTCACATACAGTCTCTATAGAGGAAGATTGTAAAAGGTCTGAATTAGAAGTGGCGATAGGGGCACTCGTAGTTAAAGACCCAGTAAGGTCAGAGGTAGACTCTGCCACGGAAGGTGCAGAAGTGTGATTAGAGCTTCTGCAAGCAGATCGCCCCATTATTTGTGCACAGACTGACACAAAATAAAAAGTAGATAGAAAAGGCCTGAAAGACACAGCACGAATCTTAGGTTCAGGCAAATAATTTAAAGAAGCGGTAGGTGAGGACAACTATTTAAAACCAGGGGTCTTCAGATCTAAGTTACAGGCATTGGATCCTTCTGGGGATAACAATGAATCATCTCCAGAAACAGTAGGAGATCAAGGGACAAGGTAACTCGTGTTGCAGTGAGCTGTCCTCTGGGCTGTCCTCTGTGCATCATTTAACAGACATATTGCGCTGCTTATTGGTAAGCAGCTAGGCTCAAAGTCAGGCAAACCCTTGTGTACTCACAAACCCAAGCAGTTGGTACTGATGAGGGTCATAGTAGGCCAAGGTTTTAAAGTCACTATAGGCAGCCAGTGGAACAGCTCGACCAGCCATACTCAATAAATGAGTGGTGAGAGACTGGGTCATGGTGAAAGGCTGTGCCATTGCTCTAGAACTGGGAAGTGCTCTGCAGATTACTAATACAATGCACAGAGGACTAAGAAGTACCATAAAGCAGACAACACTGCTCAGAGAGTGAGACTGCAGAGACAGGGCAACAACAGAAGCTGTGCCACAGCTTTAGAGCTGGAGTGCGCTTTGCAGTTAAAAGGGTCTGGAAAGATCCATTGTTTGGAAGGCTCTGGAAAGCTCCACAATGCAGAGCGCTTTATCTGAAGGTGACATATAAGGTTATCTGCGCCATCTCCAGAGACTTACTCACCCAGGGAGTCATCAAAGACTGCGTTATACCAACAGTTGTTCCACAGCTCTGAAACTGGAGATAGCTCTGCGACTAACTGACACAGTACAGAAGCATCTGGAAGGCACCACAATACAGACACGAGTTCCTAAAGGTCCCAATCCAGGCTGGGCTTACTCACAGAATGAGTCTTCAGAGACTGGGTCACACCATGCTTCTGGACCTGAAGAGTACTTTTCAGCTAACTAACACAGTACACTAAGACCAGGCAAGAACCCATTGCAGAGCCCAAAGTTCAGATTCTGAGCTATCCAAACAATCTTTGGTCTAGCAGCTTCCAGGTCTAGCCTCCAAATCTATTGCTAAAGATACACCAATCCTGATAGATGCTGTATAATGACCAGCTCACATCTTGTCTGAAGAGAAAAAAAAACATCCGCTGAGTGCCAAGCATGTTGATAGAAGAGAAAATTTGTAAAAAAAAATATAGTAAGAGTTTTTACCAGCAGAGCTTAGCTAAAATTATCCCACCTCCTAAGAAATGGTGATTAAGGGCGGGGCCATATGGGGGCTGGCTTAACTTTTTTTTCAGATTGCTAATATTCCAGCCCCCTGAACGTGACAGTACAACCCAAATGTCCAAGAATTATAATATTTCTGTCGATCAATAATTGATAAAATACATTTGTGGCATGCAATAAATATGAATAAACGTTAATTTAAATTAATAGAGTGAATTCTGATTCAGAAGTATGCATAATCCAATATAACAGGCTTGTATTCATCAAAAAAAAAATAGTTTGTATACATATTTATGATTGGACGTGTAGATGTTTATCCAGTGTGGGTATGACAGTGGACTTTATGTACTGGAGATAAGTGAGAAGAGTATGTTCCAGAACAATATAAACTTACAGCAGCGGAGTGCCAAAGGGTACGAAGGCAGCATTATGTACAGGAAAATGTGAAGAGTATGACAATGGGCATTATTTGGAAAAGAGCGTGTAAGATTTAATGGGGGGCAATGTGGAATGCAAGGTAGAGAGCATTATGTGCAAGAAAGAAAAGCGGTGGGTATGACAGTAGATCTAGTGTTTGGTAGAGGTGGTGGTAAGAAGAGACCATGACAGCATTCACAGTTTACATACAGGGTGTGTAAGACATAGGGGGAAAGAAGTGAAAAGTGTGGGTTGAAAGGTTAGGATTATAGAATTTTTGTCCTCACTGTAAAATCCTTTTCTTGTAGTTCATTGAGGGACACGATTCAAAGACATTTGGGATGTCCAAAAACAGTCCAACTGAGGGGTGGGCAACACAACAAACAAAATGCTAAAAGGACCTCTAAAAAACAACAGTGAACACTGACTGCCTGCAACTGAAAGAGCCACCTGAAAGACCTTACACCTAAAGCTGGCATCAGCTAAGGCCTGGACATCCACCTGGTAGAAGTTAGAGAATGTGTAAACAGAAAACCAGATGGAAGCCTCGCAAATCTTGGAAACAGTTGCCTGATGCTGGAAAGCCCAAGAGGAACTCATCGATTTAGTAGAGAGCGACCTGACAGCAAAGGATGGAGCCAAACCTAACAATAATCATGATTAAAGAAATTCTGACTAGTAAAAATGGGTGAGTTTTTCTCAATGGAGAAAAGTCATCTGTCCCCTACTAGCAAAAAACTGAGGCATGCTAGGAGTTAGAGAGGTCGTACCAGGCTGGTAACTGTTTGCTGTATTTGTTTACCACTGTCCAGATCCTCCTGTGGGCAGCAGTATAACCCAAATGTCTCTCAATCCTTTGCCCCTCAATACTCAAGAACAGGAGTCTCCAAACTTTCAAAACAAAGGGACTTAGTGGTCAGTGGGAGTAAAACAGATTCCATCATTGGTGTCAGTGGAAGGAATAGTGCTCCGTCTTTGATATCAGTGGAAGGAATAGTGCCACGTATCAGTGGAAGGAATAGTGCTCCAAGGGCCGCAGTTTGGAGACCCCTGATCAAGAAAGAAATGTTTTTGTTATCTGTCTTCTTTTTTTGTTGTGACAGGGTCTATTTTTTAAGACATCAAAGGAGCCCCAAGTCTTCAGTCCATCAGATACAAAACATGGACAGAAAGTTCTCAATCTGCACATGAGCCAAGTGTAAGTGTGACTGAGCTCTGTTGGCTGTGAATGGGTGTCTGTGTTTGGTGACATGAGTGTGTGGTCTTAATGTTTTAACTATTACTACAAAGTCTGTGTACATCAGTGAGGGCAAGGAATGCAAAGAGGGATAGATGGCAAAGACCAGTGAATGGTGAGGTGTATGGAGTAATCCCCCCTGCCAGGATATTGTATTCTGACAGTGGGGCCCACCATTTTCAGAATACACTAAACAGCTGCCACAGCTGCTGATCAACATGGGTTTTCCAGCACGTCCCTTCAACAGAAGTCGATCAAAAGATGGACTTGTATTGTGCAGACATGTCCACACGGTGATTGAAATTCATCCGGTCCCTGCTGAAAGAAGTACTTTAATATTGTATAGGACAGGATATGATAGGATATGTAAGTGTGTCATATAATATCTATACACGTTTTTTCTCCTTTTTCTAGTGTATGCTGGAACAGCCCAGTCTAATTCATAAATGGCTTTTGGTTATCTGACAATAAATTAAGTGTATTTAGAGAACTATTAATGCTGTTAGCATTATTGTGCTCTTTGAAGTCCGGGCTGGTATTCATTACGTGCCATTCAGGAGGGACCTGTCAGATGATTGAACTAATAAATGGAATGCTGCAATACAGCATTTAAAACTGTTTAATGGTGTAAATAACTTCAGGCAGCCCTGCGGTTCTGATGATTATGACTATCAAATAGAGGGAAAAGCTTTTTTAGAGTATACCATATATTCGTTCAAAGTAATGCATATTGCACTATTTTTGTCATACCATAATGCAGTCTGCAGAGGTCCCAAATCATTATCAGCCTGTCAGCTGCATTCAAATGTAAGTCAGTATAAAGCTTTAGTTAAAGTGCAAATGAAATTATGTTAAAAAAAAATCACTGTACATTGACACTACACCAAACTAGTTCACGGAAACCCATGTAAATACAGCCTGAAACCTGATGTTATGCGTCTGCACATACAAGCATCTAATCAGAAGTCTGCTTTTTTTTTTTTTTTTTTTCTTTACAACAGCTGTTGTGGAGGATGATGGAGGAGGTCATTGAATTTAAACAATTCAATATCACTTCAGTTCCACTATAAATTTTAAGAACGTTTTATGAAATTATATTTTTTAAATAACCTCTAGATTGCTGTCTGCAGAGAGGTTGTTAGGAGCCATATTCAACTGTATCTATATCCAAGGAGATGGAGATTTACACCATTGATAAAAAAATAATACAGCACAAGCCATTTGTAATTTAACTGCATTAAGCATTACCTTTCCATTTCAATCTGCAAGTGCAGTAATATTCCAAAACTATAAAAAAATGCAATGCAATAAGGCAACCTGGAGGTGTTCTTCACACCATTGGTGTATGAAATGCCCCCAGAAATGTAATTTCCTGATTGTGTGATTGGATGAATTTAAAGTTCACCTTTTTGAAAAAAAATAAATTCACATATTTTTTCAGGTAAATAAATGTGCATGTATTATTTTTTTTCACAGGGGGGTGCAATGTCAAGCTTCTGCAGACCCTTTCTCTCTGTGTCCATACCTCTGTAAGGGCTGTCACAGGGAAGAAGGGGGGGAGGGCTAAAGGGGTTCTACTTAAACATGTTACATTTTATACCCTAAATACTGGTGTGACATGTTCACTTTACATCACATATATTATATATGGCAGCATTCCAGATAGTAAAAACAGGCATTTTACACGTGTATTTGATTTTTTCAGGCTGTTTTGAGGATTCAAGGATACAAGAAAATTGGTCATGTGACCTTTCTGTAACTTGCACTGTGCACACTTTCCCTGCAGGAAGTTCAGAGAAGCTGCCTGAATGAGTGAGAGCAAGCTGGTTTGTTTGTGGGAGGGTTTAATACTACTTTCAATGGTACATAAACCCTGAATCTTTTTGTTCAGTATGTTTAATATCAAGCCTCACTGTATACAGTTTTCTTAAGCAAATCATTTTATGTTACAAAGTCATTACCTGGAATTCCTGCCCAAACCTTCCAACTTTCTGAGATAAGAAAGATGGACACCTTTTACTGTACTTTATGTATGTAGGCAAAGACAAATTCCTGCAATGAACCAGTTATGTTGACCATGATGAATTGGTAGGCTAAAAATGATTGGTTTACCCCACAAGTGTTTTTTCTCTCTACCAGTTGTTTTTTATACTGGCTTTTCAATTTCAAAATAAGGAATTCAATAATTTATTGGCTGGATGGAGGGCTTACTGCAGTTTAACACTTCTAAATAGTGTATTATAAAGATCTATGTGTAAGACCGAGGCCGGACTAACATAGGGGCTATTGTAGCTGCAGCTCCAGGCCCCTTCCTTAAGATAGGCCCAGCCCAATGGTGTGAGTGAGTCACTAATACTGCCCAGCCCTGCTCTGTATACAGTGTTCACATGATTGAAATGTAAATTGCGGCAGCATATTTAATTGTTTTCACAAAAAATTGTATGCATTTTCATTTTATTTATTTTCATAAAAAGGCCCACCAAAATCCTCAGCACCAGGCCCATGATGCTCTTAATCCGGCCCTGTGTAAGATCATAAAGAAGGACAAATAAGGAAGAAAGAGGGACTGAGGAATTTGATTCCAAAAGAGAGGCAGTCTCTCCAAATCAAGGACAGTTGGGAACTATGTCTGTATGTCAGTAATAGCACATCCTCTTACAGGCTGGCCTTGCCTAACATTTAGCGACAATGTTATTAGTCTTTTCTGCACACTTCTTTTGTTGGCCATTGTGCTGCCCATTTGATAGACCAGATAGGCAGACTAATGGCTAATTAAAGTGGGAGTAAACTCCCATGCATGATTTTTACCTATAGGTAAGCCTATAATAAGGCTTACATAAAAGTACTGTAAATATCTCCTAAACGTGCCCGTTTAGGAGATATTTACTGTACATGCAGCCGGGGACATCACCAGCGCATGCGTTCTGAAGGAGCGGCATATCCGTGCCGTTCCTTCAGAGTCCTGTGCCGTAAACGGCAGCTCCCGTGCATAAGCGGGAGTGACGTCATCGCGGCTCCGGATACTCACACAGCCGGAGTCCGCGTACCCGGAAGGAAGACCGAGTGAAGATGGAAGCGCCTTCAGCGGTGACAAGGCTTCGTTTTCAGGTAAGTTTCACGATGCATACTAGCACATTATGACATTGCCTTCAGGTTTAAAAATGAAACACCCAGCCGTTTACTACCGCTTTAAAAGCCTTTGACAACAATGTTGCTTATTGACAGGCAACAGCTTAGCATTGTCAGGCTGAACACAGGAAGTGTTGTTACTGGCAGGTAAAAAAAAAACTTTGCGTCAGAAAAAAATGCTTGCTTAAGAAAACTGTATACAGTGAGGCATGATGCAATATATACCAAAAAATAGATTTTTGGTTTATATACACACAGTAAAATACAGCAGCAAAACAAAAAAAAAAAAGAAAAATACATCATCCAGAAGAAGGCTTCATCGCGTTAACCTTCCTATATTTATTCTTTAAAGCCCAAATTCTTCCTCCAGAAAAAAAAACCTGTAGTACAGACAGGCCCCGCTACAATGGTGTTTTTTTTTCTGGTGTTGGGCTTTAAACGAAATAATTGTAATGATACATATAGTCAAAACTCATTTCTTTAAGGTTCTCAAGGAATGGGGTTATATACTACTGATTAAAGTTTTTTCCTCTCTTACACATAATCTTCAAAATCATTCATTCTATATGATAATTGTTACGCTTATTATGAAAACAAAGTTGGCATGATTTCAAAGACATTGTGCTATCGGTAAATATTACATGCAGCCCATTTGTCAGAGACATCTATTGCCTCCTGTTTCCACCTTCGTTTTATTGTAGTAAGATTGTGCTGCAATATGACAATGCTAAATATGGGTAAAGGTCATTTTAAACATGTGAAATAAGTCAAAATGGGTGGTAGGTCTACAGACACATGGCATTGTCATATGAATGAAGAACAGTTGGATTGCTGTTTGCTAGAAGCTTGATAGAGGTGACTTGATGGCATCTGATATGGAAAGACAGAAAAGGACTATTTCAAACCCCATAATTTAAACTTTCATAAATGTCATGTAGCCATACATGGAAGACAGGCAGAGACAGCAATTACATGGGACAAACAGCATAAGGGAGATGATCAGCAGCTGCATTTCCATGGTTAGTTTAAAATGATTGTTCAAAATTATGTTTTTTTTTTCTGAAATGTATAACACTTATTGGAAAGAAATTTTCCTTAGTGAGATGTAGGCAGATTCAAAAGGAAAAAACATGCTAAACGCATGCTGAACACAAGAAGGATTTGCTGCTCTATAAAATCTACAGCAGTAATCAATATAAAGGGAGGGACTTACCTTTCACATACTCGGACTGTCCATGCTGCAATGATCCAGGATGAGATGCTGAAAACCAGAAGAACTGTACCCGGACAGATGGTCATAAGAGTCTTCATTACAAAGCGTGTGTTGAAATTGATCTTGTTGAGGGCGCCTATGCTCCTTGAAGATGCATCAGTGAAGAGCTTGCTGTGGAGGAGCATCACACGTCCAATTAGATAGAGCCTTAAGAACATAGGGATGGATAAGATGATGTCTATGTCGGCATTGGCTACAGAGGTGGTATAGAAGAAGGCCAGACGAGCTGTCCAGGTAAAAGAGTACTGTCCAGGGATAGGATGAATGGCACACACAGTCAACTCTAAAGTGATGAAAAATATCCGTTCATAGGTCATGGCTATTCTCCAGTCATCCGCTCCATTGTCCACCATAAAAAGCTACAACAAAGTAAAGTTAGGCAATAGAAAATCAGAAAAAAAAATGTAGCACATATAAAAACATGCTAAAATAAATTGGCAATGTGTACAAGTAGTTAATACCAACACTTTATTGCCTAAACACACACTAAGGCATTAGAGGGAAAATTGTTTTACATGGCAAAAAAATATACCATTATATTTTGCAGTTGATTTAGTGTTTATAAGCAATAATTAGGTTTATAGTAGGTTAACCTCCCTGGCGGTATGATTATTTCAGATTTTTGGTGCTGAAAGCGGTACCATTATTTTGCATGGAAATTTGGCGTTTTATATTGTAGGCCTGTAATTGTTAGGAATAACTCACTTAAATCTGTCCAAACAAGAGTCTAGTAGACATCCCGGGTATGATAAAGTTAGAAACATGAAATCATAAATTATAATATAATAAATAACTAAAATTAATTATCAAAAATAATAACGTAATAGTAATAAAATTTATTCAATAATGTAATCAAACCAAAAGCACTGAAATTTGCTCAGTTGCAGAATTGTCGCTGTCGTCACTTTCAGTTTCTGATGATAAATTTCCCCAAAAATCAGTATCACTCAATTCTGCAAATCATTCTTATTTACTATCAGTGTTTTCTAGCTGATCAAAAAACACTTTTGACGTAAAGGGACACTTTTTGGTTGCTATGGACATTCTCATGTTTCCAGGCAGAAAGAATGACATAAATAATATAAAAGTGCATGCAGGGCACTGGGCAAACCACTAGGGACAAAGGGGATGTGAAAGGATTTCATACAGTAATGTAATCTATAAGATTACAGTGTACTGTATGTTTACTGTGTGTTTCACTTTTTGAATTTCCCACCGGTCTCCATCCCCATGCGACGCGACGCTCGCAGGGAACGGAGCCCGGCACACAGAGGCATCGGGCGGAGGACACAGCCCACAGACACGGTGGGGGACATCGCTGGATCCAGGGGACAAGGTGAGTAGCGCTGCTTGGATCCAGCAATGCAATCCCGGGTGTGGCTCGGGGTTACCGCTAATGGTACTGAAATTTCACCCCGAGCCACACTCGGGATTACCGCCAGGGAGGTTAAAAAACATGCACTTGTTGTTAAGAATAGCTAGAGAAAAAAACAAGAATCAACCAATAAATAATAAAAAGTAATTGGTTATGAAAATAAACAAATTGGTCAAACTTAGAAATCTTCCAGCATATTTGGATGTGAAAAAGTGAAACTTTAGTTTTGTTAAAAAAATACAAATGACAAAAAGTGTTCAGAATTATTACAATCCAGCATAATAGTAAGTAGGGAAGATTCTGCTATCCACAGGTCTGCATGCCTTTGCCAGCAATGTATCAGCCATGGTAAAAGTCACAGCCAGTCAGGTACCATATGAGGAAATTCATGACCCTGCACCACATAGTTCAGTGACAGCAATGACGTAAAGAGGAACTGCAGTCTGCTCACATAATTTGTAATAAAAACATCTTTGCCATTCTGAAGCTTCCCTCTAACCACTTTGCATATTCGTTTATATATACTGTGATTCTGTACTTGCCACATATGCTGCAGAAATCTCCCTCCACTGAGTCTGGCTGCATCCATTTTATACAGTATCTCACAAAAGTGAGTACACCAATTACATTTTTGTAAATATTTTATTATACCTTTTCATGTGACAACACTGAAGAAATGACACTTTGCTACAATGTAAAGTAGTGAGTGTACAGCTTGTATAACAGTGTAAATTTGCTGTCCTCTCAAAATAACTCAACACACAGCCATCAATGTCTAAACCTCTGGCAACAAAAGTGAGTACGCCCCTAAGTGAAAATGTCCAAATTGGGCCCGATTAGCTATTTTCCCTCCAAGGTGTCATGTGACTCGTTAGTGTTACAAGGTCTCAGGTCTGAATGGGGAGCAGGTGTGTTAAATTTGGTGTTATCGCTCTCACTCTCTCATACTGGTCACTGGAAGTTCAACATGGCACCTCATAGCAAAGAACTGATCTGAAACAAATAACTGTTGCTCTACATAAAGATGGCCTAGGCTATAAGAAGATTGCCAAGATTGCCAAGACCCTGAAACTGAGCGGCAGCATGGTGGCCAAGACCATACAGCGGTTTAACAGGACAGGTTCCACTCAGAACAGGCCTCTGACCAAAGAAGTTGAGTGCACATGCTCAGCGTCATATCAAGAGGTTTTCTTTGGGAGATAGACGTATGAGTGCTGCCAGCATTGCTGCAGAGCTTGAAGGGGTGGGAGGCCAGCCGTCAGTGCTCAGACCATATGCTGCACACTGCATCAAATTGGTCTGCATCACTGCCATCCCAGCAGGAAGCCTCTTCTAAAGATGATGAACAAGAAAGCCCGCAAACAGTTTGCTGAAGACAAGCAGACTAAGGATATGGATTACTGGAACCATGTCCTATAGTCTGATGAGACCAATATAAACTTATTTGGTTCAGATGGTGTCAAGCGTGTGTGGCGGCAACCAGGTGAGGAGTACAAAGACAAGTGTGTCTTGCCTACAGTCAAGCATGGTGGTGGGAGTGTCATGGTCTGGAGCTGCATGAGCGCTGCCGGCGCTGGGGAGCTACAGTTCATTGAAGGAACCATGAATGCCAACATGTACTGTGACATACTGAAGCAGAGCATGATCCCCTCCATTTGGAGACTGGGCCATAGGGCAGTATTCCAACATGATATCGACCCCAAACACACCTCCAAGACGACCATTACCTTGCTAAAGAAGCTGAGGGTAAAGGTGATGGACTGGCCAAGCATGTCTCCAGACCTAAACCCTATTGAGCATCTGTGGAGCATCCTCAAATGGAAGGTGGAGATGTGCAAGGTCTCTAACATCTACCAGCTCTGTGATGTCATCATGGAGGAGTAGAAGAGGACTCCAGTGGCAACCTGTGAAGCTCTGGTGAACTCCATACCCAAGAGGGTTAAGACAGTGCTGGAAAATAATCGTGGCCACACAAGATTTTGACAATTAGGACATTTTCACTTAGGGGTGTACTCACTTTTGTTGCCAGCAGTTTAGACATTGATGGCTGTGTGTTGAGTTATTTTGAG
This sequence comes from Glandirana rugosa, assembly GCA_018402905.1. NCBI lineage: Eukaryota > Metazoa > Chordata > Amphibia > Anura > Ranidae > Glandirana > Glandirana rugosa. Next base: position 621,266 of record BLSH010276290.1, on the reverse strand, counting down.
GGGACAGCAAATTTACACTGTTATACAAGCTGTATACTCACTACTTTACATTGTAGCAAAGTGTCATTTCTTCAGTGTTGTCATGTGAAAAGATATAATAAAATATTTACAAAAATGTGAGGGGTGTACTCACTTTTGTGAGATACTGTATATATATATATATACACACACATACACACAGCGTATTGAGTGTACACTATATATCAGTGCAGTATAGTGCATTTGGGGTGTACGTACGGTATATAGTACACTTGATGTGGTTTCTTAAAATATATACAGTTTTTAACCCCAGGAGCCCTTTTTTACATTTGTTGTTTACAAGTTGAGTAATTTTCTATAAAAAAAACTGATTTTAAGAACCCCCAATATTTTTTTTCAAACACCCTAGAGAACAAAATGGCGATCGTTGCAATACTTTTTGTCACACTGTATTTGCGCAGCGGTCTTTCAAGCGCAATTTAAAAAAAAAATCACTTTTTTGAGTTAAAAAATAAGACAACAGTAAAGTTAGCCCAATTTTTGTATATTGTGAAAGAGGATGTTACGCCAAGTAAATAGGTACCATATATGTTACGGTTGAAAATTGTGCACACTCGTGGAATGGCGACAAACTCGGGTACTTAAAAATCTCCATAGGCGACGCTTTAAAATTTTTTAACGGATACCAGGTTAGAGGTGCAGAGGAGGTCTTTTGCTAGAATTATTGATCATACTCTGGCGATCGTGGCAATACCTCACATGTGTGGTTTGAACACCGTTTTCATATGCGGGCACAACTTACTTATGCATTTTCTTTGCTGCACGAGCTCGCGGGGCGCTTTAAAAAAAAAATTGTTATTTATTTTATTTTATTTTTTCTTTTAACACTGTTCCTTTTAAAAAAAAATTCTGATCACTTATATTTGCAAACATCCCTTGTGATAGTAATATATGGTGACAGGTACTCTTTATGGAGGGATGGGGGTCTAAAAGATCCCCCAACCCTCCTTTACACTTCACAGTATTCAGATAGCCAAAAACGGCGATTCTGAATACTGTAATTTTTTTAAATACCGGCGGATTCCCGATCTAAGCCGATTCCGGCTTCTACAGGGACTCCACACAGCTGGCGGACATGTCGGACCGGAGCTCCAGTCTCCTGGTGGGACGGGAGGCCGGAGAAGAGTGGCGGACGTTGGCGGGGGGGTGTCCCCACCCGCTGCCTGGGGTAACGACCAAGCGGCTCCCGAGCTAAATTGGTTATCACTGGATAGCCGGCTGCCTGCTCTAAAAAATGGTACCAGGGTATAGCCTGTAGCTGCAGACTATACTCTGATACTTCCACTTAAAGCTGCCGCCGTTCATAAACAGTGATTCACATTGAGTGGTTAAACTAATTTACAACAGCAGGGCCCGTTCCTGCGCCCAACAAAAGTAACTGCAAGGGGTTACAGTGTTCTGGCACCGCTAACACCCAAGGCCCAATTTTTCACCACCTGTTTGACTGGGGTATGTCATCACAATTTTTAACCACTTAACGCAAATCTCCATTTACAAACGGCGGCAGCTTTAAGTGGATGTATCGGGGTATAGCCTGCAGCAACAGGCTATACCCCGGTACTGGTTTTTAGAGCAGGCGGCCGGCTACCTGGTGATAATGGCAGATCCGGCTCGGAGGCCGCTCAATCTTTATCCCAGCGAGCGAGAGGGGCCAACCCCCTCCCGCCACCGTCCGCCGCTCTTCTCCGGTCTCCCATCCCAACGGGAGACCGGAGCTCCGATCCGACACTCCTGGCCGCTGTATGAAGTCCCTGTGGAAGCCGGAATCGGCTTCAATCGGGACTCCGTACATTTCCGGAAGCAACGTCAGGACGTCACTTCCGGTTTACTCGGTGGCAAACTGCGCTGGTTTTAAAAAAATTACCGTATCTAGAATATTTTGGCGATCTGAACACTGTGAAGTGCAAAGGAGGGATGGGGGTCTTTTAGACCCCCCATCCCTCCATAAAGAGTACCAGTCACCATATAGTACTATCACAAGGGATGTTTACGTTCCTTGTGATAGCAATAAAAATGATTTTTTTTTTAAACAAACAGTGTTAAAAAAAAACAAAATAAGCGCTACCAAAACCGCGAGCTCACGCAGCAAAAAAAACGCTTAAGTAAGTCACGCTCGCATATGAAAACTGTGTTCAAACCACACATGTGAGATATCGCCAGAGTGTGAGCAATAATTCTAGCAAAATACCTCCTCTGCAACTCTAACCTGGTAACCATTTTTTTTTTTTTAGTTGCAAACAAAGAGGTTTTATTGAGCATGAAGAAAGGCACATCACCATTAATACGTACATGTAGATGAACATATCAATAAAACAACAAAAACGAAGTAAAGGAAAAGAAAATAATAAATGAATAAAAATAAAAAGAAAAAAAAAAGAAAAAAAAAACAGTAAGGTGCAACAGGCACTACAGAAAGGATATCGAGTATGCCATGAGTAATAATCATGTTATGGTGTCATGTAAAAGCATCAAACATATCCGTAGATACCCTGGGATTAAAAGGAGAAGGCATAACAGCTGGGCGGAACACGAGGTCGATCTAGAGGCATGGACCCTCATTCAGTTGTATCATCACAGGAGGAGGGATCCTCCAACCACCTATCTCAAATATTATGATACTTTTTGGGGCAACCCCTAAGCGTGTAAAGGACTTTTTTGTAGGGGAGGACGGCGTTTACCGCCCTTATCCAGTGATGAAGTGTCGGGGGCGAGTTCCTTAGCCATTTTCTGGCTATTTGCATCCTAGCTAGGAATAGTGTCTCCTGGAGAAATATATTCAAATACTTGTTCTCCGAGAGAGAGAGTATCCCCAGAATGCATTGGCGAGGGCAGAGTGTCAGCGGGGATCCCATCCTGTCGTGCAAGAATTTCGTGATTTGTGTCCAGTAGCCCTGTATGACCGGGCAGGACCACATAAGATGGTAAAAGGAGCTGTCGGGGCAGGCACATCTCGGGCATAAGGGACTATAGCTAGGGTCATATTTATTAATGCGATAGGGTGTGATATAGGATCTGTGGAGGATATAGAGGTGTGTGAGGTGATCGGATAATTTAGGGGAGGCCAATTTACAGACGGTCAGAGCCTCTTGCCACTCCTCATCATCAATATCCCCCACGTCCTGTTCCCATCTAGATTTAAGTTGGAATGCCTGGGTAGTAGCCCCGGGGAGCAAGATGCTATTGTAGCACAAGGAAATTAGTTTTTTGGAGTCCTGTCCCTGCAAAATATCAACAAGGGGAAGCGTTTCCAGCTGGGGGACGGATCCGCGGAATTGGGACTGCAGAGCATGGCGGAGTTGAAGATAACGGAAAAACATATCATTAGGGAGGGAATACTGGTCCTTCAGGTTTTGAAAAGTTTTAATAGAGCCGTTGGAAATAACCTGTGAGAGATATATGATGCCATTAGAGAGCCACAGCCCACGGTCGGGAACAGAGGCCAGCTCGGGGAGATGACGGGAATCCCACAAAGGTGTGCAGGAGTGAAGTGGGGAGGCCTCACTGCGTCGCATAGTGAGCCGCCAGACTTCACAGTGGTGAGAGAGCATAGAGCCCCTATCATCTGGGTGAGGCCCTTTGTGAGAATCTCGGAATAAGAGCTGGAATGGGTGCGACACCAGTTGGGGGAGCTGGGAACACGCCAACGCGATGTATCTCTCTCTATCTGTGTGGTGGAGATGAAAGAAGTGGGAGAGTTGGGAGGCAACATAATATAATACTAAATCAGGGAGCGCGGTGCCCCCCAGATCTGTAGGGCGCTTAAGAGCCATCCAGGGCATTTTGTGCCGTGAAGACCCCCAGATGAAGCTGTTAATTATGGATTCCATTTTTTTGAGTAGACGGGATGTCTAGACCCCCCGTGGCGCGAGGGACTAAATCATAATATAATACAACGGAGGGTTGAGAGGGTGAAGAAAGTAGAGGTGGTGTGTCTATCTCTCTCTATGTAGCGCAACCGCACAAGGGTCGAGGGGGTTGACCACAGCGTGGGTAAGGTCGAGAATAAGGCTCTAAGAGTGTTTCCCGGAGTGGGTCTACTATCCCCGAGATACGAGAGAGTGGTGACACTTCAGACCGCCGAGTGATACGCTGCGTCACTCCGGAGGGGTGAAGTGAGGACGTGTGGAAACACCCTAAGGGCAGTAGAGGG
>BLSH010276290.1:582020-609394 GCA_018402905.1 Glandirana rugosa | reverse complement strand
GGAAATGAGATAGGCTGTCAGTAAATCAAGTGTGATCAATTTTCAGTGATTGGCACCATAGCTTGCAGACTCTATAACTTTCACAAAGACCAAATAATATACACTATTTTTTTTTTTTTTTACCAAAGATAGGTAGCAGTATAAATTTTGGCCAAAATTTATGAAGAAAAATTACTAATTTGCAAAATTTTATAACAGAAACGAAGAAAAATTCATTTTTTTACAAAATTTTCGGTCTTTTTTTAATTATAGCGCAAAAAATAAAAAACCCAGAGATGATTAAATACCACCAAAAGAAAGCTCTATTTGTGTGAAAAAAAGGACGCAAATTTCATATGGGTACCGTGTTGCATGACTGAGTAATTGTCATTCAAAGTGTGAGAGCGCTGAAAGCTGAAAATTGGTCTGGTTGTTAAGGGGGTTTAAGTGCCCAGTTGTCAAGTGGTTAAAATCACTGCTCCTGAAAAAACAATCAACTTTTTTTTTCATTGATACATGTCCCCTAGGGCAGAACCCGGGTCCCCGTACACTTTTTAGGGCAATAACATTGCATGTAAGCCTTTAAAATGAGCACTTTTAATTTTTCATGTTCGGGTCCCATAGACTTTAATGGTGTTCGAATGTTCGCCCAAACTTTTTGTCTGTTCGCATGTCCTGGTGCGAACCAAAGGGTGTTCGGCTCAACCCTACACATGACCACAGACACATTGACCAGTAAGTATGGGCAACCATGCTACATAATCTTCACTGCACACTGGATTCATTTTCCCGGCGGTTAGGAAGGATTTAGAACAGGGTACACCACTGAACTTGGTGGTGCCACCATGTGTCATGTCTGATGGTGACAGAACAGTCACTTAACCCCCAACTTCATTCTGCCCTCATCCTCTGACTCTTTGAAGCCTCCTAGGCTAAATACTGCTATTCTGTGTTGCAGCTTGTATGCTTGGGGGATAGGAGCCTGCAGGACCACCCCCTTTTTTTAATTAGGTAAGGTCCTGTGTAATAACAGCACCAACCTACTGGCTGGTTTTATTTCAAGATAAATCCTGTCCCATCCCTCCCTCTTTTACTGCAACCTAACCAATCTGCTTACATACTGTCTAGTCACTGTACAAAGGTTTGTGTCTGTGGCCTCTTAGATAATAGACTCTAATTTCTATTTCAAGATTAAACCTGCCTCTTCTCTCCCTCTTAAATTGTGGCCGACATACTGTCTAGGCACAATAAAATATTTGTGGTTATTGTCTCCTATAATAAATTCTTATTTTTACTGCAAGATAAAATCTGCTTTGTCTCTCTTTATTTACTGCCTATTGGTGTGCACATGTCCTTTCCTAATACTGATCAATTTAAACCAAACACATTACTGAAGTGTATATTTTCAATATTATGGGTATATACTTCCACTAGTCAATTTAGGTCTATTAAGGCCCGTACACACGAAACAATTATCGGCCTAAAATTGTCGTACGACACCCTGGCCTACAATAATCCGACCAGTAGGACAATGCATTCTACAGCCGATTTTGAATTGTTGTCCAACAAAAGTTGTATGAGCAGACTAGAAAACTGCTGACCAGGCGTCATGCTATGCTGTGTTGCAGCTTGTATGCTTGGGGGATAGGAGCCTGCAGGACCACCCCCTTTTTTAGCCAGGTAAGGTCCTGTGTAATAACAGCACCAACCTACTGGCTGCCCTTGGTCTGTAAAAATCGCACATATACATTGCCTAGTACATGTCATCAAACTGATGGTACTGTGGTTCATCATGAATTGCCCTGGTTTCTGGAAGGTCCTTCATCAGGCAGAAATTCAGCACCAACTTCAACTATTATCTCTCAAAAGATACACTGTAAGGTTTTATTTCAAGATAAATCCTGTCCCATCCCTCCCTCTTTAACTGCAACCTAACCAATCTGCTTACATACTGTCTAGTCACTGTACAAAGGTTTGTATGAGCAGACTAGAAAACTGCTGACAAGGCATCATCCAATTTTAGGCTCGTCTGTACAGAAGTTGGACAAAGAAAAGTTGTAAGTACAAACACGCATGTGAAGCAGCTGCTAAGTATATATATATATTTTTTTGTATGTTCATTATTTAAAGTGGAGTTCCACCCAAAAGTGGAACTTACGCTCATTTGCTTCCCCCCCCCCCCCCTCCGGTGCCACATTTGGCACCTTTCAGGGGGGAGGGGGGAAGGGGGACCTGCTATAGACAGGGGCCACGACCCATCTCCCGGAAGTTCTCCACCCCTCCTCCGCCTCTTGCCGCCAGGCCGATTAGGACACGCAGCACGCTTCGCGCATGCTCAGTAGGGAACCGGCTGTGAAGTGAAAGGCTCCACTGCCGGTTTCCATCAGTGGCGATGGCGGCGGCAGCACCCGAGCTCCGATCCAAAGATCGGCTTCAGGTGCCGACATTGCAGGCTCCCTGGATAGGTAAGTGTCCATATATTAAAAGTCAGCAGCTACAGTATTTGTAGCCGCTGACTTTTCATTTTTTGCTCCCAGGCAAGAACTCCTCTTTAAGTAAAGAATTCAGGTTTGATAATAAAATACATACAGTATATGACTGCAGTGTACACAGTATCAGTAAATGGAATACAAATCTAACTAATGAACCCCTTAAGTTCAAACATCACAAATAATAAATAAATAAACAAATGAAAATAATGTATAAAATCAGTAAGAAGTTAGAGGAAATAAAAAGGAAAAAACAAATTCACTTCCTTTGCATTTATTCCTAAATGTGTAAATAAAGAAAACAAAAAGGGCAAAGGGGGATGCATATTAGGGAATAGGGGGTAAGGGACAAGGCTCCATAGGAGCCATGCTTTATTGTAATTGTCATGTAGGTTGTGTGAGGAGAGGATTAGCTTATTCAAAACTAATTGTAAAAGTAAACTAAAAAAAATCAATTACACATCCAAATATATCATGCAAAAATAGAATGTCACTAAAGCTGCTCAGGAAACCCATATTATTCCACAACACCACATACAATCATGCTATTTAAAGGATCAGTGTTTTTTTTTTATTTGCGTCACCCTTAAAACTACATTAACAGGTGCCTCTCCCTCAGTATTTCAAAAACATTTCTTTTGCTTTGTTAAATGTTCCGAATGGACATGCCCACTCTCTATATCCTTCTTGACAATAGTCTGCCTATTATTCCAAAGAATGGCCAGAAATTAAAGTGTTACTAAACACACAACAATAAAATCAGTCTGTATATGCAGCATAGTATGCTTGTTAGACTCGCTGTGGAACTTAAGGGCGGGGCCGGAACAAGGGGTTGGCAGGAGGGGCAGTCCCGCTAAAAATCGCTGATCGCTGCCATTACCAGTAAAAAAAATAACATAATAAAAAAACGCCATAAATCAATTCTCATAGTTTGTAAACACGATAAATTTTGCGTAAACCAATCAATAAACGCTTTTTGCGATTTCATTTACCAAAAATATGTAGAAATATACATTTTGGCCTAAACTGATGAACAAATTTGTTGTTTTATTATTTTTTTTGGATATTTATTATAGCAAAAAGTAAAAAAAAATTTTTCAAAGTTGTCGCTCTGTTTTTGTTTATAATGCAAAAAATAAAAACCCCAGAAGTGATTGAATACCACCAAAAGGAAGCTCCATTTGGGAAAAAAATTACGTCAAATTTGTTTGGGTACATAGTCGCATGACCGCGCAATTGTCAGTTAAAGCGACGCAGTGCCGTATCGCAAAAAATGACCTGGTCATTAAGGCAGAAAATCTTCTGATTAAAGTGATTGTAAAGGTTTTTTTTAAAAAAAAAAATAACTAACATGCCTATACTTACCTGCTCTGTGCAAGGGTTTTGCATAGAGCAGCCCCGAACCTCTTTTTCTGAGTTGCCCCGGCGGTGTTCCTGGCTCCTCCCCTTCATCGGGTTCCCCATGTAGAGCCGCTTTCCATGGGGATACCCGTGCGGGTGCACTCACAAGTCCCACTGCTGCGTCCACTGACACAGACAGCGGGACTCGGCCCCACCCCGGGCTCCCATGTCACTGGATTTGATTGAAAGCAGCGGGAGCCAATGGCTTGTGCTGCTATCAATCTATCCAATGAGGACCTGAGATAGCGGCTGGAGCTGCTGGGTTTGTGCTCATCGCTGGAATGATTGGTCTCAGGTAAGAAAAATAGAAGACTTTACAACCCCTTTAACCACTTGCCCACCGAGCCAGTTCTGACATTCCTCTCCTACATGTGAAAATCAGCATTTTTTTGCTAGAGAATTACTTAGAACCCCACAGCATTATATATTTTTTTCAAGGAGAAGCGCTAGAGAATATAATGATGGGTGTTGCAATTTTTTATGTCACACAGTATTTGTGTAACAGTTTTTCAAATGCTATTTTCTTTTAAATACCCTTTAATGAAATTTAATTCATAAAACAAACACAATATAATACCCAATTGTTTGGAAAATCTAAAAGATGATGTTACACTGAGTAAACAGATACCTACATGTCACACTATAAAATTGCGCACGTCCGCTATAACATTGGTTGCGATACCTCACATGTTTACGTATGCATGTGTGATCTATGTATGCGAAGGGGGGGAGGGGGGTGGCGGGGGTGTGCTTTAAATTCTCTCTATTATTTTATTTTTTAAAACAAATTATTTTTACTCTGTCTTTTTACATTTTTTTTGTGATAGCTAGAGATGGAAAGGCCTGAAAAAAAACCCCAGAAAAATTGTGGGGAAAAGTTTTTCCAAAGCCCTTATTTTTTTTTTTCTGGAAAAAAAAGGAAGTGTGGAATATGTTATTTAACAATGATAAATAATATATCTATGACATGGTATGAAGACCTTAATGAAAGATTTCTGAGACTTTATGTAAAGTCTTAAATTATTGCAAGTTCTCTCAGCTGAAGACAAGCAAGTCCTGGAATACAGTTCCACTGTACTTTCTGCTACTAGGGAGCACTGCAGGGGAAAGGCTTCAGTTTAGTTTGCTTGTACCTACAGTTGGGTGATTGTTGGGATAGAGTACATGATCCTTTCTGACCTCTCAGGCCTTAATTGGCAGGTAAGAGGGTACATTTCACCTTTAAATGATTCCTATTAAAGTGGTTGTCAATCCATGACAACCACTTTAACCTCCCTGGCGGTATGATTATTTCAGATTTTTGGTGCTGAAAGCGCTACCATTATTTTGCATGGAAATTTGGCGTTTTATATTGTAGGCCTGTGATTATTAGGAATAACTCACTTAAATCTGTCCAAACAAGAGTCTAGTAGACATCCCGGGTATGATAAAGTTTGAAACAAGAAATCATAAATTATAATATAATAAATAACTATAAATAATTATCAGAAATAATAAAGTAATAGTAATAAAATGTATTCAACAATGTAATCAAATCAAAAACACTGAAATGTGCTCAGTTGCAGAATTATCACTGTCATCACTTTCAGTGTCTGATGATAAATTTCCCCAAAAATCAGTATCACTCAATTCTGCAAATCATTCTTATTTACGATCGCTGTTTACTAGCTGGTCAAAAACCACTTTTGACGTAAAGGGACACTTTTTGGTTGCCATGGACATTCTCAAGTTTCCAGGCATGGAGAATGGCATATATAATATAAAAGTGCATGCAGGGCACTGGGCAAACAACAAGGGACAAAGGGGATGTGAAATGATTTCATACAGTAATGTAATCTTACAGATTACAGTGTACTGTATGTTTATTGTGTGTTTCACTTTTTGAATTTACCGTCGGTCTCCACCCCTGTGCGACGCGACGAACGCTGGGAAGGGAGCCCAGCACACAGAGGCATCGGGCGGAAGACAGCCCGCAGACACAGCGGGGGACATCGCTGGATCCAGGGGACAAGGTAAGTAACGCTGCCTGGATCCAGCAATGCAATCCCCTGAGTGTGGCTCGGGGTTACCGCTCTTGGTACAGAAAATCACCCCGAGCCACACTCAGGAATACCGCCAGGGAGGTTAACCTACAGGTAAGCCTATAATAAGGCTTACCTGTAGGTTCCCTGCATATCTCCTAAACCTTCACAGTTTAGGAGATATACAGTGTACTGTCATTGCTGACGTAATTCGGCACATGCACAGTGAAGAAACGGTCCGCTGTGCCGTTTCTTCACTTCGTTCGTGCAGTGACTTGCAGCTCCTGCGCCAGTCACAGAGCCGGAGTCATGGCCCCGGAAGTAAGAGGGGCAGAAGATGGACGCTGCCTGCACAGGGGACATCGCTGGCTTCGTTTGCGGGTAAGTGACACATAATGGTCATAGCCCATTATGCTTTTACTTTGCAGGGTTTACTTCCTCTTTAAGTTTCTCCACCATCACATCATAATGTTAACCTATAGTCTGGTCCGTAAATAGTTTTTTGTTTTCCGCCCCTCAGTAAAAGGGTGAGACCCCTGGTGTGAACTGGCCCTAAATCAGGGGATTTTTACCAGGCTATCTACTGCCCTGGTATAGCAACCAAGTGATTGAGGTATAGGACTGGATCTCTGAATAATAAAAAAAAATAAACAGAACTCTCTGCATTATCGAACCTGAAAAGTAGAGAAATGTACTTGATGTAGCAGATGATGTGAGTAATTGTACCTCCATTTCATGTTTTGATGGCACAAAAACAACTGCATAAATCTCACTAGTTGTAGCTAGCTTCTGTCTTTGTAATTTGCCATTTTTATGCCAATTCATCTTATTTTCTTTCAGCTGTTCTATGTAATGTGAATCCAAGCTACTGACACCTTATAAGTTATACTGATACCTAATATGCCTGGTGATGATAATGATTTCAACAGTCTGGCATAGGGGGATATGGGGACATACAGGGCAATACATCGGGGATCTGTAATCTTAACCAAAGGTTAAGAATACCGATCTAAATGAAATATATGAGCTGTCCCTTCTTTTCCATGTTTTGAGCGGAACTATTTAAATCCAGATTCCCTAACACAGCAATACACAGAACTGTCACTGCCAGCAGCAAGGGAAAGGTGAATGGCAGCAATATACAAAGTGACACCTCTCTCTGAAGCATTTTACACACCACTACACTTTTGGGTTTATTTAACAAGGCAGTGCAAAGAGCAGTGATGATGTTCAAAAAGTAGTAACCCATAGTGATCAACTAGGATTTACTTCTATTCTGAGCAGTCAAGACAATGACAAATGATTTCTGATTGCTATGTCTTACTGCTCTTTGCACTAAAAAAAAATAAAACTAAACATAAAGTGACACTAAACAATATTCTTTTTCTCCAAAAATAATCTATACACATCCACTACCTAATGGTTCTGAAATCTATCTAACATTCTGCATGAGCTCCCGAACCTCTCCTTTTCCTGCTTACTTTGAAATGAATCCCAATAGCCCATAGCTCATAGTCCATCTAAGAAGCAAGCAAGAGAGGGTAGCTACGTTCCTTCATTCAGTTGGACCATGGCTGTGCCACCCTCTAACAGAAAGTCGGATGACAGCAGCAAAAGAAGGATTTGAGCAGTGGCGGCTGGTGCTATATTTTTGGTCGGTCAGTCGGATCACCTGCACTTACCCCATCTAGGTCACGGGCACTGCTTCCTCCGGGTGGTGGCTTCATTCTGCGTCTCCTCCTCCTCGGCTTTACTGTGGCTTCCCCTGCGACTCCTCCTCGTCCTCGGTGGCCAATAGGATTGCTTCTCCTTTCGGCAAATCACGTATCAGGACCTGCTTTCTGATTGGCCCGGGAGGAGAATCAGGAAGATAATAGCGAATAGCGCCCTGAGCACGCACTTTTTTGAAGCCAACTAGAGTCTTAGAACCCATACACACTATCCAACTTTAGTTGTCAGATTTCCTTCAGATTTACCAAAACCATGCAGTGCAAAGCCCTGCCTGATTACATACAAATTGAAACGCCTAAGGTTTGACCTCATATTATATGGTTTTGGTAAATCTGAAGAATCAGAAAATTGCATATCCAGCTTAAGGCTCTAATCATGTGCTTCTATTAAAAAAAAACAAAAACACATTGAAATGCTGTAAGTCGCTGACCGCCACCATTACTAGTATAAAAAAATAAATAAATACAAATTCCAGTATATATATACCATAGTTTGTAGACGCTATAACATTTGCGCAAACCAACCAATATACACTTATTGGGATTTTTGTTATCAAAAATATGTAGCAGAATACATATTGGCCTAAATTTATGAAGAAATTAGAATTTTTCAATATTTTTTATTGGATGTGTTTTATATCAGAAAATAAACAACATTGTTTTTTTTTCAAAATTGTCAGTCTGCACTCATCAGTCTGCAGCTTCTCCTTCATTGTCCAATCACAGACTGGGGCAGGGACAAGACCTATTTATATTAGTTTTGTGCTACTAAGAAAAGACAGGTCTCCAGGCTGTGCTCTGTCTTAACCACTTCAGCCCCGGAAGGATTTCCCATGTTAGAACCAGAGCGCTTTTTTCGATTCGGCACTGCATCGCTTTAACTGACAATTGCGCAGTCCTACGACGTTATACCCAAACAAATTTTTTTCCCCCACAAATAGAGCTTTCTTTTGGTGGTATTTGATCACCTCTGCGTCTTTTCTGATCACCGCTATAAACAAAAAAAGAGCGACAATTGTGCAAAAAAAAAAAAAAACAATATTTCTTACTTTTTGCTAAAATACAAATACAAAAAAAAAAAAATACAAAAAAACGAATTCATCGATTTTGTCCGATTTATATTCTGTGGTAAAAAAAAAATCGCAATTGCCGTTTATTGATTGATTGCGCAAAAGTTGCCGCGTTTACAAACCATGAGAATTAATTTCTGAGCTTTTACATTGTTTATTTATTTTTACCAGTAATGGCGGCGAACTGCGATTTTTATCAGGACTGCAATATTGCAGCGGACATGTCGGACATTTTAGACATTGTTTTGGGACCAATGACATTAATACAGCGATCAGAAATTTTAAATATCCACTGATTACTGTGTAAATGTCATTGGCAGTGAAGGAGTTAACCTGCAGGGGGCAGTGGAGGGGTTAACTGTTTTACCTAGGCGTGTTCTAACTGAGGGGGCTGGGCTGGCAGGGGCACCAGAGATCTAACTGATCCCGGGTGCAGTGATCAGTAGATTTCTGACATGCCGCCTGTCAGAATGGGAAACCGCTGTGTTTACATGAGCGGTTCCCAGTTCTGGCTCTGTCACAGGGCATCACGAGTCGCTGTTGGACATAGAGTCCGCCCAACCCGCGGCCCCGCTCAGGGAGCATGCAGTGCTCGCCCCCTAGCCACCGTGCACTAAAGTGACGACTATAAGCGGCGATTTGTGGGACAGAGCCACGCTGTCGCCACTTAAAGCCGTAAAGCGGCCGGCAAGTGGTTAAGCCCTGCGTTCCGAAAATCAGACGACAGGTCGTCCATTTTTTTTTCATGCTAGTCGCATATCGAACATAAAGAGTATACTAAAGTTACAAAAATTCTCGTACGACAGAATAAAAATTCAGAAGTGATGTGTTGTAGTGTATTTGTATTGTATTTTTGAACTACGACTGTACTGTACTACTGATTAAACAGAAATTGGACAAGCTGGAATCGTACGAGAAAATTTTTGGTGCTTGTCCGATTGGATAATATCGGATGAACTGTCGTGATTGGCTCTCAAAACCTCTGTACTAACGATCCGATTATCATACGATCGCTTTGAAAGCGGTATTTTTTTGTACGCTTTTCAGATCCTGTGTATGGGCCTTTAGCTTTCACTTACACCTGAGCATACTGGAATTGCGCGATTCTGCCCGCATTTCCAGAATCACAGCAAAACATGGGACATGTTTGTTATGCCATTGTTTCTTAAAGGCACCCCAAAGGTGGTGCAATTTTGCCGTTTTGCGGCACCTGGCTCTGTGCCAAAATTTGGTACATGAGCTACTTTGGTGCGTTTTTGGAGTGGAGGGAGGCCCATTCAAATGAATGGTGGCACTCCAAAGAATTAAAAAACGCGGTGCAGCAGGTGTCGCTGCAGTACGCAGGGGCGTAAGGATAGGGGTTGCAATTGCAACCGGGTCCCATGGTCCAGGGGGCCCGTGTGCCTCCCGTGTACACCTGAATAGGAGGGATGGCAGGGGTGGCATTTAGAGGACCCAATCTCCTCCATTTTCCTCTATCCAGTTTACTTGTCTTCTGCTGTTCCCAGGGTCCCTGTGTGCTACCCTGGTCCCCCTCCCACAGCCCACAGAGCTGTTGTCTTCCCCCCTCCTGTCTCCTTCCAGCTGCTGTAGAAGATGTGCCATGATGGAGAGATGGGAACGGGTCGGTAAATTTGTCAATTACCAGCTCCTTCCTTTTCTGGATGAACAGAGTCAGTGATTGGTACCAATTGGTTCATTCATAACTGAAGCATAGTAAACTGTTTTTACTATACTTCCGTTTCTGAATGAATGGGAGGCTCGGTGTACAATTCCTGTCCATTCATTCTGTGCAGCTGAGGCTATACAGATGGAGATTGAGAGCTGAGGTTTGTTTTGACCCCTGATATCTCGTCAAAGCCCCCCCAACAAGGCTCCTAAAAAAAATTGTAAAAAAATGTAAAAATAAAACTGTAAAAGAAATAAAATGAAATGGTAAACAAAATAAAATTAAAATAAAAATGTAAAACTACTGACACCAGTGAGGGAACTATCAGGATTGCAAAGGTTGCAATAGTGACTGGGCCCTGGCATTTCACCACCATGGGAAGGCCCAAAGATGGCAGAAAGGGGACCCGCTACAGAACTTGTGAAAGGGCCCTGTTGTGGTACTGTAATAAAGGGACCTGCGTAGGAGTAAAGGGCCCCAGGATCAGCGGGAAGAGGGAAGGGCCCTGGCAAGGGCCCTGGCAAGGGGTCAGGGGACCCTTCATAATTTCTTGCACCAGGGCCCTGAAGGTTCTAGTTACGCCTCTGGCAGTACGCTTAGGTGTGAATGAAGCTTAATAGTCTGTAAATCTCATGAATGAATGAAAAGAATTAGAAATACTTTGGCAAGTAAAACAGCTCTCATATACTGTACAGTTTTGTATGTCAGCTTTAATTTTTTTTAGCTGTTTGGATGGAGTTCAGCTTTAAAGAGGAAGTAAACCCTGATGGGGTTTACTTCCTCTATATTCCCCTGCAAAGTAGAAGCATAATGGGCTGCTATGCATGCATGTATGCTAGTACACTGTATATCTCCTAAACCGTGCAGGTTTGGGAGATATGCAGGAAGCCTACAGGTAAGCCTTATTATAGGCTTACCTGTAGGGTAAAGTGGTTGTCACGGGTTGACAACCACTTTAAAGCTGAACTGCGGGCAAATAAAAAGTTATCCCTTGCAGTGAGGCTGTGCCTGCACTGCAACGTTTATGTCTAGGGGGACGACAAAAGGAGAAAAACTTACCCGATCCTCCATTCCTCCACACAAAAGACCGGTTCATGCACCCCTGCCCCACTGTGCTCTAGCGGTCTTGAGTCCTGATGTCTTCAAGCACAGAACGGCACCTATAGCCCTGCTCTGGACATGAGGGCACCAGGAGCAGTCCACTCCTCTCCTCTCCCTTGAACAAAATGAGCAAATAGCCCTTGCAAGTGGGGCTGTGCAGTTTTTTTATGCCTTAAGTGGAGTTTAAATCAAAAAGTAACATAATGTGAAAGCTTAAAATAACTTTTCTAAAAATGTTTAACAATGTAGTACAAATTGCATTCAATATAAAGAATATGAGTCACCTAAAGCAGCAAGAAGTATTTCTTTATTTCCATTTATTTTTCTTGATTGTATAAAGGAAACCTTTCAGATGGTTTTATTCTGCACCTACCCCTTTGAAGTGGTAATAGCATAGCCAAAGAGAGCCATAAGACATCTAATTTGATTATGCATGATCTCTTCTTTCCGTGTTAGCAGGAAGGTGTACAGCACAGAGATTATAATTAAAATTGGTTTGCTGGTGTTCTCAGTGTGGACAGAAGCCTGACAGGTGGGGGAGCGGATGAGAGAGCATAGATGGGCTATCAAATGACAAGGTCACTTGGGGCTGTGGGTGTATTTTGTGTTTTTCCTGTTTGAATGTGTCACCTTTCAGTGTGTAATAGCACACATGCCACCTTCATTGTCTTTTGATGTTACATTCACAGAAACATTTCATTAGGCTGTATTTTTTTATATATTACATACAATACATTTTGTTCGTTGTTCTAAGGCAGGGGTCTTCAAACTATGGCCCTCCAGTTGTTCGGGAACAACAATTCCCATCATGCCTAGTCATGACTGTGAATGTCAGAGTTTTACAATGCCTCATGGGAAGTGTAGTTCCACAACAGCTGGAGGGCCGTAGTTTGAAGATTCCTGTTCTAAGGCCTCATGTACACTGCTGCTGGTAAACGGACGTTTAGCGGCAGTTGGGCGTTTTTTTTTAGCTGCACCTGAACCAGGGGCGTATCATGAAATTAGTGGGCCCGTGTGCAAGCCCACACCGCACCGATCATCCCCGGCTGTCAACCAGGGAGAGATCATCCATGGGTGCAGTGTGGGTCAGAGCACAGTGGGCCCCCCAACCCCTCAGGGCCCGTGTTCAGTGAACACCCTGCACCCATGGATGATACACCACTGCCCTGAACGCTTCTCTAGGTTATCTCATCAGTACATGTACACCGTGTCATTTATAGTCATTTCTAGGCAGTTGAGTTTAGAAGCATTTTTTGGAAAGCAAAAAAATGTGTTCAGGACGGATGTTCAGCAGCATTTGAAACGCCAAATGCCTGTAACAGCTTGTAAACGCGGTAACTCGCATTCAGCCACGTTTCGTTTTCAGGCGTTTTTAATGGAGATGCATTTTTGACTATTTGAAAAAAAAAAAAAAACATTGTAAACGCAACTAAACGCAGCATGTAAACGGGGCAAAACTGATGTTTTTACATGTCGGTTACTATCTGTCAAGTTAAATCTTTCAGGAGAGGTTTTAAAACGTTCCGTGTACATTAAGCTTAATAGAGTATTTTCTAGTTCTTTATATAAGTGCTCAACTTGGTACGACACTCACACCACTTCCATGACTAAGGTGTTACTAAGCCCAGGACCCTGCATTTACTATATTTGGTCTCCTTCAGTAAACAGAACACGGAAATGCAATTATTTTAGTAAATATAAACTGCTGAATAGCTTTTCTCATCAGCAGTATATAGCAGTATTGTGACTTAAATCATTGTCCGGCTGAGCACTGATTAAAGCTTGTAGGTGGAGTTTTCATTCTCCCCTGGCTGTCCTATGAGGCTGTGGGACCCCTGACCCTCTGTTTGGACAGTGCTGATGGGCCCTGTGCTGATCACATGCACCCTCCCAAGACAAAAAAATCTCTCTAGCAATACACACCAAACTGACCATTGCAGCTTGCCCCCAAAGCTCTGTTATATCAGGAGATGGTTTGGGGACAGTGGAAGAAAGGGATAATCAGAGAATAGAGGATCAAACAGCCTTTTTACACAATGCGGAGGATTAGCCCCTTAGGTTACACAGTGAGTATAACAAGCATGCTTTACTGTATATACACACTCATTTTACTGTTGTGGGTTTAGTAACACTTTAAGCATTGTCAGTTTAGACTCCAAGAGCATTTTAGATCCAAGTCCCTAAGCTTCTTTCTGATAGAACCAACTTCTCTCTGAATCTTTTGAGAAAGATGATCCATATATTGCAGTGGTGTCTTCCCTGAAGCCAATTCTTTGCCAGGCTTTGGGTCTCTGATGCCTCCATCATCTGAAGCTCTCCACTGTGCACGCACAAGAAACTGAGACTGGTCCTGCAGCCTCTGAGACACGTCATACATCTCAGTAGGCTGTGGGACCAGTCTCATAGTGTTGCCATGTATCATGGCTGCAGCGGTAAGTGGAGTGGCCAAACTGGTGTAATTTTTGCCCAGGCAAGAATTCAGACCCTGATAGAAGTCAGAAGACTGCTCTAACCGCTGATGAGAAAAGGTATTTAGCAGTTTATATGTATTAAAATAATTGCATTTCCGTGTTCTGTGTACTGTGGGAGACCAGATATAGTGAATGCAGGGGCCTGAGTTTAGTAACACTTTAAAGATAACATTTTGGTCCTTACCTGGAGCAACCTGCGCCGGCCATGCCAAAGGTCACCAGCCCAGGTTCTTTAACCGCTTGCCGACCGCTGGTCAGCAATTGACGGCGACAAGGTGGCTCTATTGCGCAAATCGCCGTCATATGACGACGGCTGCGAGATTGAGCCTAGTGAGCGTGCGCCGCCGGAGGCGTGCCCGTGCGCTCACTGTGTCCGGGGAGGGCCAGGGAGTGGGTGCGGCGGATTCGATCTCCGCCGGCCACCCGCGATGCCCCCCCAGAGTGAAAGAATGGAGGTCCGTGTAAGTAAACATGTGATCACAGCCTTCCTCTACATGGAGGCTGTGATCACTTCCCTTCCCCAGCTAGGGCAGTCCCCACACAGTTAGAACACGCCCAGGGAACATAGTTAACCCTTAGAGCGCCCCCTGCAGGTTAACCCCTTCACTGCCAATGGCATTTACACAGTAATCAGTGCATTTTTATAGCACTGATCGCTGTATAAATGCCAATGGTCCCAAAAAAGTGTCAAAATGGTCCGACATGTCCGCTGAAATAACGCAGTACCGCTAAAAATCGCAGATCACCGACATTACTAGTAAAAATAAAAAAAAATAAAAACCCCAGAAATTAATTCTCATCATCCGTAAACGCGGCCACTTTTGCGCAAACCAATCAATAAATGCCGATTGCGATTTTTTTATCACAAATATGAGGAAGAATATAAATCTGCCAAAACCGATGAAAAAAAATGTTTTTTTATATTTTTTTTTTGGATTTGTATTTTAGCAAAAAGTAAGAAATTGGGTTTTTTTTGCAAAATTGTCGCTCCTCTTTTGTTTATAGCGGCGATCAGAAATGACGCAGCGGTGATCAAATACCACAAAAAGAAAGCTCTATTTGTGGGAAAAAAAGGACGCAAATTTTGTTTGGGTACAACGTCACACGACCGCGCAATTGTCAGTTAAAGCGACGCAGCGCCAAATCGCAAAAAGGACTCTGGTCCTAAAGGGGGAAATCCTTCCGGGGCTGAAGTGGTTAAAGAGTCACCAGCCTCAAAAAACATTTTCTGTTTACTCACATTAGTGCAGTGACTGGCCTAATCCTGAAACAATCTTTACCTCCTTCCCAAATGCTTTGCCCAGCAATATTCTACTGTGGAGGAGTTCCGAAAAAGTGGACTTTCCCAGTTGAGGATCCAGTGTTTAAAGACCCTGTAGATAAAAGGTTGGAAGCACTTTCTAAGGCCTTTTTTTCTTTTGCAGACCCTGCCCTGCAACTCTCCATTGTGACCATGTCCATTTGCTAGACCTTAATTAGTCAACTGTTTGGTGCAAGGAGATGTCTAAGGATTCTGGTCCTACCCTGGTGGACCCCTTTGTCCTCTAACAACCGTAACTATTGCCTGTGGCTATCATTTATTTTCACTGCAGATTCAAAAGCCTGCAGCTGGTCAATCAGCTCCTGCCCACTGCTTTCTGGATTGAAAGCACTGCATTTGTTGATGAAAGTCTCCCACTGTGAACCGCAGTGTATGGGAGGGGAAGCATGTGAAGCACAGATAAAGAAGGATTTGGCTCAGTCAGGGAGTATAAAGGAAGTTTCTTGTTTAGTTTATGAGGCTTGCACATCATATAGCAACTAAATTCGGTACTTGTCTACACTGCCATGCAGGAGCCTTTGGTTGCACTTGAAAGTTAAGCTGTGCCTAACTTTAGGCCCCTTTCACACTGGAGCGGGTGGTAGCGGTAAATTGCCGCTAGTTTCAGCAGCGAATGTCCGCTGTTATAGCGGCGCTATGGCACCGCTATGCAGGCGGGAGTGGGGCGCTTTTAACCCTTCACAAGGGGTTAAAAAGGGGTTAAAAGTGCCGGCGCGCTGCGCTTCTGAGGCGGAAGCGCTTGCCATTGATTTCAATGGCGGGGCGGTGGAGGAGTGGTGTAAACACTGCTCACCGCACCGTCCCAAAGATGCTGCTTGCAGGACTTTTTGTACCATTCTGCAAGCGTACCGCCCCAGTGTGAAAGCACTCAGGCTTTCACACTGGGATGGATGGGGCGGTGTTTTTCAGGCGCTATAAGAATGCTATTTTTAGCCCGAAAGTGCCTGAAACCCCCCCCCCCAGTGTGAAAGGGGCCTTAGAGAAAACTATCATGGCTAATGGTATCATACTCTTTCAGATGAGTGTATGAAAAGATCTAAACAGCAGGATATCTAACTACACAGTATTTCTGGGCTATAGAAGTAAATCACTGTACAGAGAATCTACTTACCTGCTGCCTCTAATATGCCACCTATTGGCAAATATGCCCAGATGCAATGTTTTATATTTACTTGATTGAAAACAAAGAAAAAAATATATGTACAGCATTGTGCAAAAGTTTTAGGCAGATTTAAAGAAATGCTGTAAAGTAAGAATGCTTTCAAAAATATATATTTTAATTGTTTGTTTTTATCAATTTACAAAATGCAAAGTGAGCAAACAGAAGAAAAATCTAAATCAAATCAATATTTGGTGTGACTACCCTTTAACTTGAAACCAGCATCAATCCTTACACTTACACATTTTGTACACTTGCACAGTCAAGTTGTAGGATTATGCCTCGTACACACGGTTTGACGGTCGTACGACCGAACGGACCAAATCGTATGTTGGCTGTTGTATCTAGCATACTGACATGCACTACACGATCGTACGACCAAGCTGAACGTAGTGTTGTGTTATGAACGTATAAAGAGAAAGTTCAGCTGCATGTAATTAGTGTCTGGCCGCTCCTGACTTCTGAGCATGCGTGTTTTGCACAATACAACTTGTTGTACCAACTGCTCTGTACACACGATACAACGGTTGTAAGACCGCTTGTTGGTACTACCAAGTTTTCTAGTCTGCTCATACAACTTCTGTTGTACGACCGTCATACGTCGCCAGTTCTAATCGCGTGTACTAACGATTGATTTTGCATAAAACGGTCGTTCGTATGACCTGTTGTATACGATCGTCGACCCGTGTGTACGAGGCATTAGAGTCATGTGTATGATTAACCAATCATACCAAGCAGGTGCTAATGATCAATAGGTGTGGATCGTGACATTACCCCGCACAGCCTGTCCACTTGCGGCTTGATGCTACAGTCGGAGTCAGCAGTGCACAAACATTAAGCGCGCATACCCAAGCTGACACTTCAGGATTGTAAGTTGAATACATTTCTTTGCGAATAAAAGTTTAAAGCATTTTTACACTAAGTGCAGCTCTTCTCCCCTCTATGTGTGCATGAGAGTTATGAATGCGAGTGGACAAATTGACCTTTATCTGTTTATCGGAGAGGAATACAAGACCGATAAATGAATGAGGGGGGCCTTAACCCTTTATGTACTGGAAAGGATAATGTGAGTTGGAGAGGAAATGTCCATTGGATTAGAGACCTTTAGCATATGATATAGGAAACTGTATTTATTCATGTTCCCTATCTGGTGGTCTTTCCATAATTGTTGAGTACAGTGGGTGTTCAAAGAAGGACACGTGGTGATTACTAATAAACACTGGACATCACGGTTTGGGAGTGGGACACTTTTTGTGATTATTAGTGGAATCACTTGGTTGAAAGACTGCACTTGCACTTTATTTGGATACATATATTCTACCACAGACTGAATATATCAATTGGATGGCCTATTATTAATTATTATTTATGCACATGTTTTGATGTCAATTCTGTTTGTTGAATTATCAATTATGCACATATTTATTTATTAAGAATAATTTGCTTAGAAGAATGTAGTTGATTCAAGGTAATATTTATTTATAGAAAGCTACACTTAGCAAGGTTACAATTTATATGTTTCACTAACAATTTGGGTCACTAGTAATTGCAGCCCTTTTCAGTTCAATTATATTTTTATATTTTTCACATTTACCCATTAGCACACAAATTCTATTTTCATATACAGGTGCTAATGATTATCAATTTCATATGTAGGTTGAAACACAGTCATTAACTGAAACAGTATTAGCTGTGTAGGAGGCTTAAAACTGGGTGAGGAACAGCCAAACTCTGCTACTAAGGTGAGGTTGTGGAAGGCAGTTTCATGTTACAGGTCATACACCATGGCAAATCTGAGCACAGTGACAAGACACAAGGTAGTTATACTGCATCAGCAAGGTCTCTCCCAGGCAAAGATTTCAAAGCAGACTGGGGTTTTAAAATATGCTGTTCAAGCTCTTTTGAAGAAGCACAAAGAAATGGGCAACGTTGAGGTATGTAGACACATCATTCTTACCTCTCTTCAACATTAGAAGATGTCCCATAGTGGCATCAGCACAGAACTTGTGAAAACCAGTGGCACCCAGGTATACCCATCTACTGTCCTGAGAAGTGTGCCCAGAAACGGTCATCATGGAAGTATTGCGGCCAAAAAGCTATACCTCTGACATGGAAACAAGGCTAAGTGGCTCAACTGTGCAAGAAAACAGAGACTGGGGTACAGAAAAATGGCAGCTGGTGCTCTGGATTGATGAGTCAAACTTTGAAATACTTGGCTGTTGCAGGAGGCAGTTTGTTTGCCGAAGGGCTGGGGAGTGGTACAATAATGAGTGTCTGCAATCAACAGTGAAGCATGGTGGAATTTTTGTGCATGTTTGGGGCTGCATTTCTGCAAATGGAATTGGAGATTTGGTCAGGATCAATGTTGTCCCCAATGCTGAGAAATACAGGCAGACACTTATCCATCATGCCATACCATCAGGGAGGTATGTGATTGCCTCCAAATGTATTCTGCAGCAGGACAACAGCCCCATACATACAGCTGATGTCATTAAAAACTATCTTTAGCGTAAAGAAGAGCAAGGAGTTCAGGAAGTGATGTTTTGGCTCCCACAGAGCCCTGGTCTCAACATCATCGATTCTGTCTGGGGATACACAGAGACAGAAGGGTTTGGGGCAGCCTACATCCACAGAAGGTCTGTGATTAGTTCTCCAAGATGTTTGGAACAACCTATTGCCGAGTTCCTTAAACAACTGTGTGCTAGTGTAACTAGAAAAATGTTTGCTGTTTTGAAGGCAAAGGGTGGTCACACCAAATATTGATTTAATTCGGATTTCTTCTATGTTCATTTACATTTCATTTTGTTAATTGATAAAAATAAACTATCAAAAGATTTGTAAAGGCAGAAGGTTTCTTATCTTAATGCATTCTATGCATTAAGATAAAAAACCTTCTGTGTGTAGCAGCCCCTCACCCCCCCCAGCACCCCCTAATTACTTACCTGAGCCCCTTCAATCTGCAGCGATGTCTACGAATGTCTTAGCTGTCCCAGACATTCCTCCTGAGGCACAGCAGTGGCACCATTGGCTCACGTTGCTGTCAATCAAAGTCAGTCAGTCAGTCAATCAGGAGAGAGAGGGGGCGTGGCCTGGCCAGGGCTCTGTGTATGAATGAATACACGGAGCTCTGACAAGCTTGGGTGCCCTCTGTAGCAAGCTGTAGCTGAGGGGGCACTCATCAGAGGGAGGGGCCAGGAGAGCAGAAGAGGAACCTGAGAAGAGGAAGATCCGGGATACTCTGTGCAAATCCAAATGCATAGAGAAGGTAAGTATAACATGTTTGTTATTTTTTTTTAAAAAATGAGCATTTACAATCACTTTAACACTTCTATTTCTGAAACCATTCTTAATTTACAGCATTTTTCACACCTGCCTAAAACTTTTGCACAGTAGTGTATATTGACATACAGAGACGGCTCTCTAATTAGGCAAATGAGGCAGTTGCCTAAGGCCTCACACTCACAGGGGCTTCGCAACCACCTAATTTGACACTGACACCAGCACCGACATAGAGAATACTGACACCAGCACTTTAAAGCTCTTAATTATATGAAATTTATAAAGTTAATTTTTTTATCGCTTTATTATTTCTCCCATTATGGGCGTGAGTAGGGCCTTATGTCTAGGTTTTGCCTAAGGGCCTCACAAAGCCTAGAGCCGCCTCTGTTGACATACATATAGAATTTTTGTATAAGATGACCAGTCTGATATTAATGACACCTACCACTATTTTCCTAACTGCTATGCTAAGATGCATTTTTTTCTTTAGTATCCTTACGTTCTCTATGGAATATCCAGGTATTTATAAAGACAAGATATTATACAAATAGGTGCTTTTGCTGAAGCAAGAAGGGCTTTTAGTAAAGGAATCCCAAGATAAAAACGTTCTTCAATCTTTGTAAATTTTAAGATTTGACCCATGACAATATTGGCTTTGCCAATTTCTTCAATTACTTCAGTTAGCAGTGCATAAAGGTTTGACATTGCCATACAATTAGTGAACAAGTTATGTAATCACTTCCAGACTGCCCCATAGTAGATATACTGCTACAGGGTGGCCCTCCTGCGCAGAATTACGTATATATCCATGATCCTGCACATGTAACGCCTTTGTATGGCGGCAAAGAGGGTGGTTTTTAACATCCACACACCGCACATATGTGTAGCCAAAGTAGCACACTCCTAGCACAGAGATCGAGCTGTCATAGACAGCTCCCGGTCTCTAGCAATGATAGGGAGCTGGCGGGACCTGCTCCCGATCATGTGACCCTCTGTAACAACCAACCATAATGGTTATGTGATTGGGCAGTCCTTCCCTCCCCCTGGGCATAAAGACCCTGTTAAGTGGATGCCGGGACTGGGCGGGAAGGAGATAACAAACACACATACTGCACATACATGCATATACTTATTTACATACATGCACATACATATAAACATGTATGCACACACATATACTTACACATATACAATACATTCTGACTTAAAGTGGTTCTAAAATCAAAAGGTTTTTTATCTAAATGCATTCATCTAAAAAAACTTCAACTTTCTGTTCCACCCACCCCCTCCCTAAATACTTACCTGAGTCTTCTTTTGAATCAGCGCTGTGCCCGTTTTCAGCTGTGCTGGTCTTTCTCCCCGCTCTCAGAGGACAGATGCATAGCAGTGGGAGCCATTGGCTCTTGCTTCTGTTAATCAAATCCAGTGAGGAGAGAGCAGGGGGTGTGATCAACTTGCACTGTGTGTGTCTATGAATGCACACAGCTGGGCTCGGGAGTGCACCGGAACATGTGTCCCCATAGCACATGGCTTACTATGGAGGCACACTCAAGGGAGGAGGAGCGGACAGCGCCGGAGGGGGACTCCAGAAGAACAGGTAAGGGACCGCTCTGTGCGGTATCCCACCACAGAGCTGGTAAGGGTAAACTTATTTTTTCATTTTAAGTAATAAATACCTTTAATATCACTTTACAGTAGAACCAGGCAACCATATTGTTTAACCACTTGCCGACCGCATAGTGACTATAAGCAGCGACAGTGTGGCTCTGTCCCGCAAATTACCGCTTATAGTCACCACTCGCGGGCACGATGGCTAGGGGGGCTGCGGGTCGGGTGGGCTTGATGTCCGCTGGCGACCCGCGATGGCTTGGGACATTGCCAGAACGGGGAACCGCCGATGTAAACACGGCGGTTCCCCGTTTTGACAGGCGGCATGTAAGAGATCTACTGATCCCTGTACTCGGGATCAGTTAGCTCTCTGGTGTCCCTGGAAGCCTAGCCCCCATACAGTTAAAACACACACAGGGAACACAGCTAGCCCCTTCACTGCCACCTGCAGGTTAACCCCTTCCCTGCCAATGACATTTATACAGTAATCTGATTCAGTGGATATCTAGATTTCTGATCGCTGTATAAATGTCATTGGTCCCAAAAAAGTGTCAAAAATGTCCGACATGTCCGCCCCAATATCACAGTCCTGATAAAAATTGCAGATCGCTGCTAGTAAAAAAAAAATTGTAAAAACGCCAGAAATGAATTCTCTTGGTTTGTAAACGTGGCAACTTTTGCGCAAACCAATCAATAAATACCGATTGCGATTTTTTTTTTTAACAAAAATATGAGGACGAATGTAAATCGGCCGAATCCGATGAATACATTTGTTTTTCTGTATTTTTTTTTTTTTTTGGATTTGTATTTTAGCAAAAAGTAAGAAATATTGTTTGTTTTTTGCAAAAATTGTCCCTCCTTTTTTGTTTATAGCGGTGATCAGAAATGATGCACCAAAAGAAAGCTCTATTTGTGGGGAAAAAAGGATGCCAATTTTGTTTGGGTACAACGTCGCACGACCGTGCAATTGTCAGTTAATACGCCGCAGTGCCGAATTGCAAAAAGTGCTCTGGTCCTAATGTGGGAAATCCTTCCGGGGCTGAAGTGGTTAAACAGCATGAGAGATATCAGTTGTGACTGATAAGGCATTTATAGTATACATTCTGCAGCTGTTCATTTGCCCAGGCCCACGTTTTCATCCATTGCACAGTATCCCTGTGGAACAGCTCTTCCTGTTCCTACACCTCGCTCTCTGATAAAAACCATTAATGTAATCCAATAATCAAAAGCAAGGATGGGCAGGCCATGCATATCAATCTCCTAATAGGCTCCTGTGAGGCTAAAAGAACAGTATGTGCCTATGCATTGTCACGTGTGAAGAATGTGCTCTGCTGCTTCTATTCAGAAATTATATGGTAAAGGTACATTTTGTCTCATTTCATTTGTCACAATAAAATGTTCTAATGAATCCCTGCTAGACACCCAAACTTAATATTTTAAGTATACGTCCACTTTAAATACATATATTCATGCATTCGCTCACATGTAAAAAAAGGAACTGTTTTTGGAACATGCTCCAGACACAAGGGCCCTTGGCGTGGCTTATGCATTTTAACCAAATATCTATGGTCAAAATGTAAAATCATATACACATTTCTACATTTCAGTTATTTCCAGAATACGCCTATTAATTTAACTGATCTTAAAGTTTGTAAGCTTACTTCCTGAACATATCCAAACATTTACTTCCTTGAATTCCACTATATATATTCACTATGCCCTGTGGGTAGCCTGGCAGGGTGAGCCCGTCACACTGTTTAATATGGTGGTTTATGCCAGATTTTGTAAGAAGTAAGCACATTAATGGCACAGTTGTGTGCTGGCTTTATATGAGAGCCAGACGTAGAGCTCAGGCCCCAACCTCTCAATGGGGCCAGTGTGTGAAGGGAGCTGCCAGAGGTGCTCGTATGCACCTTACTGTCCAGGTCAGGACAAACCTAGGCCCAAACCTGAAAGAGAGTCCGTGAGGGACAAAGCTGTAGGGAGCTGCCAGGAAAGATGTAGAGTTGAGGTACAGCATCTGTGCTCGAACACTGGGATATGTTTGATGGACCAATAGGTACTAAGAGTCAGGAAGACCAATAGGTATTAATGGGATCAGTAAAGTTGCCAAGAGAACCAGGAGGCTGAATGTCATGTTTGGTTCGTACTGATGGTGAGAACCCTCTGTGTGGGAAGACATACCCTATTTCTGGTGTGGAGTAAACTCCTTGCTTTGGTACTACCACTGAGCTACATAACCCCTACGTGTCACAGTAGGTACTGCCGTGTCACACATTTCCCAGAGCCTTCCTTCTGAACTACAGAGGTGCTGAGGGGAGGAGTTTAAGGAGATGGTGTCAGTACAGTAATACATGCTTGCAGTCAGCAAGGTACCATGGGATATGTAGGCCTTAGAAATTGAAAGTAAACAGCAGAGGAGAATCTACATAGGAAGTTGTGGGAAGAGATTGCCAGCAGACAGACATCACTCACAGCATGAAAGGACATTTTTCAAGTAAGCGTGTATTGAATTGTAAAATATAACTATTGTTTGTATTGCTATTACAATATTGATGTTTTAAAATGAAAGTGCGTACTGTTACCATATATCTCCTTTCAAATGCATACCAGCCTGCCTGCTTTTAAATGTTATATGTGAGAGGCTGGTTACATGCATTGTGCATCCACAACTGTACTCCTTGCTTTTTATACCTTAGTATATTTCTGTTGGAAATCAAAGGGTTACCCAGTGGTGGCTTGAGACTGTGCTCAGGTAACCCATAAAAAAACTGCATTTTTTTTACTCAAAGACATACTCAAATACATGCAAATGTGTATAAAAATGCATACTCACATTAATGCAGGTATACAAACTCTCATACCACTCTCACCACCACCAAACCCACCACCTCAAGCAGAACCCACCACTACCACCAACCCCCCCACAAAAATCTATGTAGTAGGGAGTAGGAGTCTAAGTACAGCACTGCAACAGCGGATGTGGCACCAGTCAAGTAAGATGGGTAATGTGCATGGTAAAAGACAGTGGTGTCACCCAGAAACAACTAACAGTGGTAAGAAAATACATAATTTCTATATAGTTAGGACATAAAGACAATACCAAGACATTGCTTTTAAACCTGCCACCTTTCAGAATAATCCTAAAACATCTGCAGTATGTAGGCAGTCTGTACTCCCCACTGTAGGTGGTGCTTGACCAAAGTAGCAATACAAAAGAGGAAGGAAGTCTAGGGGAGCTAATTCCTCTATGATTTCCTATTGTCACTTGGGAGCAGCTGACTGATTGGAAGCTGGCCCCCCCATGACCTTCGCAGCCATCCTGGGTGAGGGCAGAGCTTATTTAATCCTATGACCCCCTGATTTGGCACACTTGGCAAAGTGGCTAGCATACGTAGAGACAGGTTACCCATCAGGCAGGGAGAGTGGTCAGTGCTAGGGAAAGGTTCCGGAGGAGTAGGAAAAATGTACGGACTACGTCTACCTTCTTTGGAGCAGCTCCCCTATTTGGTTGGACCGTCCAGGGTGCACGCTCAAGGCGCAGGATTACTTCTATGAGTTTTGTATGTGGCATCAGACGGCTGTGCTCACCCACTGGGCCTGAGTGTACCTTACCAAAACATTTTCAATATATCCAGTTCATCGCACTCTGCCTCTGTGTGTGTTCTCTCCGCCGCATGTATTGTATGTCCTTTTAAGAAAGTGCACTGCAATTTCCACAAGCCCTTCTCTTATCATCCACTTTAGTATATTAAAAAATATCATTACATTGCATTTTTGCCTTTTAAACTATGCCATAGTATAGCCAAGCAGGTATTCACAAATATGCTACTTATATATTTGGCAATCAGGATATAAAATCTAAGATGTAGGATTGCACAGATCTAATGTATAGAAATGTATCCACGCTCTTACCTTTGAATTCATATTTTTGCAACAGATATGAGAAAATGAGTAATAGAGCTGTTACACAGTCTAATTTTAACAAGAGATAGTACCTGGATCTCTCTGGCGTGATACATGACAATGAGTCCAAGCAGGATAGCAGTTGAGAGGCTGATAAGGCATTTCAGTGCAAATGAGTAAGAGGATTCCTACAAAAAGAAAGAAATGGGATAGATCAACTCACAACCATCACCTGGGTATTATTTTCTGAAACAGGTTGCTAATGGAAATATATGATATATATATATATATATATATATAGAGTATATATACTATTATACCATTAAACCCTATTAACTGCGCAAATAACACAAAAAATATGCAATGACAATTATTGTGATTGTGCTAGTCAGTGATGGTACAGTTTCATGAGTCTACAGAACAGAGTGCTTCCTATAGTAATTAATAGGTATATGGCTAATGAATGATTCATATATGTAGTGCTTATGCTAAAAAAGCCCACGCATTGCAACTTTCCATTATTGGACGATTTAAGGACACTGAAATAGTCTGTTAAAAATCACAACTTGATCCGATCTACTGTGTGAACTGACAAAGGGGTTCTTTGGACCTTAATCCTTGTTGGGAGACCCAAGATCTGGTGTTGCACAAGCCCTTCATCAACCCTGATTAACAAGCATGGGCCAGGGCATTGGAAATGGGCATTACATGATGTGTTGAGCCATCATTAAAGTGATACTAAACACACACTGTTTAATTTACATTCTCCCTTATATTTCTGTATGTGGATGATGGCACTGTTATTATTTTAATCTAAAAACATTTAAGTATCTTTTTCCTAATTGATATACAGGTGCCGCATGACCCAGATCTTTCCTGGTCTCTCTGCAGGGAGACATAAGCAGGGGGAGCTTTTAGTCCTCTACTGCAACTGTTTAAATTGTCATACAAATATATATTTGAAATCAAATATTTTTTGGCAATAGAGATCTCTAGAGATAGAGAACAGCAGGATAAACCAGGTTTTTTGAGAATACAGAAAACAAATCCCATAGTGACTGAGTGAGTATGAACAGCATGTAATACAGCATTTATTGATTTGTTTTTTTTTTATGATGTGGCTTTAGTGACACTTTAATAACCTTATTTAGATTTCTAAAATGTTTAATATTGGGAAGGTGGGAGGGGATCATGCAACAGAGTCTGGGATGTGGAAGTGCACTGCTAAATTTCCCAAATGATGCCTTTACCACTTAAAGTGTTTGTAACCCTTTTAAAAACTGTCACTGCCAACCCCGTTTTTATGCAGCCATAACACACAGTGTAAATATTTATAAAAAACAAAGCCTCTAAATACCATTTTTTCAGAGCTCTTCAGGCCGGTCACATAACTCCCGGCCACACCTCCTCCCCCATCTAAGGGCAACAGCGGGAGGGGCCGAGCTCTCCCTCGGACGTCAGCCGGGGAGGTCACGTGACCGATGTGCTGGCTGCTCAGCCCCTCCCGCTGTAGCCCTTAGATGGGGGAGGAGGTGTGGCCGGGAGTTACGTGACCAGCCTGAAGAGCTCTGAAAAACGGTATTTAGAGGCTTCGTTTTCCACAAATATTTGCAAGGTGTGTTATGCCTGCATAAAAGTGGGGCTGGCAGTGACAATTTTTTTTATTACTAATAGGGGCGGGGGGGGGGGGTAGACGGTTCCCAGACACAGGAGCTGACAAGCAGGCAGGTAGGGAGGGGAGAGGGGCGAGAGAGCAGAGCTGCGGATGACGGAAGCATCTAAACTGACCATGGTGTCAGGGCTCAGCAGCCACGATAGACCGTGGTCAGTTTACAGGGGGGAGGGCAGAACCAAACAGTCAATTTCGCTGCGTAGCGGCTTAGCGTTTTTCCCGAGGCCAGGATTTCGTCGTTTAGGAAGGCCCCGACTTCACCAATTTCGTACAATATGTCGTGTCACGAACACGACACAGTAAACCGGGAAACATTGTGGACTTTATGGACCGACTAGGACGGACCAAGACGGGAGGGGGGACATTTGACTGGTGCCAGATAGCACCGACGACTCGGGACTGTGGTACCAGTCAAATCTACGAAGGCAGTAGGCGTCGAGACGAGAGAGCGGGGAGAGGGGAGGGATGGACGGACGAACAGTCGAGGACACAGACCCT
>BLSH010276290.1:530133-553905 GCA_018402905.1 Glandirana rugosa | reverse complement strand
ATGCTGCAATGTCTCCTCTCTCCCCATGCTCCCTCCCCTTGTTATTCCAACGGGTAACACTATTGTGAAGAGCCTGGCAGCGGAACAGACAGAGGAAGGCTATATCTCATGCAGCTGGCTGGTAAGATAGCAAAGGGTGACCTGGGTGCATACATGCTTTGCTTGCAATGGGTGGAGAAATCTAGTCGCTGGCTATGGTCTGCTACTTGGGTATCATGTGAGGTTTTGGTAGACACCCCCTACTTCTGCAGATTTGATACTGCAGGTAATAATACAGCACATTGCTGTGATGAGCAGTGTTGTAGACTGGCTGGCTCGTTGCAGTGCGCAGTTGGATGGGACTCTTCTTGACTCATGATCATCTGCCAGCTCATTGCTGTATATAGGCACTATTAGCTTATAATAGAGTGGGCTGTGAAAGGCAATCTATTCCTTTCTTGCTGGCCGACCAGAACAGAGCTGCTTAGGAATGCTGCATTGTGCTGAAGGACAGCTCCTCTGTACCTGCACAGCTATGGGAAAGATACTTAAGTGACATTTTCACATGATGGTGAAGGACATTAGGACAACACTGCTTCCACAGGGACAGAGGTCAGTTCTCAGATCCCTTTACCTGCCAGCTGGTCCTGAAGAAGGGCTGGTGCCAGCTCTCTGTGCTCTGCAGCTGCTCTGCAGTGGGACAGCCCTGTGTTGCTGCAGCATCCCATCTCTGCTCTGCTGCTGGCTCGCCTCCTCTTCCAGTATGTTGGATTCCAATGGGTCTACTCTGATTGGCTGTTTACGCCACAACTATCCTTATGGTGTCTTTTGTGTACTACATGCTCCACCCATATTTAAAGGAGAAAACTGCATTAGAACATGAATGGTCATTAACCCTCCCCCTACACACACACACACACACACATTCTGCAGCAGCAGCAGCAGAGAGATTTGGCAGCCTTGTGATCTCAGATGGTTTCTGTAAGCCAAGGGTTAAAAGCTACAATATAAGAATGCAACCAGCCAAATGCACTCATCCATGTAACGACAACCTGCTTCTTATGCAAACTGCTTTATGTCATGTTTGTGCTGCATAAGATGCTTCACTGGTGTGAGGTTTCTGTGCAAATCCATGTTTTGGGATATGTTGCATAATCAATGCCATCTGCAATTATGCATTTGCAAAAATACATCAATGGACATCTGAAAGAAAGTGTCTTTATGTATGCTAATATGGGTTGCTAGGGGTCACGAAATATGAACCGAAATTAGGAATAAAAAATATACTTACAGATTAGATTGAGAAAGTTCTCTTAAACCAACATCACATTTATTTATAAAATGTGTTCATTTAACCACTTCAGCCCCGGAAGGATTTCACACTTTAGGACCAGAGCCCTTTTTGCGA
Source organism: Glandirana rugosa (assembly GCA_018402905.1). Classification (NCBI taxonomy): domain Eukaryota; kingdom Metazoa; phylum Chordata; class Amphibia; order Anura; family Ranidae; genus Glandirana; species Glandirana rugosa. The sequence continues at coordinate 552,518 of BLSH010276290.1, read as the reverse complement.
TTCGGCGCTGCATCGCCTTAACTGACATTTGCGCAGTCGTGCAACGTTGTACCCAAACGAAATTTGCGTCCTTTTTTTCCCACAAACAGAGCTTTCTTTTGGAGGTATTTGATCATTGCTGCGTCATTTCTGATCGCCGCTATAAACAAAAGAAGAGCGACAATTTTGCAAAAAAAAAACAAATTTCTCACTTTTTGCTAAAATACAAATACAAAAAAAAAATACAAAAAAACATTTTTTTCACCGTTTTTGGCCGATTTATATTCTTCCTCATATTTGCGATAAAAAAAATCGCAATCGGCGTTTATTGATTGGTTTGCGCAAAAGTGGCCGCGTTTACGCATGATGAGAATTCATTTTTGGGGTTTTTATTTATTTTTTGATTTTTATTAGTAATGGCGGCGATCTGCGATTTTTAGCGGTACTGCGATATTGGGGCGGACATGTTGGACCATTTTGACACTTTTTTGGGACCATTGGCATTTATACAGCGATCAGTGCTATAAAAATGCACTGATTACTGTGTAAATGCCATTGGCAGTGAAGGGGTTAACCTGCAGGGGGCGCTCTAAGGGTTAACTGTGTTCCCTGGGCGTGTTCTGTGCGTGTTCTAACTGTGTGTGGGCTGCCCCCCCACAGCCCACACACAGGGGAAGGGAAGCGATCACAGCTTCCATGTAGAGGAAGGCTGTGATCACAGCCCTTCCCCCTCTCACAGAACGGAGGTCCATGTTTACTTACACGGACCTCCGTTCTTCCACTCCGGGGGGGGGGGGGGCATTGCGGGTAGCCGGCGGCAATCGGGTGTGCCTCCGGCGGCGCACGGGCTCACAGCGCACGATCTCGCAGCCACCGTCAGATGACGGCGATTTGCGATATTGAACCACTTTGTCGCCATCAACCTGCGGTTGGCGGTTGGCAAGTGGTTAATAAATACAGAACAGATTTATTTTTACAATTTATGGGAATGTAAACAGAATATTTGTATGTAAATATATTGCTTGGTCTCAAATAACACCCCCTTTCAACCAGTCTTTACAGAGTCCCCACCAGACTTTAGGCTCCGTTCACTTCTAGGCATTTTCGGGCGTTTTTCTGCTCTAAGCCTCAGTTCTAAAAACACCCAACAAGACAAATGCCATTCATTTCAATGGCCACTGTTCACCTCTGAGCATTCTGTTGCCTAAAGCAAAACAGCCGTCGCTCAAAAAAGTACATGAGCTTCTTTTTTGGCAGATTACAAGCGCTTTACTACTTTTACATTGGTGACCTTTGAAGTTCAAAACGCATGTACAAAACCACTGCAAAAACGCCCAAAAAATGCCTGAAAAAACGCCTGTAAAATAGCAACGCATAGATGTGAACGAAGCCTTAGGTCTCACATACACGGGCGTTATTAATGCTGCGTTTTTGAGCTGTTTTTACAGCTTAAGAACGCCACACCATGTTATTCTATGGCCTCATACACACGTTGACGTTTTTGAGCTGTAGATGGTGTCGGCCTTCTTAAGCTGTAAATCTAACGCAGGACCTGCGCATTCCGAAGCTGCAGCTTTAGAGCGGTTTTGACGCTGAGCCGGCAAGACACTCAATAGCGCTCACTAATGCGCTGTAAAATAGCAACGCATAGATGTGAACGAAGCCTTAGGCCTCACATACACGGGCGTTATTAATGCTGCGTTTTGGAGCTGTTTTTACAGCTTAACTTCTTCCTTACTGGGCACTTAAACCCCCCTCCTGCCCGGACCAATTTTCAGTTTTCAGCACTGTCGCTCTTTGAATGAAAATTGCGCGGTCGTGCGACGTTGTACCCAAACAAAATTTGCGTCCTTTTTTTCCCACAAATAGAGCTCTCTTTTGGTGGTATTTGATCCCCTCTGCGTCATTTCTGATTGCCGCTATAATCAAAACAAGAGCGACAATTTTGAAAAAAAACAATATTTTTTACTTTTTGCTATTATAAATATCCAAAAATAAAAAATAAAAAAAACTAATTTATTCATCAGTTTTGGCCGATATATATTCTTCTACATATTTTTGGTAAAAAAAATCCCAATCGTTGTTTATTGATTGGGTTGCGCAAAAGTTATAGCGCCTACAAACTATGGACATTGATTTATGGCGTTTTTATTATTTTTATTTTTTTTTACTGGTAATGGCGGCGATCTGCGATTTTTATCGGTACTGCGATATCGGGGCGGACATGTCGGACGTTTTTGACACTTTTTTGGGACCAATGACATTTATACAACGATCAGAAATTTAAATGTCCACTGATTACTGTATTAATGTCTTTGGCAGTGAAGGGGTTAACCTGCAGGGGGCAGTGAAGGGGTTAACTATGTTCCCTGGGTGTGTTCTAACTGTGGGGGGGCGGGGTTGACAGGGGCATGACAGATATAACTGATCCCAGTGAAAGGGATCAGTAGATCTGTCATGCCCCCCCTCACAGAACGGGGAACCGCCGTGTTTACTTTGGCGGTTCCCCGTTCCTCCTCTCTGTAAGGAGATCGCAGGTCTCCGGTGGACATCGGGTCCGCCCGACCCGCGGGCTCGCTCCCGCAGCGTGCGGCGGCACGTGCGCGCGCCGCTCTCGCCCGCGGGAGCGCGGCCAGCACGAGCCAAATGGGACGTCCTCCGGCATTTTAGAGCCGCGCTGTAGCCGTCATTCGGCTATGGCGCGGATGGGAGGAGGTTAAGAAAGCCACACCATGTTATTCTATGGCCTCATACACACGTTGATGTTTTTGAGCTGTAGATGGTGTCGGCGTTCTTAAGCTGTAAATCTAACGCAGGACCTGCACATTCCGAAGCTGCAGAGTGAGCCAGCAAGACGCTCAATTGTGCTCACTAATGCGCATTAGCGCCGTAGCGACTTTAACTGGCATTTTTAGCGCCGGCGTTTTATGTTTTAAAATGTCCAAAAATAGCCGAGGGATGTCTTTTCAAACAAAACATAACTTAGCGCTGACGCTCAATAACGCGCATTTATGGCAATGCAAAATGCAGATGAAATCGCGTTTTTAATGCCAATTTTTTCCTGCCATTGGACCCGACGTTACAGCTCGGTTTTTCAAAACGCCCGTGTAGATGAGGCCTTAAGCCTCGTACACACGGGACGACGATCGTACGTACGATCGTCTCATATCATATGTTGCATAATGTAACTTGCATACTGACTGCACTACACGATCGTACGACCACAGAAAGAACGTTCAGGTGCATGTAATTAGCATCCGGCCGTTCCTGATTTCTGAGCATGCGTGTTTTGCACAATACAACTTGTTGTACCAACTGCTCTGTACACACGATACAACGGTCGTATGAGAGCTTGTTGGTACGACCAAGTTTTCTAGTCTGCTCATACAACTCCCTTGTACGACTGTCGTATATTCGGCTGTTCTAATCGCGCATACGAACGATCGATATCGCATACAACGGTCGTTAGTACGAACTGTTGTATGCGATCGTCGTCCCGTGTGTACGAGGCTTAAGTGATACTCTCCCTGTACTGCAAGAGTGCTCTTCCAGCATAGTTGCCAACATTTTAAAAACGTTTTTAGGGACACCTTTATTTTGTGTGTCCATAAACTTTGTAGGCGGAGCATGCACTTTAATTAGGGGTGGGGCATTAATTTAATATGGTTGTAGTTCTATAAAAAGCAAATCATTAACCTATTAATTTATTTGAAAAGAAATAAAAAGGTGCATCACTGTGCTGTGGCGGGGCGGCAGCTGACACAGATAAGTAATATACCAAACTTATAAAGAATCTAAAGAAAACGTGTGTAGTGCCAGGAGTAAATGAACAGCAATGAAATGTGAGTACTGTGTTATAAATGGACAGCACATTAAAATAAAGTCCAAAAAGGTGCTAAAGTGAAAAAATATATATTCAGTATCTCACAAAAGTGAGTACACCCCTCACATTTGTGTAAATATTTTATTATCTTTTCATGTGACAACACTGGAAAATATCAAAATATTGACACTTTGGGGCCAATTTGGACATTTTCACTTAGGGTGTACTCACTTTTGTTGCCAGCGGTTTAGACATTAATGGCTGTGTGTTGAGTTATTTTGAGGGGACAGGAAATTTACACTGTTATACAAGCTGTACACTCACTACTTTACATTGTAGCAAAGTGTAATGTCTTCAGTGTTGTCACATGAAAAGATAGAATAAAATATTTACAAAAATGTGAGGGGGTATTCACTTTTGTGAGATACTGTATATAAGTCCAATCTTGAATGAAAATCATCAATAAAAAACAATGATCCATGATGATTTTGGAGCACTGTACTGGAATCACCTCTTCACTTTTCAAGTCACCACCTTTTTTTGTGCACTGAACTCTGTGTTTTCACTAATACATTTATATTGCTGATGCTATCATGCATAATGTGCTGTCCATTTATAACACAGTATTTACATTTCATTGCTGTTCATTTGCTCCTGGTGCTACACACTTTTTCTTTAGATTCTTTATATTAATTTATTTGTTGCAGGTATACTGTTCCCCCCTTAGTCCTCCTGAGTTGTATTTAATCACGACTGGGTTTTTTTTATTTTTTTGCGCTATAATTAAAAAAAGACCGAAAATTTTGAAAAAAAATAATTTTTTCTTCGTTTTTGTTATAAAATTTTGCAAATTAGTATTTATCTTCAGAAATTTTGGCCAACATTTATAATGTTATATATCTTTGGTAAAAATAACCCAAAGTAGTGTATATTATTTAGTCTGTGTGAAAGTTAGAGAGTCTACAACCAGTGGTGCAAATCACTGAAAATTGATCACACCTGATGTACTGACGGCCTATCTCATTTCATGAGACCCTAAAAACCAAGCAAAGTACAAATACCCCTCAAACGACCCCTTTTTGGAAACTAGACATTCCATAGTATCTAGTAAGTGGCATAGTGAGTTTTATGAAGTTGTCATTTTTTCACACAATTCTTTGCAAAATGAAGATTTTTTTCTTTTTTTCCAACAAAATTGTCATTGTAACAGGTTATTTCTCTCACATGGCATATGCATACACCCCAAAACACATTCTACTACTCCTCCTGAGTATGGTGATACCACATGTCTGGGACATTTTTACTGCCTGGCCACATAGAGAGGCCCAACATTGAACTAGCATCTTCAGGTGTTTTAGAAGCATAAATTACACATCTCATTTCTCAACCACCTATTACACTTCTGAAGGACTTGGAGCACCAAGACAATGGAAACGCCCACAAAATGACCCCATTTTGGAAAGCTAACACCCGACGTATAATCTATGAGGCATACTGAGTCTTTTGAACGGGTCATTTTTTCCAAAAGTTTTTGGAATATGTGGGGAAAAAATGAAAACGCATTTTTTTTACACAAAGTTGTGCATTTATAAAGTATTTCCAACACATAGCATGTACAAAGGAAAAATGACACCCCAAACTACATTCTGCTACTCCTCCTGAGTATGGCGATACCACATTTGTGAGACTTTTATAAAGCCTGGCCACATACAGAGGCCCAACATAGAACTAGCGCCTTCAGGCGTTTTAGAAGCATAAATTACACATCTCATTTCTCGTCCGCCTATTACAGTTTCGAATGCCCTGGAGCACCAGCACAATGGAAACGCCCACAAAATGACCCCATTTTGGGCAGCTAACACCCCAACGTATAATCTATGAGGCATAATGAGTCTTTTGAACGGTTCATTTTTTTCCAGAAGTTTTTGGAAAATATGGGAAAAAAATGAAACTCATTTTTTTTTTTGCACAAAGTTGTCCATTTATAAGATATTTCCAAGAGATAGCATGTACATAGCAAAAGTGTGGGAAAAAAAAATGTGGGGAAAAAATGAAAACACATTTTTTTTACTCAAAGTTGTCCATTTATAAGGTATTTCCAACACATAGCATGTACAAAGGAAAAATTACACCCCAAAATACATTCTGCTACTCCTCCTGAGTATGGCGATACCACATGTATGAGACTTTTACACAGCCTGGCCACATACAAAGGCCCAACTAGCACCTTCAGTCATTTTAGAAGCATAAATTACACATCTCATTTCTCGAACACCTACTACAATTCTGAAGGCCCTGGAGCACCAAGAGAATGAAAACACCCACAAAATTACCCCATTTTGGAAAGCTAACATGCCAACGTATAATCTATGAGGCATAGTGAGTCTTTTGAACATTTCATTTTTTTCCAGAAGTTTTTGGAAAATGTGGGAAAAAAATTAAACACATTTTTTTTACACAAAGTTGTCCATTTCTAAGATATTTCCAAGAGATAGCATGTACATAGCAAAAATTACACCACAAAATACATTCTGACACTCCTCCTGAGTATGGTGATACCACATGTGTGAGACTTTTACACAGCCTGGCTACATACAGAGGCCCAACATGCAAGGAAGACCGTCAGGTGTTCTAAGGACACATAGCATTCCAAATACTAAGAATTACACCCCAAAATACATTATGCTGAGTAAAGGTTAAACAAAAGATTACCTGTGGTTTTAGTATTGCAGCTGTCCACAGGAGGATAGCACTGATCCAGGCAGCAGGCAGGGACTTGGTCAGCTACAGCGAACACAATTGTCCAGGCAACCGACAGCGAATGCAATTGTCCAGGCAACAGGCAGGAAAACTGTCCATAGCACAGGCAGGGATATTGTCCATATACAGTCCAGGGTCAGTGCAGGCAGAGATGTTGTCAACAGTGCCAAAATATTGATCCTGGTAGTAGGGCAGTGAATGCAATTGTCCAGGCAACAGGCAGGAATACTGTCCATAGTACAGGCAGGGATACTGTCCATATACAGTCCATGTTCAGTGCAGGCAGAGATAGTGTCAACAGTGCCAAAATATTGGTCCTGGTAGTAGGACAGTGAACGCAATTGTCCAGGCAACAGGCAAGAATACTGTCCATAGTCAGTACAGGCAGCAGGTAAGGATACTGTCCATATACAGTCCAAGGTCAGTGCAGACAGAAATATTGTCAACAGTGCCATAATATTGGTCCTAGTGGCAGGCATAAACATGGTTCATAGTCCAGGTAGCAGCATAGGTGTGGTCAGTTCATCCGGCAGACAGAGGCATGATGGCAATAAGTCCTGCAGGCAGAAGCAGGACCTCAGTCAAGACAGAATGGGGACAGGGGTAGAGGCTTTTCCCACCCAATCTCTTTGAAGCCTCCGAGTCTCCAGACCCTAATCTGGGAGAGAGAAAACAAAAACAATGTTTTCTTCTTCCAGAAAAAAACATTCTGGAGTCCCTCACATATGCGAGACCCCTGTGTTGTGAATCCCACTACTCCAGTTGCAGGGTACAAGGTCAGTCCAAGAGGAAGGTAAAAAACATGGTCAAACAGTCCAAGGTCAATTCCAGATCAGGCAAAAGTATGTACAAAATCAGTAGGCAGAAGCGTGATCGAATAACAGTCCAGGGTCAGTTCCAGATCGGGCAGAAGCATGTACAAAATCGGTAGGCAGAAGCATGGTCTAATAACAAGCCAGGGTGTAAGAAGTAACTGAGGAATCATTAATAATTGACTAGGGTGCGATAACGCCGGAAGCAGTCATCTATGCATAGACCTGGTTGGGAAGGGCACTGGGCACAATAATAAGTGGTGTCTCTTCTAACTCCTCTACTAGAGCACACCCGGCATCTTTTCTGGTGTTTTTGGCCTGTTGGTCTGGGAGGTATTTTATCAGGGAAATGCCGCTCGGAGAGTCTGCTACACACATCAGATCTAATATTTTCTGGTGGGCCGTTGGGGTATAAAAGTGTGGTGACGATATCCTCCTGGTAGCCAAGGAAGGGTTTGGGGTTTACGGTGGAACTCCGATATATGATATAGGTATTGTATATGGCCAAATGAAAAAATAGAGGGCAACTTTTTTATACCAGTGGTATGTTCTTCTGGTAAATAAATAGGGTTCCAACATTTGATCGTTTAGATCTACTCCTCCCATGTACAAATTGTAATCGTGGATGCAGGTTGGCTTCTGTATTGGGTCATTTCTTCTGGGGATCGCTACCAATGAATTGTTGTGTATAGATGATAAAATATACACATCCCTTCTGTCTCTCTACTTCACAGCCAGAATTTCCTCATTCCGCAGACTCGCCGGCTCTCCTTTTCTAAGCCTCATGTCGACGAATGTTTGTTTTTCTGGCTGTGCCACAAGCTGGTGTACTCTTCCTGTAGAGGTTCCGGAAGAGGGGTAAACTAGTATAAAAATTATCAACATACAGGTGGTAGCCTTTGTCCAGGAGGGGGTAAATTAGTTGCCAAACTATTTTACCACTTGCACCTATATAGTCTGGGCAATTAGGGGGATTCCGCTGGGAGTCCTTCCCTTCATAGACTTTGAAGCTGTAAACAACCCTGTGATTCGGTCGCACAATTTGTAGACCTTCACTCCATAGCGGCTCTTTTACTGGGGATATAGTGTTTTATTCCCAGCCTTCCCCTAAATTTCACCAGGGATTCGTCAATGCATATATGCTGGTCTGGGGTAAATAATTGTGGAAATATTTCTGTAAAATAATTGAGAATTGGGCGAATCTTATAGAGCCGGTCATAATTTGGGGCATTTCGGGGAGGGCACTGGGTATTGTCGTTAAAATGTAGAAATCTCCTGATCATGTAAAATCTTGTCCTGGGCATTATTGATGAGAAGACCGGCATGTGGTAGATGGGGCAGGTGGACCAGTAGGAGCAGAGTTCATTTTTGTTGTTAAGTCCCATGCAGAACGCGAGGCCCAAAAAATATTTTAATTCTTCCACCGTTACGTCTCTCCACTCATAGGGATGGGCATAATAGGAGGTTGGATTAGTCTGTGCATAGTTTAGATTAGTCTGTGATGAATTGGTGTGCATATACAGTAGGTTGCACTGGGCCACAATGGATCGCAGCATGTCCTCCGTAAAAACGAAATAAAAAAAATGAATGGGCAAAAAATTTTCTGTGTCCACCTGGACTCCTGGCTGGGCAGTGAAAGGGGGAATCCTAGCTTCTCCTGAATTAGGAGGAAGCCATAAGGGGTGATGGAGTGAATAGGGAAGGACGGCATGAGACCTAACCCTTTGGGGCTGAGGTACAGCGGTGCAGGTGGATGGCACTGGGGTGTTGGTGGATACTGGGGTGCGGGTGGATGGCACTGGGGTGCTGGTGGATAGCACAGCGGTGCTGGTGAATGGCAAAGCCTATTCATCAATGCGTCTTTGTCTGGCATGCGGACAATATTCCTCATCTGAGTCCAGCTCTGATTCGCTGCTTGAGACCGGATCATAGGCCATATCAGACTCAGGCTCAGACTCAGAGGAATCTGCAGGAGAGAGCTCCCAGTTGCTCTCATCGGCCGCAAGAATATTGTAGGCCTCCTCAACAGAAAAAGATCTTTTTGCCATTGTTGCAGCACTAATTGGCACTGATGACACGTATGGCACTAATGAGGTGATGGGCACTGATGGCACGTGACACTGATGGGACTGATGTCAGGTGACACTGATGACAGATCAGGTGGCACTGATATGTGGGGCTGGTGACAGGTTAGGTGGAACTCATATGTGGCACTGATGACAGATCCGGTGGCACTGGTGGCACTGACACGTGGCACTGATGACAGGTCAGGTGGCTCTGACACATGGCACTGATGACAGGTCAGGTGACACTGATGACAGATCAGGTAGCACTGATGATATGTGGCACAGGTTAGGTGGAACTGATATGTGGCACTGATGACAGGTCCGATGACACTGACACGTGGCACTGATGACAGGTCAGGTGGCACTGACACGTGGCACTGATTACAGGTCAGGTGGCACTTTGACACGTGGCACTGATTGATGGCACTGACACGTGAAACTGATGACAGGTCAGGTGGCACTTTTTATGACACCTGGCACTGATGGCACTGACACGTGGCACTGATGCTACGTGGCACTGACTGGTGGAACTGATATTGGGCACTGACTGGTGGCACTGATATGTGGCACTGACAGGTGGCACTGATAGATGGCACTGACAAGTGGCACTATGATGGGCACAGTTGTGAAAAATGTGTGTTTTCCAACTCACAGCAGCACAGGCAGCAGGGATCGATCACTCTCTCCTCACACAGCGGTGTCTGTGTGAGGAGAGAAGGCAGGCGACAAAAGATGATCTCATATGCTTACATTTGAGATCATCGCTCATTGGACCCGCCGATCAAATGGTAAATGGCTGGTGTGATTGGCCATTTACCACGATCTGTGATTGGCTGTGTCCAAGGGACACAGCGTTTACAGAAATTCTGGGCAGCGCGTCCGCGATCGCGGGTGGGGGCGAGCAAAGGGGATGACGTCCATGGAGCCGTACTTTGGCAATAGCGCTGATCTGAAGGGGTTAAGCAGTATGAACAATGTGTAAAAATTTGCAATACTCATAACAAGTAATCTGCTGGCTTTACAATGAAAAACCCAAAACATAGTAACAAAATGTGAGCATAACTAGGATGATGAAGGCCTGGGGCACCCTGGGATGAACACAAAAATAAGTTCTCGCAGCGATCAGTAAGTATTGCCAGATTTTGGCCTTTTTGCTATATACACTGCACACATAAAACAGTCCTTGCACCAACAAAATATTCATAATTACTGTAGCAAAACACACAGCCTCACAGAATCAAATACTGTAAACCTCAGAACTAAGGATCGATTTTTTTTTTATTAAATTAAACATTTCCATTGCATATACTTTTCTTCACACAAAAGGGATATAGTTTTGTCTGCGTGAGCCTACCTTAACCACTTCCAGACCAAGCCTATTTTTGGCACTTGGTGCTTACAAGTTAAAATCAGTTTTTCTACCTATAAAATTACTTAGAACCCCCAAATATTATTAATATTGTTTTTTTTTCTAACACCCTAGAGAATAAAATGGCAGTCGTTGCAATACTTTGCGCAGCGGTCTTACAAGGGCAATTTTTTTTTGAAAAATGTAACTTTTTTGAGTTAAAAAATAAGACAACAGTAAAGTTAGGCCAATTTTTTCCATATTGTGAAAGATAATGTTACACCGAGTAAATTGATACCCAACATGTCATGCTTCAAAATTGCGCCCGCTCGTGGAATGGCGACAAAATTTTGCACTTAAAAATCTCCATTGGCGATGTTTAAAAAATCCTACAGGTTACCAGTTTTGAGTTACAGAGGAGGTCTAGTGCTAGAATTATTGCTCTCGCTCTAATGATTGTGGCGATACCTCACATGTGTGGTTGAAACATTATTTTCATATGCGAGTGTGACTTACGTATGCGTTGGCTTCTGCGCACAAGCTTGATGGGACGGGGCACTTTAAATTTTTCTTTTTCTTATTTATTTTATTTTTTATTTTTACACTGTTCTTTTTGAAAACATTTTTTTTGATTACTTTATTCCTATTACAAGAAATGTAAACATTCCTTGTGATGGGAAAAAAAAAGCATGCCAGGACCTCCTAAATATGAGATCTGGGGTCAAAAAGACCTCAGATCTCATATTTACACTAAAATGCAATAAAAATAAAAATAAAATGACATTGAAAAAAAAGTCCCCTTTAAGAGCATTTGGCGGAAGTGACTTGTGACGTCGCTTCCGCCCTGCAATGCTATGGAGCCGAGTGGGCAGCATCTTCCGCTCACTCGGCATCCAGCCACTGGGGGGAGCAGACCCAATCGTCTCCGGTAAGTGGCGGAGATGACAGGAAAACGGCACGGGGGGGGCAGTCACCTCTCCCACCCTAGATAAAAGTGATCTTGCGGCGAATCCGCCGATGAGACCACTTTTATCTTACAGAGAATCGCCGGCTGAAAAAAAAATACTTTGGTTATGGTAGCTATCTGATACCATAACAACGGTATACAACGGCAAAATGACCTCCGTCAGGTGACAGCATTGGTCTGGAAGTGGTTAAAGAACTTTATTAAAACCAGCAACTGTTGGGACAATGAACACATTGGTCAGGGCTATGTAATGTACAACATAATGTAAAGAGTGCAGGGGTCAGGAGAAGTAAGTAACATACAAAACAGCATGAAGAGTGTAGCAGTCAGAATGAACCCTCTGTTCCCCCCTTACATCAGAGTATGCAGGGTCCCTCCTCACATAAGAGTATGCAGGATTCCCCCTTACATCAGAGTTCTTCTTTACATCAGACACCACAAAGTTTCCCTTTACGTTAGAGTTCCCCTGTTCATCAAGGTCCACAGAGTTCCCCCTTACATCAGACTGCACAGAGTTCCCCTTTACATCAGAGTCTGTAAGGTTTCCCCTTTTGAACTCTGCTGATCCTGGTGTAAAGGGGAACGCTGCAGATTGTAATGTAAAGGGGAAGGCTGCAGACCGTGATGTAAAAGGGAACTCTGTTGTAAGTAAAAATGCAGTGGACTTTGGTGTAAAGGGGATTGGGGACTGTGTTCAAACGGAGAACACTGCAGACCGTGATGTAAATGGGAACTCTAATGTAAGGGGGTCTCTGTGAACCCTGATATAAAGGGGAACTCTGAAGTAAGGGGGACCCTGCAGACCATGATGTAAAGGGGAACTCTGGTAACCAAAGGCCACCTTACATCAGAGTTTCCCTCTGCATGATGGTCTGTAGGGTCCCCCTTATATCAGTCCCTTGGACTGTAAGGTGGAACCCTGCAGACTCTGATGTAAAGGTGACCAGAGCCCCCCTCACATCTCCTCCACTCTGATCACTGACAGGGACTCATTGTCTTTGTCCACTCCACCTAGAGGGAGCCTGGCTGTCCCCAGGCCTAACTCCTCTGCTCACTTCCCTCCCACAGTACCTACGGGAGAGGGCATAGCTCATCTTACAATGTCTGCAGCCTGATTGAGCCTATCACACCTGCACCAGAGGGCGGGCCGGCATGATCCCTCCTGAGTCCCAGAAAATCACTGTGAACCTTGAGCCACCAATAGAGCTGCCTGATTAGCTGCTAGGGGGAGGAGGTAGGGTTATCTGTCCTCAGCGCTCTGAGTGCTGTGAACAAGCCCAGCAGCACACAGCGCTTGCCTTGATATAAATGCACTTCAACTGTCCCTGACAAATCTTGATTTCCGGGACACAGCCCAGGACAAGGTTGGGTTGGGACAGCATTTGAAAATCCGTGGTTGTCCCGGACAATTAGGGACAGTTGGCAACTATGTTCCAAGCTTTACCCAAATCCAAAAAAATCTTATAGCTCTGCAGTTCAAATACCCCCCAATCCCAGGCTTCCCCCTGTTCAGCTTCATTAGTAGCCCTCTCCCAGGTTGGCCCCCAACTTTTCCTGCTTCCTCCAAACTTCACTAAGACCCCTGCACACTCCATTATCATTCAATACCATGCCTCCCAAATCCAACAGTTCTTGATGACACCACCAGATCTTGCTGCTTTCCTATGTAAACCACATGGCTTCTGGGTGCACATTTGCACCTTTCGAATTCCAAAGCATTCAGGGATCAAATCCCCCATCCTGGAATTTACCCCCTTCCCCAATTTCATAAGCACCCCCTGAATTTTTACAACAATCTCCCTGGTCTTTAACCACTTGCTGTCCAGCAGTTGTACTTTACTACTAGCCGGTGGCTCTGTTGTCCCCCCCACCCTTCCAAGTTTACAGGCACGCGCGCACATGCACCCCCTGTTACTTGTGCTGGGGTTGGATACAGCACACATTTATCAGCAGGCCTGCTGATAACGGTGACCAACCACAGCACAGGGATCAATGTGTTAGTAAACACACTGGCTGGTTCTTCCCCCTGATCTCACTCACTTTCAGAACTGAGATCTGTGAGTAAAATGAGCACACATACATTTGTTAAGTATGCGGTTAACCCCTTCATTGCCCTCTTGATCACCCTTGTCCGCTAGCCAGTGTCATTAGTACAGTGACAGTGTACATTATTATCACTGATCATTGTATTAGTGGCACTAGTGACATCAGATAGGGGTCGATTTACTAAAACTGGAAAGTGAATAATCTGGTGCAGCTCTGCATAGAAATCAGGCAGCTTCCAGGTGTCAGTTAGTGCCAGTCCATGATTGACTGCCACATTATCACAATCACACTATAAGTCACTGATCACCATCAGTATTAGCATAGAGTCTGTGTGGATGAGTATCTTGGTCACGGTCAGAACTATACTAGTGCCCCCCAAAATGCAGTGTTAGCAGGATCAGCCCTGATCATTTCCAGCATTTGCGTCTTCAAGAATTCAAGCACAGACCTGTAGAGCCCATAGTAGCCTTTCAGAGGTGCTTGCAAACCCTAATTGGCTGATTCAGCAGCACCAAATATCCCCACATTCACAGCCAAGCCTGGGGTTCAGGTAGAAACAGCCAACTGAACAATGCCGCTTGACTTTTTTTTTTTAGATGTTTTTCACTGAAGACCTCTATAATTTGATTGTGGACCAAAGTAATGTTTATGTCCTACAGTAAATAGCCGCTAACTCAAATTCATACCTTGCCAAGCCATATGAGTAGAAACCTATTACGGTTTCTGAATTTAAAACTTTTTTGGACCTAACCCTTAACATGGGCATTACAAAAAAGAATGAATTGTGGTCATATTGGTCCAGAGACCTGATTCATCATATGCCCGTGTTCTCTGCTTCAATGGCCAGCAATAGATATGAGATAATAATGCATTTCAGTGACAATAACCTCTGTCATCCCCGGGGTGACCCTGATTATGATTGGCTCCACAAAATTTAACAGAAATTTGCAGATATGTATATGCCCCAACAAAACATCTGCATAGACAAGTCTCTTATACATTTTACTGGCAGGCTTGCAATCAAGCAATATCTTTATTTATTTTATTTTTTTTTTTATTTTAGGTACTTATATAGCGCTGTCAATTTACGCAGCGCTTTACATATATATTTACATTCACATCAGTCCCTACCCTCAAGGAGCTTACAATCTAAAGTCCCTAACTCACATTCATACATATACTAGGGATAATTTAGACAGCATCTAATTTACCTACCAGCATGTCTTTGGAGTGTGGGAGGAAACCGGAGTACCCGGAGGAAACCCACGCAGGCACAGGGAGAACATGCAAACTCCAGGCAGGTAGTGTCGTGGTTGGGATTCGAACCAGCGACCCTTTTGTTACCAGGCGAAAGTGCTACCCACTACACCACTGTGCCGCCCAGCAAGCGTGCCAGATATGGGGTCAAAATGAATAAGCTCTGTGGGCGGGTCACATGCTATATATACTTTAGAATTTATGAAGTAAAAGACAGTTAAGTGGAGCCACCCAGACTACATGGGGAGCAGTGATAAGATAGTGTAAGACTTGTCGTCATCCTTGTTCCATATGGGGTACCATTTGTATGTGGACAACTTTTATGCAAACATGCCATTTTTTAAACATTTGTTCCTTCAAAAAAATTGGCTACTCTGGCACCATGCGACCTAATCACAGGGAACTCCCCCAACAGCTCGTTAACACCCCACTTAGAAACAGGGGAGAAAGCCAGCTTGCGGAATGAAGAACTACTAGCATACTGTAATTACATAGTTAGTCTGGTTGAAAAAAGACACCAGCCCATCTAGATCAACCAATAGAAGGAAAAAAAATACAAACTGTATATACAGTGTGTATATATATATATATATATATATATATATATATATGCAGTACTATATATTCAATCCTATACCCACAGTTGATCCAGAGGACGGCAGAAAACCCCCCAATAAAGCATAATCCAATTTGCTCCAGCAGGGGAAAAAATCCTTCCTGATAGCTTGGTGTCATCTGCAAACACTGAAATGGTACTTTTAATCCCAGACATTATATAATTTATAAATGTATTAAATAGTAAGGGACCCAACACTGAACTCTGGACCATTCAGAGTATGAATCAGTAACCACTACTCTCTGAGTTTGGTCTTTTAACCAGTTTTCTATCGATTTTTCTGGTCCAGGTGCTTTTATTCACCTTTATTCTAACTATTTCTGGGCCATATCAAGGACCATTGCTAGGACACGGCGTGAGTCCGATCTGTGTAAAGAGCCGCAGCCGTGGCTCTTTAGACATGTGATCAGCTGTGTCTAATCACAGCCGGTCACATGTAAACAAGGAAGTGCCGGTAGTCAAAAGTGTGTGGTGAGGAGTGCCAATCAGCGACATCTCCTCTCACAGAAAACCTGGGCATGTAATCAGGGCACTGATCATCAGTGCCCTGATTATAGCAAAGCCCTAGCAGTGCCACCAACCAGTGCATATCAGTGCCACCAATCAGTGCATATCAGTGCCACCAATCAGTGCCCATACGTGCCACCAATCAGTGCCCATACGTGATGCCAGTCCATGCCTCCCATCAGTGCCTGCTCATCAGTGCTGCCCATCAATGCCCATCAGTGCCCACCAGCGTCACCCATCAGTGCTGCCTATCCATGCCGCCTAGTGCCCACCAGTGCTGCCCATTAGTGCCCACCACTGCTGCCTATCAGTGCCCACCAGTGTCACATATCAGTGCCCACCAGTGCCACTTATCAGTGCCCACCAATGCCACTTATCAGTGCCATCTATCAGTGCCCATCAGTGTGGCATATTAGTGCCTCCTCATCAGTGTCCCCTAATTAGTGGCCATAAATGTCGCCTCATCAGTGCCCATAAGTGCAGCCTATCAGTGGCCATCAGTGCAGCCTCATCAGCGCACATCAGTGAAGGAGAATAAATACTTATTTACAGAATTTACTGACAGAAAATAAGAAAAACTTTTTTTTTTTTTCAAAATGTTCATTTTTTTTAGTAAAAAATTAAAAAAAACAAGCAGTGATTAAATACCACCAGAAGAAAGCTCTGTGTTAAGAAAAAGATAAAAAAATTAATTTGGGTACAGTGTTGCATGACCACGCAATTGTCATTCAAAGTACAACAGCGCTGAAAGCTAAAAATGGCCTAGGCAGGAAGGGGGTGAAAGTGCCCAGTATTGAGCTGGTTAAGGCATTGTGGAACATTTGGAGCTGTGTCAATATCATCCCCATTATGGACATGAGCTCCCTCGTGCTCCTTTGTATACACAAAACTGAAGAAGCTATTTAATACACTTGCCTTCTCTTTGTCCCCAGTCACCCACTCCAGATTATTTTGTAAATGGCCTACATGCTCAGACCTGACCTTTTTACTATTAATATATTTGAATAATTGGGGGGGGGGGGGTGTTCTACTATCTTTTGCAATCTGTTGTTCGTTTTGAATTTTTGAGTCCTTTATTTCCTTTTTACATATTCTTTTATATTTGTAACATTTAAATGACAATAGCGTTCCTTCATTTTTTATTTTTAAAAAGCTCTTTTTTTATTATTTATAGCTTTTTAAACTCTCTACTCTCTAATGCCTACTCCCCTAGGGGAGGTACAGGAAATGTCCCAGGGAGCTGAGAACTACCCTCGCTGCTCTCCCAATGCCACCCACCCCAAAAGGGTCCCCCAACTGGATTGCATGACACACTGACTCCCAGTCCTTACCTTACAACCTCAATGGGCGTATGGGGACTAGAGACTCAATGCACACATGCTAACCAACTCATCTAAACACCAAGTGAGACTGCTCCGCTGGTCTTATTGCAGATCCCCCATACACTCTATAATCAGATATCAAACCCTACTGGGTAGACCCAACACCGTGTCCCCAAGACTCCTGGATCCTGAATCGGGGGGGGGGGGGGTGGAAAATCCCAATCACTGCCATGCAGCAGGAGAATGAGGATGTAGGTGATGGGTGGAATCTCACAATCTCATACAGTCAATACTCTCAGCTATGGTGAGTGGTAGTATATACAAGCAGTGCAGATAATTGAACCTGATGGATAATGGAGGTAAATCAAGCTATTAATACATACGTTCCAGAGGGACAGGAGTAACCGTGGGTAGAAGGAAAGGGTATATTCCTTTCTTGACAAATTCACACAGTCTCCTTCTGTAGTCAGTAAGCATTTACTCAAGGCTCCTGAGGTTGTAGTGATGATTTCAATAAAGGGCGGCCATGGATTTCACTGATTTCCTCACAGCTCACAGCATACACGGAGAGATGCTGCCGATCCCATCTGATTAAAGGAACCTGTCAATATGGAAATGGGATCAAATACACTTACTAGTCCATGATGGCATAAGTCACATCTGTAGGGACCGCGAGTAATGCAGTAGTGTAAACATACACCGGGAGATCGCCGCCAAATGGATCTGGCAACCTCTACCAGTGATTGACCTCTGTGTCCGTGCACTTAGCTGTGTCAGCTCTCACAGCACTTGTGATGTTAAAAGCTCCACTTGTAGATCTGCCTCTAAGGTAGATCCAAGCTGTCAGCTGGGTTTGAGCTGTTGAGTGCAGTAGGTGTGGACATACACCGGGAGATCGCCGCCAATTTGCTCTGACAAACTCAACCAGTGATTAATCTCCGAGTCTGTACACTTAGCTGTGTCGGCTCCCACCACAGTTGTAATGCTGAAGGTTCTGCTTGTAACTCTGCCTCAATATGTCCAAACTGTCAGCTGGGTCCAAGCTGTTAGATGAGTGAAATAGATGCCTCCGGTGTGGTAATACAGCTTTCCCAGTCCTTTTGTCAAGGACTCAAGTCCATTAGCTGGATTCAATGGCTGTTGGTGATAGCCTCATAACCTGGCAAGCATGTACCATGAAGCTTATAGGGAAGCCACCGGAGGTAGTCAGACAAGGGGACATGGGGATAGTTGGCAAGATCTACCCAGCAGGGTTTGATATCTGATTATAGAGTGTACGGGGGATCTGCAATAAGACCAGTGGTGCAGTCCCACTTGGTGTTTAGATGAGTTGGTTAGCATGTGTGCATTGAGTCCCTAGTCGCCATACGCCCATTGAGGTTGTAAGGTAAGGACTGGGAGTCAGTGTGTCATGCAATCCAGTTGGGGGACCTTTTTGGGCTGGGTGGCATTTGGAGAGCAGTGAGGGTAGTTCTCAGCTCCCTGAGACATTTCCTCTACCTCCCCTAGGGGAGTAGGCATTAGAGGGTAGTGAGGGTTTAGGGGCCATCCAGCTAGTCTCACAGTGAGGAGTAGGGGAGTGGGAGGGCTTTTGGTTACACGTTTCACCCTTTACCATGCTACTTGTATAATTTTTAATAAAGTAGGTGACTTCATTGGATGGTACAGGATTTGTTTGTTGTTTTTTCCTCTTGAATTTGTATATCTTGCTAGTACCCCCCTGATTTCAGGGAAAGCCCTATATATTATATATTGATTAGTGGGATTCCCATTAGAGTGTTGTTTGTTCTCTTCCTGTATGTATTTTTTGCTTACAGCTAACATTAAATTAAAAAATGTTATGGACACTGCTACCCAGATGTTCTTTTATATTAACATTACTAATAAGCTCTGCATGGTTTGAGATTACCAGGTCCAACAGAGCATCATTGCTAGTCGGGGCCTCAACTGTACCATAAACTTGTCTTGTAATAGGTTTATACATTTTTGTCCTTTATTGTACCATTACTGCAGTCAATTTCCACATAGTTAAAATCCCCCATTATTCTCACCTTCTCAGCCCTTGCAACCCTTTCCATCTGTGTAAGGAGCTGAGTCTCCACCTCCTCATTAACACTGGGTGGCCTATAACAAACTCCAATGATTAACTTTGAACTACGCACATCCATATGCACTTCCGACCATAATGCCTCATTACACTCTTCATCAACTAGGCCCTCTTTCACACTCGCTTTGAGATCACTTCTCACATAGAGACAGACACCACCACCTTTCCTATTTACCCTGTCTCTCCGAAAGAGAGCGTAGCCAGGAATAATAATAACCCAGCCATGTGTAGAATGAAGCCAAGATTCAGCAACACCAATTAAATCATAATTCTCTTTGTGCACATAAGCTTCCAATTACCCTATTTTGCTTGGCAGGCTTCTGGCATTGGTGAACAAACACTTTAATGCATTATTAGATTTTGCTTGTGTTTTGCATATATTTTTAGTAGTACAAACAGCACTATAATTTCCAATAGTTGTTTGTAACATAGAGACCTTCTTGTCAACTGCCATAACCCTCCCCCCCATCTATCAACATTCCACCCTCCATTAATGTCTGACCCCTAACTGACCTGTCTGTACAATTGAATTCTAGTTCACCCTCCCCCTCAATCCAATTTAAATACTCCTCCAGCCTTCCCATAAACCTCACCCCCAGCACAGCAGAACCCTGTCCATTTAAGTGCAAACCATCTTTAGCATATAGGTTGTAACCCAATGAAAATACAGCCCAGTTCTCTAGAAACCCAAACCCTTCCTTCTTACACGAGGTCTTTAGCCATGCATTCAGCTCTCTATTCTCCCCTTGTCTATCCTGTGTTGCACATGGTACAGGCAATATTTCAGAGAATATCACCTTGGAGGTCCTTCCCTTCAATTTGCAGCCTAGTTCTATAAGTTAATTCTTAAAGAACCTCCACCTTTCATGTATTCTGTCATTGGTTCCAACATGGACCAAAACAGCTGGGTCGTGCCCCTTCCAGTAATGTATCAACCTGGTCCACCACATGCCGAACCCTAGCACCAGGGAAACAGTGTGAAGGGAATTTCTCCAACACCTGAAAATACTCAAGCAAGATGGTTCCAAATTAAAAGAGATTTATTATTGCATATATATATATATATGGAAATCATTCAGAATACATTAAGTCATGTATGTCTCAGAATGCTTCGATCTGGTTTATGCCAGTTCCTAGCTTTATACTGTTTTCACCATACACACACCCAGTATGTGTGCCAG
This sequence comes from Glandirana rugosa, assembly GCA_018402905.1. NCBI lineage: Eukaryota > Metazoa > Chordata > Amphibia > Anura > Ranidae > Glandirana > Glandirana rugosa. The sequence goes on along the minus strand of BLSH010276290.1, from coordinate 531,727 downwards.
CTTATCTGGTTATCTGTGTCCCCCATTCTACTATTGACGTACAAACGTGACTTATTATCTCAAGCTGCTAACACCCAAAACGTTATCTATACCCTTCTCATCTGTTATGTGCGTGACAAAAACATGTTTTCGTCTTTTAGGCTGCTGACACTTTATAACAGCATTCTGCCACTCAGCTACTTGTCAGAGAAAACAAGATACTTAATTAAACAGAAATCCATATATACAGAAACACATATAGTGATACAGCATGATCATAAAATTCCCTATACAACAGCAAACCATTTGGTTGAGGTGATCCTGGCGACAAATTATGCTATTGGTCTTTCTGATTATAAAATCCCCTATTACCACCAATTGTCTAGGCCTACCTGCACTACCCTCACCACCCCTACTAGATGGGCTGCTCTCCCGGCAGTTAGAGGTAGCAGTGACATCCAGGGCTGCCAGCTCTGTGTTTGCTTTGCCACCTCCACATCTTCACTCAACTTGCCAAATTTGTTTTGGTGCTCAAACACAGGACTGGCCTTCTTTTTCTATTGAGCCACCACTCCCTCTAACTACATTAACCCATCTTCCTACCTCATAATCCTGACTTGCCCCTCCACCATAACCCCATTGACCAGAGGACCTCTTCCAAGGTTGTCCTTTCCACTCAGCGTTGCAACTTGCTCCTCCAGATCTCTAATGTGAGCTTCCAGATGGGCAACTTGCTCACATCTATCACAACGGTATGCATCCTGGAGCTGTTGCAGTAAAATGAAAGAACAAATGTGATGTATTCATCCTGTCTTCCATTCACTCAGACTAGAGGGTCCAAATTAACATGGCATCTGGTGTTGTTTTAAAGCCTCTCTGTGTCCACAATTATAATCTAAATATGGGAGGTTAGATTAAACACCAAATGATGAAGCTGTGCTTAGCCTCCCACAGATCTAGACACTGGTGCAAAAAAGTGTGTATATACTGTATTTATTTCAATTTTCTCTTTACAATTTGTTTTGTTATTTACAAAGCTACTAGAAGAACTTGATCCTCCCTAAAATCTCAGGAAGAGATTGTCTCAGCCCTTTTGTATCCAGAAGGCACTGTGGCCCAGAGCCCAAATCCAGGTGTGTTAGACATTTTCCAGATGTCTTCCAACCTACCCCAACACAAGGGTCATCCCAAAAAAGATGTTGTGTCTGAGGTAAATGCAGAAAAAGGCATGACATTCATTTTTTTTTGCCCTCCTGTCCCATACCAGCCTGACCTCTGCATCAAGGACTGTGTCCGTCGCTACCACACCGTAGTGAACTATTAGTCTGGTGTACAGCACGACACAGTATAAGGGTCCACACAACTCTGCACTGCACAAAGTCTCTAAACTGTCTATCACATTTTGAGAGACCCTGAAATCAAAGGCTATAAAGGTTGTTGTTCTGAAATGTTCCAAAAAAAGTAAAAAAACAAAAAAAAAAACAAAAGTTGTTGCTTTATTTGAGTTAATGTTATATTGTTAGTGTGTGTTATTAACTGTTGTTTGCTGAAGCACTGAACTGTGTATTCTGACAGCAGCATGCCTTGGGTTGTTTATTGGGGGGGGGGGGACCCC
>BLSH010276290.1:494768-530123 GCA_018402905.1 Glandirana rugosa | reverse complement strand
TTGTACTGTCCTGGCACTTTAGCACCTCAATAAATGTGTAAATTCCAGTATATCTATATAGCATAGTTTTTAGATGCTAAAATTTTCACACAAAGCAATTTATATACACTTATTGGGATTTCTTTTTACCAAAGACAAGTAGCAGAATACATGTTGGCCTAAATTTAGGGGAGAAAATTGATTTTTTTTTTTTGGATGTGTTAAAGAAAATATTATTTTTTTCAAACGTTTCAGTCTTTTTTCATTTATATAACAAAAAGTGTACACACCAAGCACACTGATCCACCCCCCCCCCCCATTAATAAAGAGGACCTGCCACCACCCCATCAAAGTACCTGTCACCAACCCATCAAAGTATCTGTCACCTGCCCATCAAAGTACCCCAGTACCTGTCACCTGCCCATCAAAGTACCCAAGTACCTGTCATCTATCCATCAAAGTAACCAAGTACCTGTCACCAGCCCATCTGAGTACCCGAGTACCTGACACCAGCCCATCAGAGTACCCGAGCACCTGTCACCAGCCCATCAAAGTACCCGAGTACCTGTCACCAGCCCATCTGAGTACTAGAGTACCTGTCACCAGTCCATCTGAGTACTTGAGTACCTGACACCAGCCCATCAGAGTACCCAAGTACCTGTCACCAGCCCATCTGAGTACCCGAGTACCTGTCACCAGCCAATCTGAGTACCTGTCACCAACTCATCTGAGTGCCCGAGTACCTGTCACCAGCCCATCTGAGTACCCGAGTACCTGTCACCAGTCCATCAAAGTATCCGAGTACCTGTCACCAGCCCATCAAAGTACCCAAGTACCTGTCATCAGCCCATCAGAGTATCCGAGTACCTGTCACCAGCCCATCAGAGTACCCGAGTACCTGTCACCAGCCCATCTGAGTACCCGAGTACCTGTCACCAGCCCATCAAAGTACCAGAGTACCTGTCACCAGCCCATCAAAGTAGCCAAGCACCTGTCACCAGCTCATCAAAGTACCCGAGTACCTGTCACTAGCCCATCTGAGAACCTAAGTACCTGTCACCAGCCCATCAAAGTGTCAGAGTACCTGTCACCAGCCCATCAAATTACCCGAGTACCTGTCACCAGCCCATCAAAGCACCCAAGTACCTGTCACCAGCCCATCTGAGTACCCTGGTACCTGTCACCAGCCCATCAGAGTACCCGAGTACCTGTCACCAGCCCATCAGAGTACCCGAGTACCTGTCACCGACCCATCTGAGTGCCCAAGTACCTGTCACCAGCCCATCTGAGTACCCGAGTACCTATCACCAGCCTATCAAACTACCCAAGTACCTGTCACCAGCTCATCAAAGTACCCAAGTACCTGTCACCAGCTCATCAAAGTACCCGAGTACCTGTCACCAGCTCATCAAAGTACCCGAATACCTGTCACTAGCCCATCTGAGTACCTAAGTACCTGTCACCATCCAATCAAAGTGCCCGAATACCTGTCACCAGCCCATCAGCGTACCCGAGTATCTGTCACCAGCCCATCAAAGTACCCAAGTACCTGTCACCAACCCATCTGAGTACTCGAGTACTTGCCACCAGCCCATCTGAGTACCAGAGTACCTGTCACCAACCCATCTGAGTGCCCGAGTACCTATCACCAGCACATCAGAGTACCCGAGTATCTGTCACTAGCCCATCTGAGTACCCAAGTACCCGTCACCCGCCCATCAATGTGCCCGAGTACCTGCCACCAGCCCATCAGCGTACCTGAGTACCTGTCACCAGCCCATCAAAGTACTCAAGTACCTGTCACCAGCTCATCAAAGTACCCAAGTACCTGTCACTAGCCTATCAGAGTACCCAAGTACCTGTCACCAGCCCATCAGCGTACCCAAATACCTGTCACCAGCCCATCAAAGGACCCAAGTACCTGTCACCAGCTCATCAAAGTACCCAAGTACCTGTCACCAGCCCATCAGGGTACCCGAATACCTGTCACCAGCCCATCAAAGTACCCAAGTACCTGTCACCAGCCCATCAGAGTACCTGAGTACCTGTCACCAGCCCATCAGAGTACCTGAGTACCTGTCACCAGCCCATCTGAGAACCAGAGCACCTGTCACTAGCCCATCAGAGTACCCGAGCACCTGTTACCAGCCCATCTGAGTACCCAAGTACCTGTCACCAGCTCATGAAGTACCCGAGTACCTATCTACTGCCCATCAGAGTACCCGGGTATCTATCTGCAGCCCATCAGACTACCCAAGCAGCTGTCTGCAGCCCATCAGAGTACCTGAGTGCATATCTGCAGCCCATCAGAGTACCCGAGTACCTGTCTCCAACCCATCAGCGTACCCAAGTACCTATCTGCAACCCATCAGAGTACCCGAGTACCTATCTGCAGCCCATGCCTCATGGAATATACCTTGGGGTGTCTGCTTTCCAAAATGAGGTCATTTTGTGGGTAATTCCACTGTCCTGGTGCTCCAGGACCTTCAAAAGTGTGATAGGTAGGAATAAAATTAGATGTGTAATTTATGCTCCTAGAAAGCCTGAAGGTACTACTGCAATGTTGAACCTCTGTACGTGGCCAGGCTGTGTAAAAGCCTTACACATGTGGTATCACCATACTCAGGACGAGTAGCAGAATATATTTTGGGGTTAATTTTTGCTATGTACATGCTTTTTGTTAGAAATATCTTATAAATTGACCACTTTGTGTAAAAATAAAAGTTTTCATTTTCTTTCCATATTTTTAGAAGACTTGTGGAAAAAAATGAACCATTCAAAAGACTCATAATGCCTCATAGAATATACGTTGGGGTGTTTGCTTTCCAAAATGGGGTCATTTTGTGGGTAATTCCACTGTCCTGGTGCTGTAATAGGTCGTTAGGAATTTTTTTGTGAAATTTTTGCTCCTAGAATGCCTGATGGATGGATGGAAGAATGGTATCCGGTGGCATGGAGTCACCAGGCTCGCTGAACATCCTGGACAGGGCATCCGGCTTTACGTTCTTCGACCCGGGCCTGTATGTGATGTGCAGGTTAAAGCGAAGAATAGTGCCCATTGTGCCTGGCGTGGCTTCAGTCTTTTAGCTGTACGCAGGTACTCTAGGTTTTTGTGGTCTGTGAAGACCATGACAGGGTGTAGAGCTCCTTCTAGTAGGTACCACCATTCCTCCAGGGCAGACTTGATCACCAGGTGTTCCCGGTCTCCCACATCATAGTTTTTCTCAGGCGCTGTAAGTTTGCGAGAGAAAAAGGCTATGGGGTGTAGTGAGGCCTTTGGACCTCATCTCTGAGACAGGACTGCTCCCACCGCTGTCTCCGACGCGTCCACTTCTGGCAGAGCTAAGTCTGGGTGTTTAAGAACAGGTGCTGTAGTAAACAGTCTTTTAAGTTTCAGAAAGGCCACTTGAGCCTCGGGGGTCCATCGGAAGTGAGAACCCTGCTTGGTGAGTTGGGTGATATGAGAGATCACTGCAGAAAATCCTCTAACGAACTTTCTATAAAAATTGGCGAAGCCTGCGAATCGTTGGACCCCTTTCCTGTCGACGGGAGTTGGCCAGTCGATGATTGCGGAGACCTTCTGGAGGGTCCATGGTGACTCCGGTAACTGAAATGTCGAACCCCAGGAACGAGATGCTAGAACACTCGAAAGCACACTTTTCAGCCTTGGCATAGAGCCCATGCTGACGTAATGCGTTGTAGAACGCACCCGACATGCCTGCGATGCTCCTCCAGAGAGGCCGAAAAAATGAGGATGTCATTGAGGTAAATGATGACGAACTGGTCTAAGTAGTCACGAAAACACATCATTTACCAAGTGCTGAAATGTTGCTGGAGTATTGAAGAGCCCGAAGGGCATCACCAAATATTCATAGTGCCCGAACCGTGTCCGGAAGGCAGTCTTCCATTCGTCACCCTCCCGGATACGAATGAGATTATAAGCCCCGTGCAGATCCAGCTTGGTAAACACAGCAGCAGTTCCGAGTCTTTAAAACAGTTCAGGAGCAAGTGGCAAAGGGTACCGGTTTTTAACAGTGATCTTGTTAAGGTCTCGATAGTCTATGCAGGGTCTGAGAGTGTGGTCCTTCTTTTCCACAAAGAATATCCCAGCCCCTACAGGTGAAGTAGAGGGCCGAATGAAACCTTTCTTAAGGTTGTCGTCTAGGTAAGCCTTGAGGGCTTTCAACTCCAACTCCGAGAGTGGGTAGATCCGGCCAAACGGTACTTCCGCCCCTGGGAGCAATTCTATAGGGCAGTCGTAAGACCTATGAGGTGGAAGTGTGTCTGCCCCCTTCTTGCTGAACACATCCAAGAACTCATGGTAGACAGATGGAACAGTGAGGCGGGTTTCCGGATCAGAATCAGAGTGCAAACTCAGCACTGCAGCGGGGAATCCTGGGGCAGGTGGCTGGTAGCTGTGTTGGCAGTACAGGGATAGAAACTGTATTTCTCCAGTGGACCAGTCAATGGTGGGGCAGTGTGCCCGGAGCCATGGTAGAGCCAGAATGATTGGAAAAAGGGGGGATGCTATGGCGTCCAATGACAGCTGTTCCAGGTGGCCACCCGTTGTCCGGGCCAGAAGAGGAACTGTCTCCCGGGTGACTGCTCCGGACTTAATGGAAGACCCGTCAGCCAAGCAGATGGCCATCCGAAGGGCCTTAGGCTTAAATGGGATCTGGTGCTGAGCTGCAAAAGCCAGGTCGATGAAGCAGCTGCAAGCTCCGGAGTCCAACACAGTTGGGACCTGGATGTTCCTGTCAGGGAGCTGGAGATGCACTGGCAGAACCAGGTGGTTGGGTAGATCAGGCACAGATAGAAGTCCTCCAGGGGTGGGGTGAAGCCTGTTTCCCGGTTTAACCAAACAGGACTTGACAAGGTGTCCGGCACCACCACACTAGAGACAGAGACTGTGGGTCAGGCGTCTGTGTCTCTCTTTGGAGGAGAGGGAAAAACGCGCAGGTTTGGGTTGCGCCTGGGCGGGACGTACCAAACCTGTGGCCACTTCGGACCTACGCTCCTGCAGGCATCGGTCGACCTGGATGGCCAGGTTGATCAGGGCTTCTAGTGTCTGGGGGAAACCCACACGGGCCAGCTCATCCTTAAGCTGCTCCGAGAGCCCCAACCGGAACTGGTGGCGGAGTGCAGCCTCATTCCAAGAGGTGTCCGCACTCCAGCGCCGGAACTCTGCCACATAGTCTTCCGCCGTACGTTGGCCTTGCTAGAGGGCGGGAAGAGCCGCTTCGGCTGTAGTCACCTGATGGGAATCTTTGTATAGCCGAGCCATTGACCGAAAAAAGAGGTCCAGGTTGGTGGTTTCAGGAGCCCTTTGTTCCAGCAGTCGATGAGCCCATACTTGTGGCACCTCCCACAGTAAGGAGATGACCAGTCCCACCTTAGTAGTCTCTAGCGAGAAGGTGCGGGGTGCAGAAGAAAATACAACTCGCATGAAATGCGGAAAGTCCGAAACTTCCAGCGGCCCCCCATGAACCGCTCGCGCAATGGTACCTCGGGCTCACTAGGTAGGGCCAGCGTGGTGTGAGCCTCCTGCAGGCTGGCACTAGGTGAGGCTGGCACAGAGAGTTCCTGAATTTGTTTTTTCAGCCGGGTGTAATCTTCATGCAAGTCTTTCACCGCTTGGGTGAGCCCGGTTAGGTGTATACTCAAATCCTCCATGGGAGAGGGCCTCTGCGCAGACTCGGACTGGCTGTCCGTTACTGTCATGTACCTGGTGGTAGAGTCTGGCTTATGCAGTAGGCAACCTCTCTTAAGGCCCTGGTTCCAGAACCCCTGGTAGAGTAGACAGGGAGCGCTGGAGCACAGGGGGGCACGAGGGCTTGACAGGACAAAGGTGGTGGTAGGAAGTTGTCTCGTAGTCCATGCTGGGCTGAAGAGTAGTGGTACTGGCCGGGTCGTTAACTTGCGGGCAGAGCGGTACAGAAGGAGTAGGCAATCGGATGGTCGGGTGCAGGCAGGGTCGTTAACTTGCGGGCAGAGCGGTACAGAAGGAGCAGGCAATCGGATGGTCGGGTGCAGGCAGGTTCGTTAACAGGCAGGCAGGTGGAGGTACAGAAGTAGCAGGCAGAAGGGTGGTCGTAGGCAAGCTGGGGGGCGGTGCAAGCAGAGTTCAAGCAAATGCGGGTTCAGGCCAGGTCACAGGTAACAGGAAGCTTAGAACTGGTCGCTCAGGAACACAGTAACGCTGTAGAACGGACAGCACTTGCTTCCTAGTGCTGTCCTGCTTAAATGGCCACTATTGGCGCTATTAGCACGGGCGCATGCGAACGCATACGGGAGGCCGGAAACGGCCAGAAAGTCATTTTTCCTAACAGCACCTTAATGACCACAACATACAGGGGTATACAATGTACTATCAACATATAAACACACACACAGGTTGGACTTTTTCCGACCTCACCAACTGTTTAACTATGTCGTTTTTCACCACACATAGCGTTTTGCTTTTAGGCCAAAAAGCTCATCTGACCAGAGCACCTTCTTCTACATGCTTGCTGTGCCCCCCACATGGCTTCTCGCAAGCTGCAAATGGGACTTCTTATGGCTTTCTTTCAACAATGGCTTTCTTTGGTTTTGATAAAGCATGTGAATCATGTGAAACGTGTCAACCTTGTCCTTCCTCTTCCCCTGCCTGTACATAGAAATGAAACATAGAAACATAGAAAAGTGACGGCAGAAAAAGACTGAGTAGTCCATCGAGTCTGCCCCTTTTTTTTTTTTTTTTTACATTAACCTTGTTGTCTGACTATTGTCTGATTTATGTTTATCCCAAGCATGTTTGAAGCCATTTACTGTTGACTGTCTCACAACCTCTGTTGGTAGTTTATTCCAATCCTCAACCACCCTTTCAGTAAAATAATACTTTCTAACATTAGTTTTGAACTTCCCCCCAGTTAGTTTGAGGTCATGTCCCCGTGTTCTTGATTTTGGTTTCATATTGAAAAGACTGCCCTCCTGAACCTTAATAGAAACATAGAAATGTACCCATCCTATGCTTTTAAGATGCAGTGGCAGGGCGTGCACTCCACCCTACGGCAACTATATTGGATTACAGCCAAGGCAGCCTCACCTATGAGCAGTGGGATCTCTTTTCAATGACTTTCTTCTTGCCAGTTAAGGACAGATTTGTGGCGTGCATGGCTAATAGTTTTCCTGTGGACAGATACTCCCACCTGAGCTGTGGATCTCTGCAGCTCCTCCAGAGTTGCCATGGGCCTCTTAGCTGCTTCTCTGATTAATTCTCTCCTTGCCCGATCTGTCAGTTTAGGTGGATAGGCATGTCTTTGTAGGTTTGCAGTTGTGCCATACTCTTTCCATTTTCTGATGATGAATTGAACAGTGCTCCATGAGATGTTCAAAGCTTGGGATATTTTTTTTATAACCTGACCCTGCTTTAAACTTCTCCACAACTATATCCCTGACCTGTCTGGTGTGTTCCTTGGCCTTCATGATGCTGTTTGTTCACTAAGGTTCTGTAACATACCTCTGAGTCACATGATACCTGCATTTATACTGAGATTATATTGCACACAGTTAGACTCTATTTACTATTTAGGTGACTTCTGAAGGCAATTGCTTCCACTGGATTTTAGTTAGGGGTATCAGAGTAAAGGGGCATGAATACACATGCATGCCACACTTTTCTGATATTCATTTGTAAAAAATGTTGAAAACCATTTATCATTTCCCTTCCACTTCACAATTATGTGCCACTTTGTGTTGGTCTATTTCATAAAATCCCAATAGAATACATTTATGTTTTTGGTTGTAACATGACAAAATGTGGAAAAATATGGAACATCAAGTGCGCAGCCAACACAGCACTGCAAGAGGTTGCCTTGAGAGGGAGGTCTGCAAAATGCTGCACAAACAGTGCCTTGAGGCACTGTATGTGCAGCATTTTGACAGACCTCCCTCTCAGGCGACTTCTTGCAGTGCTGTGATTTCTGCGCACTTGCTGTTCCATTGTCGCTCTTGACATCTTCTGCTCTTCTTAGTTCATTCTCTTCAGCTATTTCAATTGGTTGGCTGAGTATGACATAACTCCTGCATATGCACACAGGAGTTAATTCATCCCAACACCCAGCAGATGCCAGATTGTACCCTGAGCTATGTATGCGTGACTCAGTGTACATTTAAAAAAAAACATTGCTGGCAAGCAGATATGAAGAAAGCCAGAGTCCCTTCTGCAATAAAAACCTACCTGCCAGCAATATTTTTTTTAAAAAAAAGTTTTGTTCTATGATAACATAGTGCTATTTGTCCTATCGTTAATGCAAACATCAATGTTAAAAGTTTTATATGCTTCTTTTGAAAGGCCTTTACATGTGAGTACCCTTGCCATGAGCAGACATCAACGCGGTGCCCTGCATTCATGTACAATGATACAAAGAATGGAGTTGACATCATTGCGGAGAACAAAACTACCCTATGCATCATCCAGTCTAAAGACACCTGGTAAAGTTACATATAAAAAGCATAAAATACAGCATACATGTGTGTGGGTTGTTTTTTATGCTTCTGTGTCCTGCTCATAATTCATATGTCATTCAATTTCCTGTCTTGGAGACACCGACCCAAAGTGAGGGGGATTCCAATCTTAGCCTAAGTTCACACATATGCGTTCTGCATTTTTGAACATATTTCGATGCGGGTTTATTGAAATCTATTACACACAGAACGCAATCTGCTGTGGGAAAAAAAGGCCCTGACCCTTTCCAAAAAAATGCACTGGCTCAAAACGCACAGATGTGAACTAGATCCATAGGAAATCATGTTAATTGGACTGTAGTGCGTTTCTGCAAAACGCACTAAAATCGCATAGGTGTTTACCAAGATTTAAGCTGCCCATAAATGCATCGACATTTCGATGCAACTATGGACATTCCTGCTAAAGTTAATCTTTAGTTGTCAAACAAAAATGTTGGAAAATTCCCGGGACTGTTGCAGCTGGAGATCAGGGTATTCTGAAAGCGGAGGAGTCCCATTGTCAGAAAACGATCACAGCTGCAAGGATTCCTCCATCGACCTTACATTTGTGAATGAAGGAATTCATTTGTTGTTTTTTCGATCAGCTGTCTGGCTGATCAAAAAAACCAACACAAAAAACGAGGCATCTATGGTCAGCTTCAGACAGTTGTCATTAGAACCTTTGTTCCCCATTGGAAGATTTAGTCTCACCTCTAATTTCACTTTTTTCCTAAGCGACAATGGTCACCAAGAAAATATAGCGTAAGATCCCATACACACTATCCAACTTTTGTTGTCAGATTTCCTTCAGATTTACCAAAACCATGTAATGAAAGGACCTACCTGATTGCATACACATTGAAACTCCCATATTATATGGTTTTGGAAGATCCGAAGGAAAAAATCTACAGAAAATTGGATAGTGTGTATCCAGCTTAAGTCTATCTTAAACTACAAAAAAAAAGTTTTACCTTTACATACACTTTAAAGGTGGAACCTAATAGCAATCAAGGAAAGGCCAGACATTTCCTTCAGGCTGGGTTCACACCTATGTGAATTGAATGCCCCGCATTCAATTTGCATGACAGGAGAGTGTGACAGGCTGTCAATGGAGCCGGTTCACACATCTACTGGGCGGCTGCGGAGCGCATTGCACAGGGGTCCTGTGCATCTTTGGCTCTGTTTCAGGTGCGAATTCAGGCAAAAATTTGGGCCTGATTCATCCCTGAAACAGAGAACAGGGACGCACCGGACCCCTGCCGTGAGCCGCATGCGTATTAGGTGTGAACCCAGCCTCAGACACTTTGATGTCTGAAAAAGACTCATATAGGAAAATGGATCAGCATTCGTGATCTTAGGTACTTTTTAATTGTGTCCACAACATTAAAAAGGGTCTGACACATCCTAATCAGGTTAGGTTATATGTTATGCATGCTGCAAGCAGATAAAGCAATATGAAAACACGTCTGCTGCTGCTGCCTCCCCCTGCCATGTTAAAGCAGAACCAAACCCACCCACATTTAATTGTTTCCCAAAACAGTTACAGTTAAAGTGGTATGAAATCCAGAAGTTTTTTTTACCTTAAAAAAATTTCTACATGGATCCCCCCCCCCAGCCCCCCCTAAATACATACCTGAGCCTGATGTCGATCCAGCAATGTGCACGAGAGCAAAGGTATGCTTGGCTATCTCCCTCCTCATTGGCTCAGATACAGCAGCGGGAGCCAAAAGATTAAAGCACTTTGGTACTTAACACTTTAGTACTAACTGCATCTTGCAACAATTTTTCCAAAGAAAGAAGCCTTAAAACATCTCCAAAAGTATTCAACTGAAGCATTATGTACTTAAAGCGGAGTTCCACACAGAATTTTTTTTTTTTTTTTTTTACATCCACTCTTTTAATAACTAAATAGTTGTAACCTTTTGTTTCCTTACTTTCAAACCCTAGTAATTGCATGTATTTTTTACTCCCAATTTCGTTTCTCTCACTGCTGGACTTTTCCATTTTAGGTGAGGGCATCTGAAGCCCATCCGTAGTCTCCTGCCATCTCTTCCTGGGTAACCATCATGCATTCCTCGATCTCAGTCCCCCTTAAATCGCGTCATTTCCTGTCTGGAAATAACACGATTTTACAGTACTGGGAAGCCCACTGACTCCTGGGAAATGATGCGTCACATCTCCCAGGAGGCCAGGGGAAGCAGGAAGTGAGGAGAAGAGCCTAGGACCTAAAAGGGGCAGATTACAGAGACCACCTAGCAACAAGCGACTTAGGGTGAGTATAATTTTTTTTTTCCTTCTAAGGTAAGTCTATATAGGCAAAGGACTTAAATGATGTAAAAAAAATTTCTGGGTGGAACTTTAAGTCAACTGGAGAATAGATGGCGCCATGGGTGTAGTGTCAGGGGTCGCATTTGCGACCCGGCCCCTGCTTCAGGGAGGCCTGTGCGCCCTCCCTCTCACATTAGATCCAATGTCAATGCGTCTCTGTGTGGGCGGTGGGGATCACCTAGGATACCAGTATGTGACAGGTCAGACCACTCCCCTCCCCTGCACACAGACGAGACGGGGCTGCTGAGGAGGTGGGTCATGTGCTGTGTGGAATGATAGGCAGTATTGTAGTGAACGTTCTTCCTTCCTGGTGCACAGACCTGCCTTCTCCCCACTGCATCTGAGCTCTGTGTCCTCCCTGTTTCTGCGCCTCTGCGAGTTGGTCCCACCCCCTCCTCCCTTGTCTCCTCCCCTCACCTCTCCATCCAAGTCAGCGGCGTCGCTGGTCTCTCTTCAACTCCCTCTTCGCTTATAGCTGCCACCCCCCTCTCCACCACCACCTGTTCACTGTGATGGCGGGGCCCCCACCAGGGTGATACACACCGAAGAGCCGAAGAAGTGGGACTTGGTAAGAGGGGAGCGGGGGGCGGGCGATCGTAAGCAGGCATGTTAGAACATTCTGCACTGTGGCACACAGGGCTAGTTGGTCTTCTACACGCTGAGCAGGACTGAGACTTCTCCTGACTCCCCCTGTACTGAGAGCATCCTATATGTGGATGAGTGACAGGAGGCAGCATGGGGGGGAGGGGTGAGTCCTGGACATGCTGGGTCTTGTAGTGTACAGGCAGCAGGGGACCCCTGTGTTCATTCAGAGATGGAGTTTGAGGACCCGTCCTCAATCTCCTATCTCTGTCTCATAAGTGAGATATCGGAGGTCTGTTTAGACCCCTGATATTTCACCAAATCCCCCTCCCCCAACATGACTGCTAAAAAAATAATATGATAAAAAAAACTACTGACGGCTTCCACTGCCCTGCTAACAAAGTCCTCTGCCCTGACTGACACCATCCTTTGTCCTACTGAGTGACACACCGTCCTCTGCCCTACTGTCTGACACACCATCCTCTGCCCTACTGACTGATACACCATCCTCTGTCCTACTGTCTGACACACTGTCATCTGCCCTACTGAGTGACACACCATCCTCTGCCCTACTGACTGATATACCGTCCTCTGTCCTACTGACTGACACACCGTCCTCTGCCCTGCTGACTGATACATCATCCTCTGCCCTACTGACTGACACACCATCCTCTGCCCTGACTGGCACCGTCCTCTGCCCTGACCAACACACCGTCCTCTGTCCTACTGACTGACACACTGCCCTCTGCCCTACTCACTGACACACCCATCCTCTGCCCTACTGACTGATACACCATTGTCTGCTTTACTGGCTGACACACCCATCCTCTGCCCTACTGACTGACACACCGTCCTCTGCCCTATTGACTAACACAACGTCCTCTGCTCTGACAGATACTGTCCTCTGCCCTACTGACTGACACATCCATCCTCTGCCCTACTGACTGATACACCGTCCTCTGCTTTACTGACTGACACACCCATCCTCTGCCCTACTGACTGACATACCGTCCTCTGCCCTACTGACTGACACACTGTCCTCTTCCCTACTGACTGACACACCGTCCTCTGCCCTGACAGACACCATTCTCTGCCCTACTGACTGACACCATCCTCTGCCCTACCGACTGACACCATCCTCTGCCCTACTGACTGACACCATCCTCTGCCCTACTGACTGACACACCATCCTATGCCCTGACTGACTCCGTCCTCTGCCCTGACTGACACTGTCCTCTACCCTGACTGATATCATCCTCTGCCAATTGACTGACACACTGTCCTCTGTCCTACTGACTGACACACTGTCCTCTGCCCTGAATGACACCATCCTCTGCCCTGACTGACATCGTCCTCTGCCCTACTAACTCACACCTTCCTCTGCCCTGACTGGCATGCCATCCTCTGCCCTACTGACTTATGCACTGTCTTCTGCCCTGATAGACACTGTCCTCTGCCCTACTGACTGACACCATCTTCTGCCCTACTGACTGACACAACATCCTCTGCCTTCACTGACATCATCCTCTGCCCTACTGACTCACACCGTCCTCTGCCCTGACTAACAATGTCCTCTGCCTACTGACACACCATCCTCTGCCCCGACTGACACCATCCTCTGCCCTACTAACTCACACTATCCTCTGCCCTACTGACTCATACCATCCTCTGCCCTACTGACTGACACCATCCTCTGCCCTACCGACTGACACCATCCTCTGCCCTACTGACTCACACCATCCTCTGCCCTACTGACTCAAACCATCCTCTGCCTGACTGACTCACACCATCCTCTGCCCTACTGACTGACACACCGTTCTCTGCCCTACTGACTGATACCGTCTTTTGCCCTACAGACACCATCCGCTGCCCTGACTGACACCATCCTCTGCCCTGACTGACACTGTCCACTGATCAGATAGGCTACGTTTATATTTTTGTAGTAACATTTGTTTTATTATATTTTTTACAGGTTTTGCTTACTATTTAGTTAACTCTTCTAGTTAATTTCTTTAAAAAAGGTACTGAACCTCGGTGATCTTTGATCTCTTTCATATTGTTCAGATGGATCTCAAAGGATGCCTACCTCTGTTTCAGGATATTCAAAAGAATTGGAGAGATATTTTAAAATGTAGACAACTTCTCTAAAATCTGTTGAAGTTCTTTCTCAGTATGTAATAAAGACCTGAAATAACTCTTTAGCCACTTGGCATGCATATCTCGGCAAGTGTTGGGAGTTACTTGGTGCACAGTGGAAGTGTCGGGTGGTAGTCAGGGGGCCCCAGGCCAACTTTTGCACCAGGGCCCACAAGCTTCAAGCTACGCCTCTGGATGGAGCCTATTCAATTTAAATCCTATAAAAGCTACAAAAAAGCAACAGGACTACATGCGGAAGAATAAAACAACAGTTAGACACACCTGCCATAACTTAATCCTTGAAATTAATCTTTACTATTAAGGTGATGCTGTTGTTATAAGAGTTGTACTTTAATGTGGGGCCCTACCAGGACTTCAACCCATTCCCTATGATTCGTATAACCACTTCAGCCCCGGAAGGATTTGCCCCCTTCCTGACCAGAGCCCTTTTTGCGATTCGGCACTGCGTCGCTTTAACTGACAATTGCGCGGTCGTGCGACGTTGTACCCAAACAAAATTTGCGTCCTTTTTTCCCACAAATAGAGCTTTCTTTTGGTGGTATTTTATCCCCTCTGCGTCATTTCTGATCGCCGCTATAAACAAAAGAAGAGCGACAATTTTGCAAAAAAACACAAATTTCTTACTTTTTGCTAAAACACAAATCCAAAAAAAATATACAAAAAAACGTTTTTTTTTCTATCAGTTTTGTTCAATTTATATTCTTCCTCATATTTTTGGTTAAAAAAATCGCAATCGGCGTTTATTGATTGGTTTGCGCAAAAGTTGCCGCGTTTACGGATGATGAGAATTAATTTCTGGGGTTTTTATTTTTTTTGTATTTTTTACTAGTAATGGCGGCGATCTGCGATTTTTAGCGGTACTGCAATATTGGGGCGGACATGTCGGACCATTTTGACACTTTTTTGGGACCATTGGCATTTATATAGCGATCAGTGCTATAAAAATGCACTGATTACTGTGTAAATGCCATTGGCAGTGAAGGGGTTAACCTGCAGGGGGCGCTCTAAGGGTTAACTGTGTTCCCTGGGTGTGTTCTAACTGTGTGTGGACTGCCTTGGCTGGGGAAAGGGGATGATCAGAGCTTTCACTTACAGGAAGGTTGTGATCATCGCCCTTCCCCCTTCAACAGAACGGAGGTCCGTGTTTACATACACGGACCTCCGTTCTTTCCGTGCGGGGGAGCCATCGCGGGTAGCGGGCGGCGATTGAGTCTGCCCTACCTGCTCCCTGGCTCCCCCCGAACACAGTGAGCGCGCCTCCGGCGGCGCCTGCGCGCTCACAATGCTAGTTATCGCGGCCGCCGTCCTGTGACGGCAGTTCGCGATAACGAACCACCTTGTCGCCGTCACGCTGCGGCGGGCGGTCGGCAAGTGGATAATTAAGCCAGTTGGGTGAAATGCATCAGTAAGTGAGGTCTTGGTGGGGACACATACTTTCAAGTAAAATAAAGCTTCATACATAATGGAAGATGGAATGTGGCTACAACCTTTGCAACTTTTGTGTAGCAACAGGGTTGCTTTAACTGTAATCTACAACTTAACCTATTCATCTCCAAATCATTAACTTTTACCCTTAACCACTTGTGTACCGCTTGGCTGCAATGTACTGCAGATGGGCGGCCCGCACAGGCAGAGCGACGTACCCGTAAGTCGCTGTCTATTTCTGAGTTTAGGGCATGCCCTACAAAGCGGGGGTTTGTCAGCAATGATTCATGGCTGGAACCTGCTGATTGGGTGTGATCAATCACAGCCCAGAGCTCTGTGGTGACAATCAACAATCAAATCAATAGTGTTTACTCAAAGTATATTCCTTGGTAAGAATTTGTATTCAACAAGGGGTATCAGTAACTCTCAAAATGGAACAAAGTTAACACAAGTTGATAACAAGGTATATTACTTATGAGTCTACAGGCTCAACCAACAGGTATAAAAGCATTTTTGGTAAAAAAAAACGCAATCGGCGTTTATTGATTGGTTTGCGCAAAAGTTGCCGCGTTTACGGATGATGAGAATTAATTTCTGGGGTTTTTATTTTTTTTGTATTTTTTACTAGTAATGGCGGCGATCTGCGATTTTTAGCGGTACTGCAATATTGGGGCGGACATGTTGGACCATTTTGACACTTTTTTGGGACCATTGGCATTTATACAGCGATCAGTGCTATAAAAATGCACTGATTACTGTGTAAATGCCATTGGCAGTGAAGGGGTTAACCTGCAGGGGGCGCTCTAAGGGTTAACTGTGTTCCCTGGGTGTGTTCTAACTGTGTGTGGACTGCCTTGGCTGGGGAAAGGGGATGATCAGAGCTTTCACTTACAGGAAGGCTGTGATCATCGCCCTTCCCCCTTCAACAGAACGGAGGTCGGTGTTTACATACACGGACCTCCGTTCTTTCCGTGCGGGGGAGCCATCGCGGGTAGCGGGCGGCGATCGAGTCTGCCCTACCCTCTCCCTGGCTCCCCCCGAACACAGTGAGCGCGCCTCCGGCGGCGCCTGCGCGCTCACAATGCTAGTTATCGCGGCCGCCGTCCTGTGACGGCAGTTCGCGATAACGAACCACCTTGTCGCCGTCACGCTGCGGCGGGCGGTCGGCAAGTGGATAATTAAGCCAGTTGGGTGAAATGCATCAGTAAGTGAGGTCTTGGTGGGGACAAGGTATATTACTTATGAGTCTACAGGTTCAACCAACAGGTATAAAAGCATGTCAGTATACTGTGCATGAGAGTGGGACACAGGAGAACAGGGGAATGACATCTGAAGTTTCAGACCACTCTCTACTGTTCACTCACCTGACACCAGCAAACAGCAGATAAACAAGTATAAAACCGTCAATAGTATATAAAAAGGTACAAAACCAGTATATAGTAGATGAACAGGGACAACACCAGAATTACAATTGCAGCAAGATGCAACCTGCTCTAGAGGAGAGAGTTTTTAGGTGAATGCAATTTATAAAATACTCTGGTAAGATAGTAAATGCTCACTAAGTGGCTGTTCCACCAAGCAATGAAGAGCAGTTGTAGTTCAATATTCCTTGCTTGAAAGTACAGATGGTCTTCAGCTAGCTTTGTAGTTAAAATGGTACAGTCAGGTCCATAAATATTGGGACGTCGACACAATTCTAATCTTTTTGGCTCTATACACCACCACAACGGATTTGAAATGAAACAAACAAGATGTGCTTTAACTGCAGACTTTCAGCTTTAATTTGAGGGTATTTACATTCAAATCAGGTGAACGGTGTAGGAATTACAACAGTTTGTATATGTGCCTCCCACTTTTTAAGGGACCAAAAGTAATGGGACAGATTAACAATCATAAATCAAACTTTCACTTTTTAACACTTGGTTACAAATCCTTTGCAGTCAATTACAGCCTGAAGTCTGGAATGCATAGACATCACCAGACGCTGGGTTTCATCCCTGGTGATGCTCTGCCAGGCCTCTACTGCAACTGTCTTCAGTTCCTGCTGGTTCTTGGGGCATTTTCCCTTCAGTTTTGTCTTCAGCAAGTGAAATGCATGCTCAATCGGATTCAGTTTAGGTGATTGACTTGGCCATTGCAATCCACTTCTTTCCCTTAAAAAACTCTTTGGTTGCTTTCGCAGTATGCTTCGGGTCATTGTCCATCTGCACTGTGAAGCGCCGTCCAATGAGTTCTGAAGTATTTGGCTGAATATGAGCAGATAATATTGCTCCAAACACTTGAGAATTCACCCTGCTGCTTTTGACAGCAGTCACATCATCAATAAATACAAGGGAACCAGTTCCATTGGTAGCCATATATGCCCATGCCATGACACTACCACCACCATTCTTCACTGATGAGGTGGTATGCTTTGGATCATAAACAATTCCTTTCCTTCTCCGTATTCTTCTCTTCCCATCACTCTGGTACAAGTTGATCTTGGTCTCATCTGTCCATAGGATGTTGTTCCAGAACTGTGAAGGCTTTTTTAGATGTTGTTTGGCAAACTCTAATCTGGCCTTCTTGTTTTTTAGGCTCACCAATGGTTTACATCTTGTGGTGAACCCTCTGTATTCGCTCTGGTGAAGTCTTCTCTTGATTGCTGACTTTGACACACATACACCTACCTCCTGGAGAGTGTTCTTGATCTGGCCAACTGTTGTGTAGGGTGTTTTCTTCACCAGGGAAATAATTCTTCGGTCATCCACCACAGTTGTTTTCTGTGGTCTTCCGGGTCTTTTGGTGTTGCTGAGCTCACCGGTGCGTTCTTTCTTTTTAAGGATGTTCCAAACAGCTGATTTGGCCACACCTAATGTTTTTGCTATCTCTCTGATGGGTTTGTTTTGTTTTTTCAGCCTAATGGTGGCTTTCTTCACTGATAGTGACAGCTCTTTGGATCTGATATTGAGAGTTGACAGCAACAGATTCCAAATGCAAATAGCACACTTGAAATTAACTCTGGACCTTTTATCTGCTCCTTGTAGATGGGATAATGAGGGAATAACACACACCTGGCCATGGAACAGCTGAGCAGCCAATTGTCCCATTACTTTTGGTCCCTTAAAAAGTGGGAGGCACATATACAAACCGTTGTAATTCCTACACCGTTCACCTGATTTGGATGTAAATACCCTCAAATTAAAGCTGAACGTCTGCAGTTAAAGCACATCTTGTTTGTTTCATTTCAAATGAATTGTGGTGGTGTATAGAGCCAAAAAAGAATAGAATTGTGTCAATGTCCCAATATTTATGGACCTGACTGTATATACCAATTAAATGCTGATGCAACAAAATAGATTTCCAGGAAGTGTACAATATTTGTATAAAGCGCTCTTTCTGCAGCAAGACAAAAGAAGCTTCACAGTGATCATGGATTTTGAACTGTGGGACTACAAATAACAGCGATTGAGTTTAGGGTATAAATGCTTGTACTCCACTTCCATTCCCAATGTTAGAAACTAGGCCTTGATTACAGTGAATGTGCAGAATCAGATTATGTGTGCACAGTGTCTGTAACAATGGTCTTCCGCCCACTCAACACACAGAATCAATGGGTACAGATGATGTATCCGCTGCTGAGGATGATGATGATGACAAGGATGGACATGAGGATATTGGTCACTCCAGTCCTATGGCTCCTAGGGTCGGCCTCCACCGCCTCTCACCGTGATTCTCTCGGATCAATCGTCCCAGCGGGATGCAGGGATCAGGAACAGGCTCCGCTAGGTGCAGGGAAGGTCTTTCAGGCTGCTCACTGAAGTCCTTCAAGGTTTCTGAATTGCTCAGTCTGTGGAAGTTGGCTGCAATTCAGCCACCATTTACACAGGGTCCTGTTTGATCAATCCACGCTGTCCAGAGAGAGTGTGCTAGGCCCCAGCCTCTGCTTAATTAAATCGTTTCTCCCACGGTGCACCTCTTCTCCCAAGAATCATTATCTGCTGCATAGCCAGATGGGAAATGTAGTTCTGCTGCAGTATAGCCAGAGGGTGAATCCTCACAAGCAAACTACAACTCCCAGAGTCACAGAACAGAAAACTGGCACTAGGGGAAATAGCCACATTAAACCCGAAGGCAGAAACATCCCTGTTGGCGGGAGTGTGCATACACAGCTCCTGGCTACACTTCTCCCTCCACTTAAAGTCTTTGGTTTCCAAATACTCAGGGATTTTCTAACTACTTCTTAAGGAAGAAAATACAGTATGATTAGTTAATTTAGTCAACATTTAAACTCAATGCTGGCAAACATCTGGATTTTGCTTAAACCATTTATATACATTTTCAGTCAGTTCGTAATCAGTTTTCTGACAGGCCAGGGCAACAGCCGTGTCCCACCCAGTAGTGTCAGAGGCCATGGTGAGGTCACCTTTTGCCCAATTAATGCCAACAGGGCCAGGTGTAGAATCTGACCTTTGAATGGTGGGAATCAATCTGTCAGAATTCCCCCCAATGTATCATAAGTAAGTCTTCTGGGAGGGTGTATGTTCTTTCTTAGTTGAACAGGAGAGCTGGGTTTCTGACCTTGTTATAGCATTTGATTGCCTAAGGAAGTAGAGTCTCTGTTCTGCTTCACTTCAGGAGTGGGATTTCTCTGTGGACTAGGTGTAGGGATGACTCCCCTTTCCGAACCAACTGGAGAAGTGATCTGCCTCTCAGGACTACAGGAGTAGAATTTCTTGACTGGGGTAGGATTCTTTCCAGGACTTGCCATTGGGGTAAGATTCTTTCCAGGACTTGTTACTGAAGTAGGATCCCTTCCAGGGCTGGCTGCTGTGGTGGAATTGTTATTAGGATTAATTACTGGAGTAGAGTTGTTTTTAGGGCTGATTACAGGAGTAAGAATCTCAGGTCTAAGAGAAGCATGGCTAGGTTAATCAGGAATATCAGAGTCTAACCCAGGGGTCCTCAAACTATGGCCCTCCAGTTGTTCAGGAACTACAATTCCCATCATGCCTAGTCATGTCTGTGAATGTCAGAGTTTTACAATGCCTCATGGGATGTGTAGTTCCGCAACAGCTGGAGGGCCGTAGTTTGAGGATGCCTGGTCTAACCCATCTCTCCTGTTTTCTTCTTTTGATAACACTGTTTCCTTGGTAGAATCACCAGATGGTCCCATTGCAGGCGGACACTCATCAGCAAGACTTGGAACAGGTCTGACACTTTCACTTGGAAGAGTATTTCTTCTCTTAGGTTTTGGTGGGGTATTCCTCTTCTGTCTGGAAGAACTTGGTGATTCCCTTGCCTCTCTCCTGGGTGTCGTCCTTCTGAACCAAGGTCTGACCTCTGTCTCAGGAATAACAACTGGAGTCCACAGCCAAGAGGGTACCACCTCTTCATCTTCACTGTCTTCTTGAACCGACCTGGCAGGCCTAACAGGAAGCTTCCAATGAGATCGAGTCCTGGGAGGACTTAGATCCAAAGGAGGTGCTAGGGAACAAGGAGGCACCCGAACTGCATCTGACAAAGAAAGGAAGAAGATGATCATGATGCCACATCTTAAGAGGTCCCGTCTGTCTTTCTGGCTTAATTTGATAAACTGGCAACCCTGGAAGCTGTTTACAAATAACGTAAGGTTAAAGTCTCCAACGTCCAATTTGTGTTTGCCTGATACACCTAAATTCTTCAATAGTACCCTGTCCCCAGGGTGGAGGTCTTGCACTTTTACTTCAAAGTGCTTTTTGTTCCTCAATTCATGGGTAGTGGCATGCTGCATCGCCTTATCATAAGCTTGTTTTAAGTCCTTCCTCAACTGATCCACATAACCCTTGTGAGAAGTCAAAGAGGTATCATCTGCAGAGGTTCCAAAAACCAGACTGATTGGTAGTCTAGCCTCCCTTCCAAACATAAAGCGATAGGGTGAGTATCAAGTTGCATCGCTCACAGTACTGTTATACGTATGTACCATGGTGGCAATATGGTTTCCCCAGTGTTGCTTCTTCTCAGCAGGCAAGGTTCCCAACATATTCAGCAGAGTCCTATTGAATTTCTCAGGCTGGGGGTCCCCTTGTGGGTGATAAGGTGTGGTCTGAGACTTTTTGATGTCCAATGACTTGCACAACTGATATATGAGCCGGCTTTTAAAATCTCTTCCCTGATCAGAATGGATTCGGACAGGCAATTCATAATGAACAAAGAATTTCTCCACTAGTACCTTTGCCACAGTCCTTGCTTGCTGATCTTTTGTCAGATAAGCCTGAGCATATTGGGTAAAATGATCAGTCACCGCCAAGATATTACCTCTTCCACCTGTATCTGGTACCAGGCACAGGAAGTCAATGCATACCAACTCCATGAGGCCCTGACTCTGTAAATGCTCCATAGGGGCAGCTCGCACTGGAAGAGTTTTTCTCTGAATGCACGGTAGGCAGGAGTGACAATTATTTTCTATTTCTCTACTCATATCTGGCCAATAGAACCTATCTCTGACTAGACGGAAAGTTCTCTCTATGCCTAAATGCCCATGGTCAAGACACCAAGACAATGTTTTTCCAGGAGGAATAATTGCCAAGTCTCCTCAAACTCGTCACCAGGGCCTCTTCTGTATAGCAGACCATCCCTCAACTATAATTGACTCCATTCTTGAGGTAATATTCTGGCATGTACTATTGAGCTCTTCAACAGCAACATAGGATCATTTCTTACTTGGTTCAGTCCACAATAAACCTGAGGTACTCCAGCCAGTGAAACTCCTATGGAATCTGCTCCTACAGCCCTTCTAACCAGGCCCTTACGTAGAACTTGTACTCCTTCAGTAGGTACAAAAGTCCATTCTCGAAACTCTTCTTCAGGACGATGTGGCCTGTGGGACAGCGCATCAGTATCTCTGTTTTCAATTCCAGGTCGATGTTTTAAACTGAACTGGAATTCAGCTAATGCAGCTAACCATCGATGTCCAGTTGCATCCAACTTTGCAGAAGTCAGCAGGAAGGTCAACAGATTAATATCAGTCTTCACAACAAATTGATCCCCATACAAATAGTCCTTCAATTTGTCAACAACTGCCCACTTTAGAGCCAGGAACTCAAATTTGTGTGCTGGGTAACTCTTTTCAGAAGGGATAAGACTTCGGCCCACATAAGCCACTGGCCGGAGCTTGCCATCTTGCTCTTGGTAAAGGACTCCTCCTAGACCATCTCTGCTAGCATCCACATGAAGCTCATAAGGTTTGGATGGATCAGCATATGCTAAAACAGGGTCTTCAGTGAGACTCATCTTTAACCTCTTGTAAGCTTCTTCACATGACTGAGTCCACTGCTCTCTAATGGACTCCCTCTGTCCTCTCCTGCCCAACTTCTTTTCTTTCATCTTCCCTTCTTCCTCCCCCGAGGCCACCTGCAGCAATTCATTAAAGCGGAGTGTAGCTGCTGACTTTTAATAATCGGACACTCACCTGTCCCAGGCCCCCAGCATCACTCTTCTCCCCCTCCTCTATACAGTGCCAGAATCACAAGTGTGGGCACCCAGCTTTGGCTTCAAATCCGGCCGCACACTGCGCATGTGCGAGTCACACTGCATGCTGTGAATGGCCGGCATATCTTCTGGGACATGTGACATGTCCCAGAAGATCGCCGGATGGGGAGAGGTGAACTTCCTTCCGGCTCCGCGGTGCCAGGAGAGGAAGTGGGACCGGGGACCCTGTGAAAACAGGGTCACCGGTCCCCCCCAAAAAAATGACATGCTAATTGTGGGATGTCAGGGGGTCACCTTCCCTTAAATGGGTAGGGTGGAACTGCGCTTTAAGGGGCTTAGAAATCAAAGTTGGCCACAAATCTTCGGTAATAAGAACAAAACCCTAAGAAGGATGTCAGCTCTGTCACAGTCTCAGGTCTAGGCCATGCAGTAACCGCTTCCAACTTCTTTGGGTCAGTAGCCACTCCCTGAGCTGAGACCACATGTCCCAAGTGACCGAAGTATGATAGAACTGATACTTCTCCACGGATAACTTCAACCCTTCCGCATGTTCTTCTAGTGTCCTTCCAAACACTATAATATCATCCAGATACACTAGAATGTCAACCAAGTTCATATCCCCCAATGTTCTCTCCATCAATCTTTGAAAGTTGGCTGGCGTCCCGGACAACCCTTGGGGCATCCAGTTGAATTCAAAGAAGCCAAGAGGACAGATAAAGGCAGTCTTCTCTTTGTCCGCAGCATGCATCCGTATCTGACAGTATCCACTTTTCAGATGCAACACACTAAACCACTTGGCTCCAGCAAGACACTGAAGAGCATCTTCAATCCGTGGGTTGGTATATTGATAAAGAATGGTTTGTCGGTTAAGGGTTCGATAGTCTATGCAAAAATTAAGTGTTCCATTCTTCTTCCGAACCACCACAATGGGTGAAGCATACGGACTTCGAGACTCTTGAAGCACTCCAGTCTTTTTCAACTCAGCCAACTGCTCTCTCAAATCTTCCAAATCACTGAGTGGAATTCTCCGAGCTCTTTCCGGGAAGGGTTTATCTTTCTGCAAACGTATTTGATGCTGAGCACTCTTAGCATCCCACATCAAAATCTTCTCCCACTTCATCTAACTGTGACTTCATCCTTTCCATCCCCGCTTCAAAAAGGGGGCAGTACTGCAGCACACTCTTCCAATTATTTTTGTAATCCTTGTCACTTTTCACTCTTCTCAACCTCTGCGGGAGGCACTGGGGTAGCTGCACTCACTTGACCTACCGACATTCGTGCTTTCAATGTCACCGGGTGATCAGAGACATTCTGAACACTAATAGACAACCTCTTCTTGCTTTGCAGCAGAGCTTTAGTGGAAACCAACTAAGGAACCATTGCTATACGAGCTACTTCAGTCTGGGCATCCATCTCAATCAAAACGAAGGGTCCTGCATGATCCCAGGTAAGCTTCACAGTAGTCTTCAAGCAAGCAACCTCACCTGGCTGGAGCACTTTCTCTCTCATGTCCAGCTTCCATATTTGCCCCACTCCATGAGCAGGAGCCTTCTTTTCTTCCATCACCATCTGGCAAGCCTGATATAGTTTAGGGTGAAATTCCGCTGGCACAGACCCATCTTCTCCTATCATCTTCTCCAGCAATCTCCTCACCAGATCGGTGTTTGTTCCAATCAGCATACAGTTTTGTTCAGCACCTGGAGGCCTGGGACACACTACGGCCAAAGTATCAAAGGTCTCAACTTTCCCTGGACGGGATTATATGGATATTCTGGGAGGCCGTTCCAACAAAGCTTTTGCCAGTGTCCAGTCACCTGAAGGTAGCTGTATAATCCATGGTCTAAGAATCAATTTCTGTGTCCTATCCTTTACCCAAACATGTTCATTTACAGCAGTGGTTCTCAACTCCGGTCCTCGGGCCCCCCCAACAGGCCAGATTTTAAGTATTACCTTGGGGAGATGCAGACTAGAATACTGCAATCACTGAGCAGCAAATGATATCACCTGTGATGTATTTCAGTTATCCTGCAAACCTGGCCTGTTGGGGGGGCCTGAGGACCGGAGTTGAGAACCACTGATTTACAGGTACGTCAAAGTTTGTCTAGGAAATTACATCCCATGTAGTACTCTGTGGGATGTGTTGTCTTTTTATTCTTTAAAGAGTCAAATCTACTTTCCATCAGTTCTTAAAGATTGCTTGCCCCTCCTTAGTAAAGGCCTTTGTACATAGTGTTACTCACAGTACAGTGCATCCACAAAGTATTCACAGTGCTTCACTTTTTCCACATTTTGTTTTGTTAGCCTTATTCCAAAATGGCTTGAATTAATTTTTCTCCTCAAAATTCTACAAACAATACCCCATATTCACAACGTGAAAGAATTTTGTTTGAAATCTTTCCCTGCTGCTGGTCCAAAGAAAATTCTTATGGGAATGTATCCATCGTATGGAAACTTGTCAGTCCCAATTCCCCAAATTTCGAACTCTTCAAGCTTGTTCAAAGGAATATGCTCTAGATACTGATTGCAGAAATCTTGGTAGAGTAGAGTGACTTGGACTTCTGTATCCAAAAGAGCTCATGTGTAGATACCTTCCACCTACACTGACACAATAGGGGATAGCCCACTAACTTTTCAGGTAACTTATCAATTCCTATATTGTTAGTGTCTCTTCGTGGCCCACTTTGAGAGGATCTAACTCTAGCCCTGGGTGGTGAACAAGCATTGACTCTCTGCACCCGACCCTCAGACCCTGGTGACGGGTTAGTTGTTTTAAAAAATATCTCTCCCTTCTTCTTTCCTTTCTTTAGGAAACTCTGTTTGCCTTTGTCTTGTTTCTTGGAGCTCTGCTTCTTTGGGTTCTCAGTTGGCTCCTTCACTGAGACCCTTTGAGTCCTGAGTAGATAACAGCTGCTGTAATGCTTTCAGTATCTCAGCCATGAAATTGAATTCTTCATCCCTCTTTGGACACTGTCTTCTAAAATACCCAGACTCCCCACACTTAAAGCACTTTCGAGGGTCAGCTTTATCCAATTGGGTGGTGACTTGAGTTTCCATCACCGCAACAACATCTTGTGCCTGAGCCACTTGAGTGAGCTACTTGACTGAGGATTCCTCGAGAGCTGGCGAAGACAGTGGTTTTAGTACTCTCTCTCCCCACTCTGACTCTTCTTCGCTGTCCATTTCCAAGACCCCTTGCTCTATTTGCACTGGTTGAGCAGACACCTTTCCAGTCTTTGGGGTAGCATTGATTCCTTCTCGTTATCCCTGATTCTTCTCATCCAACAGAGCTTCTTCCTCCTAACCAATTTCATCAGTTCAGGGTAAGTTGGCTCTATCTGTGTCCCCTTCAACAGCAACCGAAGCACGATTGGATGATTGGGCCTTGCTCCCTTTAAAATTTGCTCCAGTCTGACTTTGTCGGCTTCTTTCGGATCAATTCCCTTTTTCAAAATAATTTGATGTAAGACACGATCCACTCTGACAACATAGGTAGACAACTTCTCTTCTCTGTGCTGGTGTGTGTGCTCGAATTTGTAGATCAAATCAGGGATCTTCTCTACTCTGCCATACACTGCACACAAGGCTTTAATGTAATCCATGGCCACACATTCAGGCTTTCCTCTCTTCAAACTTCGAACATCTGCAGCAGGACTTCTCAAGCTCTCACTAATTCTCTCTCTTTTCACCTTCTGGTGTGGGGGTGCAGCCCGAGAAGAATTGCAGTTTCCTATAACCCTGGTTGGCTGTAATATTGTTGCTCGTGATCAAACTCTCTACCAACCGGTTCATATCCAAATAGAATGAAGCTGGAGGCATCCCTTTGTTTGTGGTGTCAGCTTCTTCTTCTCCCACATCAGGACTCCTTGAGCCACCTTGAGGTATCACGTAAGCTTCTAATCCTTCAGTTAAACTCACAGTCTCTTCCTGAAGTCCAGCTGGAGCGCTTTCTTGCTACTCAACTAGGGCATAGGTGTAATCTTCCCCATATTCAGGCTTCAAATCCACAATATAGGATCCTTTCCCTGGGAAGACTACTCTCATCAACAGCCGTACATCTCTCTCGGACCACGCAACTCCAGGCAGTTTCAGCACACTGGCCAATTCCAGATTACTCCCTTCTTCCTGCACCCATCTGACAGCAGTGGTGGAGTCCATCTTCCCCTTCTCTCTGGGTGGTTCATCGGACTTGTTGGGGCTTACCATAAGGGGGATCCCGGACGAGCCCCCAAATGTAGCGCTGCCCTCTTGAGGGTCACAAGATAAGTCAATCTCCCCTGGTTTCCCTGACCCTGGGAGTCCTCCGCCACCTCTGACACACTGGGTTCACTCATATTGTTAGTTCCTTTTTAAATAGTACACAGTGAAAAAATACATACGAATGAGGAAATCAATAGTGTTTACTCAAAGTATATTGCTTGGAAAGAATTTGTATTCAACAGGAGGTATCAGTAACTCCCAAAATGGAACAAAGTTAACACAAGTGGATAACAAGGTATATTACTTATGACTCTATAGGTTCAACAAACGGGTATATAAACAAGTCAGTATACTGTGCACGAGAGTGGGACAAAGGAGAGCAGGGGAATGACCTCTGAAGTGTCAGATCACTCTCTACTGTTCACTCACCTGACACCAGCAAACAGCAGAAAACAAATATAAAACCAGAATTACTATATAAACAGGTACAAAACCAGTATATAGAGGATGAACAGGTACAACACCAGAATTACAATTGCAGTAAGATTCAACCTGCTCTAGAGGAGAGAGTTCTTAGGTGAATGCAATTTATTAAATACTCTGGCAAAATAGTAAATGCTCACTAAGTGGGGGGGGAAGAAACAGATAAAGAGCAGGGGCGGCCCGCCCATAGGGGGTGAACGGGCGCCGCCCCCAAAGCTAGTCTAAAAAAAAAGGCCCCTTTAACAAAAAACAAAAAAAGAGGTCCTTTAAGTGCACTGTGTTCGGGCACTGGACACAGTGCACTATAGGAAGCATGACAATCACATGATTGCAGGTGACACACTCCATCAGCTTGGTTTAGTGCTGCCTTGTGGCGCAATGCAATGCGTCTCACCCTCCTAATAGTCTAATGCTCGCTGTTGTCCTTGCTCTGATTGGCACCGCCATCCTACATGGGAGGTGCTTTCCCTAGGAGCCATGGCGTCACTTCTGGGTTCTCTGTGCCAGTGTGGAAAACACGGCCCGAGCGGTGCTTTTTTAAGATCTTGGCGGGTCGGTACTACTACTCGGTAATAATCACTGGACTGGTCTTGGTTGCTATTTTTTTTATGCCCACCGCAGTGTGACTTTCTTAGTAACATTCTGCAATGCTTCTACTCCGTCCTGTGTGTATTTTCAAAGAGAAATATATAATGCCTTATGGTTACAAAAATGTATTTTATTATTTATATAATATATTTATAAAGGGTTTAACAGGTTTACCACTGTATACTCTATCTGGTGGTGCTGTATACTCTATCTGGTGATGCTGTATACTCTATCTGGTGGTGCTGTATACCCCTATCTGGTGATGCTGTATATACCCCTATCTGGTGATGCTGTATATACCCTATCTGGTGAGGCTGGGTTGTATAATCCTGAGACAATAGGTGAAATCTGTAAGGGGTGGGGCTTATGAGAAGTGGGAGGGGTCAAAAAGGAAGTGCTCAGTGTGGAACTCCCCCACTCTATGAAGAGTAGTTGTAGTTCGATGTTCCATGCTAGACAGTATAGATGATCTTCAGCTAGCTTTGTAGTTTAAATGGTATATACCAATCAAATGCTGATGCAACAAAATAGATTTCCAGGAAGCTTTCCAGGAAGTGTACTATATTTGTATAAAGCACTCTTTCTGCAGCAAGACAAAGGAAGCTTTACAGGGATCATTGACTTTGAACTGTGGGACTACAAAAAACAGTGATCCAGTTTAGGGTATAAAGGCTTGTACTCCACTTCTATTCCCAATGTTAGAAACTAGGCCTTGATTACAGTGAATGTGCAGAATCAGATTATGTGTGCACAGTGTTTGTAACAATGGGCTTCCGCCTGCTCACCACACAGGAACAATGGGTACAGATGATGTATCCACTGCTGAGGATGATGATGATGACAAGGATGGAGATGATGATATTGGTCACTCCAGCCCTCTGGCTCCTAGGATTGGCCTCCACCGCCTCTCACCACGATTCTCCTGGATCGATCGTCCCAGTGGGATGCTCCACTTGGTGCAGGGCAGGTTGCTCACTGAACTCCTGCAAGGTTTCTGAATTGCTCAGTCTGCGGGAGTAGGCTGCGATTCAGCCAACATTTATACAGGGTCCAGAGAAAGTGTGCTAGGCCCCAGCCTCTGCTTAAATAGTCTCTCCCACGAGGCACCTCTTCTCCCAGGAATCCTTCTTTGCTGCACAGCCAGATGGGAAATGTAGTTCTACTGCAGTACAGCCAGAGGGAGAATCCTCACATGCAAACGACAACCCCCAGAGTGTATTTCTCTTACCACTGTTAGAGTCACAGAACAGTAAACTGGCACTAGGGGACAGCCGCATTAAATCTGGCAAAAATGTCTCTGTTGCCAGGAGTGTGCATGCCCAGCTCCTGGCTACACATACAATACATAGTTAGGCACTGATTTAACCCCTTGATCGCCCTAGATGTTAACCTCTTCCCAGCCAGTGTCATTAGTAAAGTGACAGTGTACAGTATAGTATTAAGACTGATCACTGGTGGTTACTGGTGATTTCAGTGGCAGTTAGTCAGTTCCCCCCAGCATCAGCTAGTGTCAGATTCCCCGCCACACTATCGCAGTCACATTATTCGTCGTTGATCACTGCCATTAGTAGTATAAAAAAAAAATCCCAGTACATACAGTATCTCACAAAAGTGAGTACACCCCTCACATTTTTGTAAATATTTTATTATATCTTTTCATGTGACACTTTGCTACAATGTAAAGTAGTGAGTGTACAGCTTGTATAACAGTGTAAATTTTCTGTCCCCTCAAAATAACTCAACACACAGCCATTAATGTCTAAACCGCTGGCAACAAAAGTAAGTACACCCGGAAGTGAAAGTGTCCAAATTGGGCCCAAATCGTCTATATTTTGTGTGGCCACCGTTAATTTTCAGCACTGCCTTAACCCTCTTTGGCATGGAGTTCACCAGAGCTTCACAGGTTGCCACTGGAGTCCTCTTCCACTCCTCCATGACGACATCACAGAGCTGGTGGATGTTAGAGACCTTGTGCTCCTCCATCTTCCGTTTGAGGATGCCCCACAGATGCTCAATAGGGTTTAGGTTTGGAGACATGCTTAGCCAGTCCATCACCACCAGTGGTCATATTGGAGGTGTGCATGGAGTCGTTATCATGTTGGAATACTGCCCTGCAGCCCAGTTTCTGAGGGAGGGGATCATGCTCTGCTTCAGTATGTCACACTACATGTTGTCTTTCATGTTTTCCTCAATGAACTGTAGCTCCCCAGTGCTGGCAGCACTCATGCAGCCCCAGACCATGACACTCCCACCACCATGCTTGACTGTAGGCAAGACACACTTGTCTTTGTACTCCTCACCTGGTTGCCGCCACACATGTTTGACACCATCTGAACCAAATAAGTTTATCTTGGTCGCATCAGACCACAGGGCATGGTTCCAGTAATCCATGTCCTTGGTCTGCTTGTCTTCAGCAAACTGTTTGTGGGTTTTCTTGTGCATCATCTTTAGAAGAGGCTTCCTTCTGGGACGAAAGGGAAGCAGACCAATTTGATACAGTGTGCGGCATATGGTCTGAGCACTGACAGACTGAACCCCCACCCCTTCAACCTCTGCAGCAATGCTGGCAGCACTCATACATCTATTTCCCAAAGACAACCTCTGGATATGATGCTGAGCATGTGCACTCAACTTCTTTAGGTGACCATGGCAAGGCCTGTTCTGAGTGGAACCTGTCCTGTTAAACCGCTGTATGGTCTTGGCCATCGTGCAGCAGCTCAGTTGCAGGGTACTGGCAATCTTCTTATAGCCTTGCCCATCTTTATGTAGAGCAAAAATTCTTTTTTTCAGATCCTCAGAGAGTTCTTTGCCATGCAGTACCATGTTGAAGTTCCAGTGACCAGTATGAGAGAGTGAGAGCAATAACACCAAATTTAACACACCTGCTCCCCATTCACACCTGAGACCTTGTAACACTAATGAGTCACATGATAATAGAGAGGAAAAAAATGCTAATTGGGCCCAATTTTGGACATTTTCACTAAGGGTTGTACTCACTTTTGTTGCCAGCGGTTTAGACATTAATGGCTGTGTGTTGAGTTATTTTGAGGGGACAGCAAATTTACACTGTTATACAAGCTGTACACTCACTACTTTACATTGTAGCAAAGTGTCACATGAAAAGATATAATAAAATATTTACAAAAATGTGAGGTGTGTACTCACTTTTGTGAGATACTGTATATACCATAGCTTGTGGGTGCTATAACTTTCACGCAAACAAATCAATATACACTTATTGGGACTTTTTTTTTCAAAGACGTGTAATAGAATACATTTTGTTCAAAATTTATGAAGAAATTTGATATTTTTAATTTTTTTTATTGGGTATGGGTATTGGGTAAAATATATTTTGCTATCTTTTTTTCATTTATATAGCAAAAAATTTTAAAAAACAGTAGTGATCAAATACCACCAAAAGTAAGCTCTATTTGTGTGAAAAAAATTCTATACATTTCTTTTGGTACAGCGTGCATGACCGCGCAATTACCAGTTAAAATATTGCAGTGCTAAATAGCAAAAAATGGCCTCGTTATTAAGGGGATAAAATCTTCTGGAGGTCAAGTGGTTTTATAATGAACCCTCTCACCCCCACTCTAATCATAACTTGTATCTTATACTGGTTATACACATTTTTCTATGAATTTCCACCACATTCAACCAACTTTGAATTAATCACAAAAGCAATTGGCAAGACCAAAGATCAAGGCAATCTACAACCAACAGTTTTTAGTCTCTTGTGATTTTGTTAAAAAAAACTGTTAGTGGTAAATTGCTTGATCTGTTGAGTTATTTTGCAATCAAAAGCTGGTTCAAAGTGGTTGAAAACCACTGAATTAATTCACTGCCTAACGCTACTTAACCCTTATAACCACTTACTTGATATTTCATATTAAAGCTGTAAGAGTCTGTTAAGCCAAATGGCTTGATACTCGCAAGTGCTTAGTAAAGCATTTGGTTCTCTTCATAGCAAAATAAATTGTCTGCACCATGTTTACAATTTAATGCTGTGCCACTTGTACACTTCAATGGCCGCCTCTTGGGAGAGTGCTGATGAAAAAACCAGTGCAGAAAATGTAAAACAAGATCTTCGGGTACAAAGTACCCTTAGAGATGTGTTTTCCCTGTTTACTGGCCTGTCCTCCTGGGACCCACTACAGTGGTATGGGCTGCTAAGACATCAATTCTATTTTAGCTCTATAGACTATAACATTTTAAGTGGTTCTAAAGCCTGAAGATTTTTACCTTATAGCATTCTCTGCATTAAAGTAGAGTTCCACCTATTTAAAAGTCAGCAGCTACAAAAACGGCCGCCCGATGCATCGCTCCTCTCCCCCTCCCCTTTGTGACGCTGGCATAGCATGTGTGGGTGCTTGGTCGGGCACCCACTGAGCGAGCCGCGCTGCGAGCTGTGAATGGTCGGGCAATCTTCTGGGACCTGTGACGTGTCCCAGAAGATTGCCAGGAGGGGGGGGGGGGACAGGTGAACTTCCTCCCGGCTACGTGGCACCAGTAGAGGAAGTGGGAGCTGGGACCCCGCCCCCCCAAAAAATTGTGGCATGTCAGGGGGTCACCTACACTTAAAGCCGGAGTTCCACTTTCGGGTGGAACTCCGCTTTACGGTGAAAAACCCTTCAGCATGCAGCTCCCCCCTGCCCCCCTTAATCTCTTTGCTCCTGCTTTATAGCCGAAAGATGGCTACAGTGGGCAGTGTGCTCTGTGATCAGCAAGTCCATGAGATCCGATCCCGGCCACTTGGTCAGCTAATGACAGCTGATCACGTGATGTAAACTGAAGCCAGTAATCGCTGTTAGCATGAGAAAAAAAAGAATCACGATTACCGGCTTGTGTAAAGGGACATCGGTCCTGCACACAGAGAGCCGCTGCTGCCTCATCAGTGCCCACCAATGCCACCTACCAGTGCCCACAAATACTGCTAAGCAGTGCCCACCATTGCCACCCACCAGTGCCTACCAGTGCCACCTATCAATGCCCACCAGTGCCACCTATCAGTGTCCATCAGTGTTGCCAATCAATGCCCATCAGTGCCTCATCATCAGTGCCACCTATCAGTGCTTAGTCAGAAACCAGCGCCAACCCAGAAATCCTCATATCATTAACTTAGCTAAGATCATTGAACCAAAATAACATATCTCAATAAATGTATCAGAGACGCCAGGAGGCTGCTGTGCTCAGGCAGATCCTGCTAAAGTAGTATAAATAAAAAAAACAGCGCCAGCCTAGAAAGTCTCATATAGTTAACATAAAGTCCATATCCAATAAGGTGACTTTGGTGCTCCAAATAAAGTGCTCTGTAGTGCTCAAAACATCAAAGTGCAGAAAGGTGACACGCTGTGATCGGTGACCCTCTTGTGCCCTCACTCACCAGAAGAAATGGACACACTGCTTTTCAGTCAGTGTGTCAAATGAGCTGTTTTCTGGTGGGGGCTCCCAATCCCGGTCAGCATGACAGCCTCGGAACGAAAATAAATGAATAGTTCTTCCCACAGCCGCTGTTAGTGTGTATCCCAGGGCACTCAAAAGACATATAAAAGAAAGCCCATAGTGTAATCTGTATCAAAATGGGTGTTTATTGTGCAAAATACAAATCCTACTTACATGACATCACTTAGACACGAACGTTTGCATAAAATCCAATAAGACATCCACCACAAGGCTACGATGGTGTGCGTTCCACTCGAAACCACCGGAAACCGGAAATGATGTAGATGGCCGCGACGGACCGGAAGTGACGTCAACGCGTTTCGCTCGTCATAGGAGCGTCATCACGGTCTACAGCATGAAAACCCAGCCACAGTGACCCCTGTGGTGGGATGACTATTGCATAACATAACTGAACCAGAACTTGCAGCAGACTTGCAGAATGTTTGCAAAGAAAGTTGATCTGGAGTCTTGGAATGCGGACTTGCTGCAATTGTGCACCAAACTTGTGAAGTCTGGCAAGTCTAGCAATAGCTTAGCAAGTCATTTTCAAATTTGCAACGCAATGGCTTGCTATCTGGTATATGGCTCTATCCAAGGTTTTCATCTTTCAGGACACATTCCAGACTAGCTGCTCTTATGCTTTGACTCTGCAGTCCAAGAGGCGCCTAGCTCTGCACTTCTACATGAGGGTTCTGGGCTTAATGGTGATTTTCTTTTAAAGCGGTAGTAAACCCGCAAAGCTATTTTTACATACAGGTAAGCCTATAATAAGGCTTACCTGTAGGTAAAAAGAATATCCCCTAAACCTGCATGGTTTAGGAGATATTCGCCCTGCATGCAGCCGCTGACATTAGCGGCGCATGCGCTCTGACGATCCGGCCGAGGCGGCCGGCAACTCAGAGCTGGCTGCTGGAGCGAAGAGCTCCCGCGCGCATGCGCGGGAGTGACGTCACGCGGCTCCGGCCACTCACAGCGCCGGAGCTGCGTACCCGGAAGACAGAAGAGGACAAACATGTCAGCATCCTTAGCGCTGACCGACTCGGGCATCGGGGGCCTCGTTCTAAGGTAAGTATTTCATAATATGTTAGTATGCGATGCATACTAACATATTATGCTATTGTCTTGCAGGATTTTCTTTTATTTATTTTTTTTAGCAGCGGGTTTACTACCGCTTTAAGGCAGTTCCGCATGCTCAATTTCATGTCAGTCCATTGAAATGCAGCAATCTGGCTGTTTGGGACAGGAGGATTCAGTCCTCGGATTGTCACATATGCCTAGCCCGCAAAAATCAGGCTTGACCTGGCATGATGGGCCCTGAGTTGAGTCATGGAGTTGGGAAAATCCATCCTCCCATTGGTTTGAAAGGTTTGCACAAAAGATCCCAGCCTGTCGGGAGAAGTCCTGGATACTCTATCAGTATAAGATACTTGGTTGCTGGAAGAAGCTGATCTCCCATTCAATTTTCTGAAGCCCAGAGTGATTCAATCATCCCTACAATACAGGAGCTAAACTGGCTCAGAAAAATGTGGTACTCAGAACTCATCAGACTCCCAGCAGGCTCTTCTAGGGCCTTTGTAATACAAGAAAAACTGTGTGTGCAACTATAACTAACCAAAATAACATACATTTTTAAAGCTAGCCAACAGTGGAAATTATTTCACACCCAAGTTCAAAAGTCAAAACAAAATAACCGTGCAACGCTAATAACTCTATCAGAATAAGCACCTAAACCTTAAACTTGACAAAACATAAAAATACATAAAAACCACACCATAGATTCATATAATAGTCCCAAAATGCAAAAGTCCACACCATTCAAAAACATCTTTGAATTCTACAGGCCATCACCATGACCCTGCCTGGCGCTCCTTGGCTTGTGGAAAAGTTGATTAACCGGGATTGCTTTTCTGATCTAATCATGGTTCTTTGGTCCTAGACAGGACAGCATTTACAACTCTTTCCCCTGCCCTCACTATGGCCACACACAGGTAGGTTCACCTGATGCCGTTTATCTGTCCTAGGTTTGTCACTGCTATCATTCCTTTCATTTCTTATTTCTCATCTCACCTACCTATGCACTTCATCGTTATTCCTCCTCCTCTTCCCAGTTCTCATGTCCACAGCACTGTGTATTTGCTCTGCAATATCCATAATCACTCCCTTATACAATTACATTGCAGTTGCCAACCCTGATGTTGTGTGACATGAGTGGAATCACTTTCCGTCCCAGTACCACTA
>BLSH010276290.1:482129-492196 GCA_018402905.1 Glandirana rugosa | reverse complement strand
CCCCCCCCCCCCCCCGTGTGCCCCCCCCCCCCCCCGGTGGTTTACTGTTGGCCCCACCCCTTCAGTTCACATTTTGCTGGCTGCTCTCCAGGGTATCATCGCTTGGAATCTCAGCTTTGCTGACTAATGGGTATGGGGTGCTATTGGACCCAGCTTACTAAGAGAGACATGTATGTTTTTTTGGTGATGCGTACCTTCAAAATGTAGTTTGTTTTAAAGATACACCGTATACAAGACTTAATGCATAGAGTGTTATATGCCTGTATTATATTGTATGCACTTATTACACCCATCTATATGACAGCAAAATGATCTCATGTCATTGTACTGGCTGGGCTGCCATGCTTTTACCTTTTCATCTCATGTCACTGTACTGGCTTGGCTGTCATGCTTTTACTTTTTTCATGTCCAATAAACCATGTTATTATTGTTTACCATCATTTTTGTTGGCCCCCTTACCTGCCCCACATAAAGTCCCACGGATTAATTTTGTTTTTGTTAGTTCTGATGCAAACTTACATGTTTGTATGAAGATGGATTAGAAAGGTTGTTGTATATGCAAGAATGGCCGTTGTCAAATGTTTGTGGTTTCACTGCCAGAATCAGCTAAAGCAGTCTGTGTTCTCATTATAAGCTTTCAACATTCTCAGGAACAGCTTCCTATATGACCATACTCCTTGATATTTTGGATCCTTTCTGCTTGCTACTCCCCTCATCTATTCTGAAAGGTTTGATTTTAAAAAATGTATATATAAACATGTCATACTTACCTGCTCTTTGAAATGGTTTTGCACAGAGTAGCCCCCAACTGCTTCTTCTGGGGTCCCCCCCCCCGAGAATTCTGGCTCCTCCTCCCCAGAAAATGCATAAAGGTAAAAAACCTACTGGCTTTTCAACCACTTTAACGCTTAAGCTGGCCATATGTTATACAATTTAAATAATCAATTTCCTTTAGATTTACCTTCAACTATGTAGTGCAGGGATATGCAATTAGCGGACCTCCAGCTGTTGCAAAACTACAAGTCCCATCATGCCTCTGCCTCTGGGTGTCATGCCTGTGGGCTGTCAGAGTCTTGCTATGCCTCATGGGACTTGTAGTTCTGCAACAGCTGGAGGTCCGCTAATTGCATATCCCTGATGTATTGTAAGGGTGCGCCTGATTGCATGCAAATTGAAAGTGTTTAGATATTACCTCATATTATATGGTTTTGGTAAATCTGAAGGAACATTGTACAAGAAAATTGTATAAAGTATGGCTAGCTTAAGAAAAAAAACCTTTAAATATTATTTAATAAAGTATTCCATAATCAATTCTTTTTTTATTCTTAAAAAATAAAAACTTCACTGAAAATTTTTTCTTCTGAGCCAAAGACCATTATAAAAAGACTTGTGCTCTTCTTTTGTACAGGGCAAACTCTGATTTAACATGGCATTAGTTAAAGGCATGGCAGATATATTGGGCTCAATTCACAAAACTAACACACCAGGATAAGTATATATTTTTTTATTAATTTTTTTTAGTAGGTTATTTTAAGTTAAGTCCAATGAGATTTTTTTTAAAAATGCAGTCGCTTGGCTAAAACAGAGATCCATTCCTGGTGTTAAAGTTTGGTGAATTGGACCTAATGTCTTATAAGATACATGTGCCTTCAATAGCAAATTCTTGTCCATACAGCAGAATAGGAGCAGGCTGTAAATCCTGATTAGGGGGTACCTGTGTTTCACATACTTTTGGAGTAACCTTAGAAGTACAGGTAAGAGGAGAGGGGGAGCAGACAGAGTGCACTGTATCAACTCCACATACTATCTGTTGGGACACCTAAATAATTCACTGATCCCTCACCTTCCATCTGGGGAGCAGCAAGATAAGCAGCTGCCAAGCCTACAAGACACAAGCAGGAGGGAGGCGATAGAGCAGATAGAGATCACATAAATATATGTCACATATTGCTGGACTGATTTATACTGCTTCATCCACAAGCATTGCATTCTGTAAAAAGATGGAAATCTGTAATATCAAAGCAATTCCTGTACATTTCTATGTGCCATTTGTATTTGTTTTGTGCATACCGAAATGTCACATATAGGGTCTGCTGTGTGATGCTGATGCAAAATTTAAAAAAATAAAATGTTATTGGATATATATGATGTGTCTTTTATTGATAAATGTGTGTAATAAATTGGTTTACCACAAACAGTCTTCGGGGAAGAAAGCACATGGTGTCAGAAGATGTAAGAGCCAGTTCAAACCACATGCAGTCCAGTATGTTTTTTCTGCATCAAAAACACGTGGAAAGTAGGTTATATGGTTTTAAATGGCAGTGTGGTCAGTTCCAGGGCATTCCAGTTCCAGAAAAAAAAGTAGAACACGCTGCATTTTTCCTGCACTAAACTGTATTGGAATGCAATAAAATGCATCAAAAACACATCGGTCCGCAGTACAATGAAAAAAAAAAAAACAGGAAAAAAGAAAAATGCATCTGGAAACAAAAAACGCACCGAAATGCAACAAAAATATGCATGCTGAAATGCACCTGGAACAGATTTGGAGTGCGTTTTTGTGGTGTGAACCGGCCCAAAATATGATACTGTATGGAAGTGCAGACCTATACTAGACACATTAAAGTGATTGTAAAGGCTCCTTTTTTTTTTTTTTTTTTTTAAATAACAAGCATGTTATACATACCTCCTCTGCGCAGTTGGATTTGCACAGAGCAGCCTGGATCATCCTCTTCTCGGGTCCCTCTTCTGCTCTCCTGGCCCCTCCCCCTGGTGAGTGCCCCCTCAGCAAGCAACTTCCTATGGGGGCACCCGAGCCGAGTCAGAGCTCCGTTTATCCATTCAGACACGGAGCCCCGACCAGGCCCTGTCCCCTTCTCCCCTGATTGGCTGACTGATTTTGATTGACAGCCTCGGGGGCCAATGGCGCCACTGCTGTGTCTCAGCCAATGAGGAGGAGTGTCTGGGACAGCTAAGACACTCATGGACAACACTGCAGAGAGAAGGGGCTCAGGTAAGTGATTAGGGGGGTGCTGGGGAGGCTGCTACACACAGAAGGTTTTTTTTATCTTAATGTAGAGAATGCATTAAAGAGGAAGTAAACCCTGCAAAGTAAAAGCATAATAGGCTACTATGCATCGCATAATAGCCCATTATGTGTCACTTGCCTGCAAACAAAACCTTCAATGTCTCCTGTGCAGGCAGCATCCATCTTCAGCCCTTCTTCATTCCTGGGCCATGACTCCGGTTCTTTGACTGGCTGGAGTCACGTGACATCACTCCCGGGCATGCACGCGGGAGCCGCCAGTCACGGCACGAACGAAGTGCAGAAACGGCACAGCGGGCCGCTTATTCACTGCGCATGTGTCGAATGACTTCGGCAATGCAAGTAAACTGTATATCTCCTAAACTGTGCAGGTTTAGGAGATATGCGGGGAACCTACAGCTAAGCCTTATT
Source organism: Glandirana rugosa (assembly GCA_018402905.1). Taxonomy (NCBI): domain Eukaryota; kingdom Metazoa; phylum Chordata; class Amphibia; order Anura; family Ranidae; genus Glandirana; species Glandirana rugosa. Next base: position 488,739 of record BLSH010276290.1, on the reverse strand, counting down.
ATATGCTTACCTGTAGGTTAAAGTGGTTGTCACGGGTTGACAACCACTTTAAAGTGGTTGTCAAGTCATGACAACCACTTTAAACTACAAGTAAGCCTACAATAAGGCTTACCTGTCGGTCCAGGAGATATCTCCTAAACGTATACGGTTTAGGAGATATCCCCTGTATCTGCATGTGCCGACATCATCGGCATATGCGTAGTGAAGAATCGGCACCCGGGATAGCCCAGGGTGCCGTTTCTTATGTATTTGTGCCATAAATGACGGCTCCCGTGCACATGCGAGGGAATGACATCAGCGTGGCTCTGCCAATCACAGCACTGGAGCCCGTGCTGTGATTGGACGAAGCCACAGACCCGGAACAACGATGTCGCCCATCACATCGGTGTGCCGAGACCGCAGCAACAGCTTAGTTCCAAGTTAAGTGTTTCATAATGAGCTAGCATGCGCTGCATACTAGCTCATTATGCGTTTGCTTTGCAGGTTTTTTTTTTTGGGGTTGCTTTACAACTCCTTTAATTATGGTTGCAGACCTATACTAGGCACATTAACTGCTTCCGGACCACCCACCGCATATATACTGCGTATATACTGCGGCAGGGTGGGCCGGCTGCGAGCTGGAGCCAATCAGTGGGTCCAGTGCCCGCAAAGGCCGCCACAACCCGTCAATTGTTCAGTGGAGGGATGGAGCAGCGGTGTGCCTATGTAAGCAAGGCATACCGCTGATCTGTCAGGGAGCCAAAGAGAGATCTCTCTTTTCCTCCAGTGTATCCGCCCCCACACAGTTAGTAAGCACCTCCCAGGGACACACTTAACCCTTTGATTGCACCTGGTGTTAACCCCTTCCCTGCCAGTGTCATTTATACAGTGATAGTGAATTTTTTTTAGCACTGATCGCTGTATTGGTGTCACTGGTACCCAAAAAGTTTCACTTAGTGACCAATTTGTCCGCCGCAATGATGCAGTCCCGCTAAAAATCACTGATCGCCGTCATTAATAGTAAAAACGATTTAAAAAAATTAAAAACTCCCTACATATATCCCATAGTTTGTAGGTGTTATAACTTTTGCGCAAATTAATCAACGTACGATTATCGGGATATTTTTTACCAAAAATATGTAGCAAAATACATATTGACCTAATTTGATGAAGTCATTTGATTTGTTACATTTTCTATTGGGAATGTTTTATAACAGAAAGTAAAAAATATTGTTTTTTTATTCAAAATTGTCGGTCTTTTTTTGTTTATATTGCAAAAAATAAAAACCACAATTTTACTTGAGTGCAGCATCGTATGACCGCGCAATTGTCAGTTACAGCAACGCAGTGCCATATTGCAAAAAATGCCCTGGTCAGGAAGAGGGTAAAACCTTCCGGAGCTGAAGTGGTTAATTAAGGCTGCAGACCTATACTGGACACATACATTATGGCAATCACACAGTTTAAATTTGTTTTATTACCGGTTACTGCAATTTGCACATTACCTTTGCTCTTAGAAATGTTTCCAACTACAGCTTCTAGTCCTATGCCCTCTTTCTTTTTTGCCAGTCATATGGATCTGAATGCTGAAACTTTTGATTATAAGTTGTCTTGATCTGTGCTGGTTAAAATGTGTTTGAAAGTGCTATAAAACTGTTATGGTGCCATGGCTATGGCAAGCATCAGAGTGCCTGTTGTGAAAAAATAGGGGTGGATTAGAAGTGTAGTAATCAATGAAAGAGTAGTAGACAGCACTCCAGCAGATAGGGAAATGGTAATCCAGTTTATTCAAAGCATAAGTGTACAATGTAAGTCCAAATGCATACAAAAGACATGTCCAACGGCAAAGCTATAAGATGGAAGAACAGGAAAGATGGACGCGTTTCACGAAAACACAATTCGTTTAATCATCAGATCCAGATGATACTATACCTCCATTATATCAACTGGGAGCTGTACCTCAGACGGGTCCCATAAAACACCATTTTGTGTGCCCACCATAACCTTACCAGGACCGCCACACACACAAACATGACCCCTTATGTTTGTGAGGACCTCCACACCCGCAAAGGCCTGCTGGATTCCATCCTGCAGCCCCAAGTTCCACAAATCCACCCCAACCACGTTGAGATGCACCCCATCTCCACACAAATACCACCAGGAGTCCACCTCTAGTTCTTGATGGCGAACACTGAAAACCACCATTCCTAACCACGAATTTCGACACCTCCTTGTTCGATTTAATCCGTCCCTTATTCAAAGCCGCCACTGACCTGGCCAAACGCCACCTGGTACATGACACCATCTCCAACCACACAATAACCATGTCCGGATAATCCACCCAAAGTCGAAGAAAATCAACCTTGATGTCCCGCACCAGGTCGCGCGTGGCTCTAAGCCCTAAGTCATTCCCACTGGCATGAACGAGCAACACATCAGGGGCTCTGTCTAACCCAACATAACGTGCTACCTCCGGCACTGCTGTACTCCATAGCAACCCCGGCACCCCAATCCAGTGGACAACAGCTTCGTCCCTAAGGATCCTCAGTTGCCAGCCAGCCGGCCGCACATCTGCTCTCCGGGCTCTCCAATGCACATAGGAGTGCCCCAGGATCCACACGAGACAAGATCCTCCACCTGGAAAGAGAGAAACAAAACCAACATACCTTTTTCCAATTAATCCCAATATAACACACCCTCTTATTTTTAAAAACATTTTTTTTTTATATATATCTACCATAGTACCCAGTGATCAAAATCAGGGGCGCTGTTAGAAATCACGGGGCCCCTTACAGCCTACCTGACGGGGCCCCATTCAACCATGCTTTGACTCCACCCCTGGCCCCGCCCCTGACGCCAGCTTGAAACAAAATGCAGGTTTGTTGCAGTTTACATATGCGCACGGAGCCAATGTGTGTGTTTGCAATTGCACAAAAGCAAGAAGGAGCAAGCACAGTTTACATTTCTTTTAAATTGTATTTATTACAAATAAAAAAAACTTACACTTTTTTTACGTTTTTATTTTATTTCTTTTAATTCTTGCCAATGAAGTACAATACCCAAAACGTGGCCTATTGTTCTAATCCCACTCCATGCATTGTTCCCACCAAGTCAAACCATTCCCTCTACACCTTGGAATAAGCTGACCACGTAGCTTTGCTTACCGAACGACGAATCAGCTCTGCTGTCATTCCAAGGCAACCTTCCATAGCCAGTCTGGGCAAGGAACTCCTACCCGTGCCACTTCCGGAACCAACAAGCAGAACCTGCCCCACTGGAATGGAGAAAGAGCATCAGCAAAGGAATTAGTGCAACCCGGGATATGCACCGCGTACACAAAAGAGTTTAATCGTAAACACGCTAGAACCAAATGGCGAAGCAAACGCACCACAGGGGGAGATGCTGACATACTATTGATCACCCCAACCTCTCCTAAATTATCGCAATTGAACCGTACCTTCTTGTTCCTAAACAAGGGGCCCCACAGTTCCACTGAAAGTACAATTGGAAACATTTCCAAAAGCACTAAATTCGTGAGCAACCCTGCTTCCCTCCACTCCTTCGGCCAAGAGCCAGCAGTCCATTGACCAGAGAAATACGTACCATAACCTGCTGATCCAGCGGCATCCATGAACAGCTCCATATCGAAACTTCCTACCGCTTCGGACATCCACACCGACCTCCCATTGTATGTCTTCAAAAATTCCTCCCACACCAGCAAATCGGCCCTGAGTTCCCGCGTAATTCGAATGTGATGCCCGGGAGCCTTAATCCCATCCCTAGCGGCCACCAGCCTGCGATTAAATATCCTGCCCATGGGAATGATCCTACACGCAAAATTGAGCTTACCTAGGAGGGACTGCAGCTGCCATAACGTCACCTTCCCACTCTTTCTCGCCAAGATCACTGTAGCTTGCAAGTCCACCAACTGATCCTCTGGGAGCCAGCACTCCATGGCCACCGTGTCAATCATGATCCCCAGAAATACCAGCTCTGTGGAAGAGCCTTGTGTCTTGTCAGGAGCCATATGCTGAATAGTCACTAACAGCACCCGACACTGATTCGAAGATGCGGGACCAATGCACAGGAAATCGTCCAGGTAATGAATGACCGCAGGGATCCCGGACACATCCCGCACCACTCACTCGAAAAAGCAGCTAAAGGTTTTGAACAGGGAACATGAGATAGAACACCCCATGGGCAAGCAACGGTCAATATAGTATCCGTCCGACCATCTGCAACCTAACAGGTAAAAACTGTCAGGATGCACCGGCAAGAGGCAAAAAGCCGTCTCGACATCCGTCTTAGCCAACAAAGCTCCCCGCCCATAAGGTCGCACCCAACAGACTGCTGCATCAAAAGAAGAGTATGAGACGGTACACAAATCCGGGTCAATATGCTCATTCACAGACCCACCCTTCGGGTAGGACAAATGGTGAATGAGTCTGAAACTATTGGAATTTTTTTTTGGGAACCACCCCCAAAGGTGACACCACCATATTAGGCAGCGGCGGAGAGGAAAAGGGGCCAACCATGAGCCCCAAAGCTATCTCCTTAGAAAGTTTGTTCGACACCACCTTGGGGTTTGCCAATGCTGATCTTAAATTGTCCGCCGGGGGGGGGGGGGGACTAAGATTACAAGGTATCTTAAAACCAAACGAGAAGCCCTGTTTCAAAAGCGACGCCAAAGTCTTGTCCGGGTGTCTATTTAGAAAAGGAAGCATCCTTACTATGTTCGCCGGCGTCCTCCCTTTTTCCCGTAGCCTTTCCGGACCATACTTTTCCTTTTTCTGAACAGCTTGTAAAGGAATGGGAGCCCCCGCAGCCGGAGCACGATGTATCTGCACGATGATCCAAACTTGCAGACTCCCTCATTGTACTACCAACAATACCCTTTCTTCTTATTGGCCAGTTGACCAGAGGCATTAGCTCCACCAGCCCCTGACTGAAAAAAATGATTACTGGCCCGCGACAAAGTCATGAGTTTCATCCAAAGGCTGATGTCCTTATGATCCCAACGCAATGAAGGACGTACTGCTTTGCATTGGTAAAACTGTTCGTCGTACCGCAGCCACGACAGTCCCCCGTAGAAATGATGAGCCTCCCCGACCGCATCCATATAACAAAACAAGAAGGAACAGTTTTCTGGTGCCTTCTCCCCTATCACGCTTACCGAGATCGCAAAGGCTTGCAACCAGTTAGTAAATGTCTGCGGAATCAGATGAAACCACCTCTTCTCCTCATCCTCCTTCTTCTTTTCCCCATACTTACCCCTGTCCAGGTTAAATTTTTCCAGCGGCAGCAAAGAAAAAATTTCAACGTACTCACCCTTCCGGATCCGCTCCTTCACTTCTGATTTCAAATGTGCTCCCAGCGGCCCCTCAAAACACACGTAAACTTCACACCGGGCTGAATCGGCCAACCGAATTCTGTCCCCTTCCTTAAGTGTGTCCTTAGACCCTTGATCCGTCACTCCGCCCCCCTGCACCACTTGTTGCAAAGCCGCCAGGGGTGCCTCCCCCGCTTGGTCCCCCGCTGGCACCACCGCTGTTTGCGGTAGCCTAGCCACCGCCGTCTCCCAGCCCCCCACCTACCGGTGGGGAGGTGTCAACACCCCCAGGTACCCAAGCTGCCGTGGTCAAAACCCGGCCAGACGCAGCCTCCAAGCAACCCACCAAATCCTTAAAACCCGCTAACAAAGCCCCCAGCCCAGGATCCCCCACAACATTGTCGCCTGTCCCCACACCCCCACTGGCCCCCCTCTGCCCACCAAACCTCCCCACTGTCACACCGTTTTTACCCCCTGCTAAAATAGGCATAGATGAAATGAGAGGAGATGGCTCACCTGGCTGTACTGGACTTGTATCACCACTAGCCGCCGCCTGGATCTCCATCGCTGCTTCTCCCCTTCCGCTCTTCATCGCTTCCCTCACTGCTGAGCTCCCCGTTGTTACTGTAAGGCTGTTCATCCTTCCACTCTGGCATTCTGGAGCTCTGGTCCGCGACCTCTTTGGAGGGACTGGTGAGTCCATCACCCAGTCCGTGCGTACGGGGCCCCAGCCCGACACCTTCACTCCACCGTTGGGCTCCCACCAGAGTGAGCCGATGGTGGGACGCACGAGGGACACCAGCCCTCCCGGGCACCAGGCCGGCTCCCGCCGGAAACCACACCATGCCTACTGGGCCACCCGCGCCCTGAATAAGGGGGGGGGGGGGGCGCTCATGTCACTGGGGTCGGGGTTGTGCACGAGACTCCAGTGTCGGAGACCTCACGGACTTGGGACTCGACTGAGGGGCCTAGGTCGCGGTGGCATCCCCGGGGAGTGGTGTCAAGAGTCCCCTGGGAGGTCCTGGTCGTGTCTTCGAGGTGAGACGGGTCGGAAGACACGCCAGACCCTCCTTAGGAGACGGATCCGCCCTAGGTGCTCCCCTGCCTCGTCAGGGGAGTTGGAAATACCACTGGCAAGTCGTCCTGCTCGCTCGCGGGGGGGGGGGGGGAATAAGTCCCGCGCCCACCGGGTCATCCGTACCACACCAAAGGCCGCCCTCGGCCGGACCACGGGCCCTCCCGACCACAGGGAGCACGCAGGGTGGTAGCCGAGTGAGACCACCCTCGGGTTGCCACCTCACT
>BLSH010276290.1:465100-482119 GCA_018402905.1 Glandirana rugosa | reverse complement strand
GGTGAGTCCATCACCCAGTCCGTGCGTACGGGGCCCCAGCCCGACACCTTCACTCCACCGTTGGGCTCCCAGAGCGGCGGATTCCCGCTCAGCAGCTGCCGTTGTTCTTCTCCCGGATGCTGCAGTCACCACACCGAGCCTCCTCCCGCCGCCGGCCATCTTCCTGCCAGCAAAAGAGGATGCTGCCTACTCTGGATGGGGGGACGCACGAGGGACACTAGCTGTCCGGGGCACCAGGCCAGCTCCCGCCGGAACCGCACCATGCCTGCTGGGCAACTCGCACCCTGGATAAGGGGGGGGCACTCGCTCGTCCTGCTGAACGGTCACCATAAAGGTTGAGGGGACTGCTCCGTCCCCTCGTGGATCCCGCCTAGGCAGAGGATTCCTCCCAGACCGCACAGAAGGCTGGGCAGAGTGGAGCTTCTGTGCTGGTCCTGGAGGGTCCCCTGAGAACTGTGGTGAGGGGCCCCTACGGTGGCGCTGGATCCGGGGAGTCAGCTCAGGGTTCAGGCACTCCAGAGGCTGTGACCTCAGAGCACGTGTTGGGGCTGGGGTCACTGTATGCTCCCCCTGCCCGACCCCCCTAAGCATACCCACAACCTGGGAATGCAGCCAGTCTTGTCCGTGTTTTGTAGCAGCTGCCCTAAGCTGGGCCAGCAGCACCTCAATGTCCATTATAAAGGTCGGAAGAGAGAGGACTGGCGTGAAGCTTTTCCTGTCTATCCCTCCTTCTGACTGGAGGCCCCCTGCCACACCCTGCCTAATACTCTAAAACATCTCCACCCTCTCCTAACTTCCTCCCAATCAAATGCCCCCTATGTATTTTTATTTAAAATATGCAACCTCCCAAACAACCCCCTTTTAACCCCTGTCATGCCGTCTTTCCGTTCATGCATTTCTTTTCTTTTCTACGGGCCTCCCTCACATTTAATTTACACTCTGTCAGGTACCTGGGTGTCATTGAACCTGGATCTCAGGTCCCACAGCTGCAGCCTTACCTGTTGTGCCACAGGGAAGTTCTAGAGTTCTCACAATGTTCTCCCAGCCTGATGCACTGCCTGACTCACTAGCCCCACCTGCTGCCAGCTGCAGACAATGTACAATCAGCAACCCATAAAAAGCAGCACTTCCTTTTACTCAATGCCCGTGTGTTGGACTTGCTCCCTGGGTGTTTGATAGCTCTGTATTGCTGATTCCTGTGTATTGAACTTCTGCTTGAATACTTGACCACTCTCCAGCCTGCTGATTCTGTACTTCTTTGCCAACTCATGTATGAACTCTGCCTGCTTGACCACTCTCTGGATATCGATTTTGTACTGCTTTGCCTGATCTGTTGCCGACCTGATCTGATCGACTACATTTTCACCAGAATCCTCAGCGCACAAGTTCCACTTCGGACACTACCTACTACGGGTACCTTACACACTCACACTGGCACTGACAGCAATGTGCAGCAGCACAGATGAGGATGAGACCTCACCAACACAACACGTCCCCTCCTGAGTCACAGTGACAGTCTCTCTCCAAGCTAGGTGGTCCCTTTAGTCCACTCTAGTCTAAACAGCACTGACAGTCCCAGTCCCAGCCTGCCTTGCTCCAATACCACAGGCCCGCACACAAGGCTCTGGCCGATCTGCTTGGCTCCCTTGCACCATGACATCACAGGACATGCTCAGGCACCGCCTCCGCCAGAGCCACCCGAACACACTGTAGCAGGCACTAGGGATGATCTTGGCCAGCTTCAGACTGAGCCTAACGTCTCAGCCATATTTTTTACTAGCAACCTTTTTCCTTTTACTGGCAGGAGAAAATTGCCTGTTTTTTACTGGCTGCCAGTAAAAATACTGACAGTTGGCAACACTGGTTCAAGTATTAATGGCCCATGCAGAATTATTATTACTATTATTAATAAAAATAATAGATTGGCATGTGATAAAAAACTAATTTAGTGAGATCATTATTAAGCCCAATCTAAACATTTTGCAAAAAATTATCATTCACACTCTGGGTTCTCCTGTTTACTCTGAGTGACACTAGTGATATCTAGAAGCAGTTTGGCATTTGGGCTCCTATGGAGAAGACCTGGAATCCCAATGCACAGGATCCGATACATGAGGCTTATTGGCTGCTTTGTCGGCCGCAACCATCTGGTGAATGTGCAGTACATTTCACCTGGGCATGAGGGTAAGCACTTTTTAAAATATAAAGAAGAAATGATTACTTCACACTTGATTTTGCATGAACACGGTGATTGGAGACTTTTCTTTACTCAGTATAATTGGACTTTACGCCACATTTATAGATGTGTTGAATTTATTAACATCACTGGATATTGTGTATAATTTATATAGAAGAACTAGTGCCTATTTTTGGATTTTTTTAAGCCTATAATAAATTGCAACTGGTTATATCACTAGTGAATTTGCATTGCACTCTGAATTGAGGGCACAGTGAATGTGACTGACTCACGTGACATCATTGTGGCTTGGCCAGTCAAAATGCTGGAGTGCGTTAACCCTGAAAGAAGACCGATGAAAATGAAAACCCTATCAGCAGTGACAGCTCACCGCTGGAGGGATCAGCTTTGTAGGTAAGTCTTTCATAACGTGCTAGTATGCGATACATTCTAACACATGACTGGCGTATGATTGATGCTGCGGCTGCCACAGCCTTTACCCTTTTTCCAAACCAACACCTTAAGTAAATACACAACACAATTTTTGGATTTAAATGGCCATAGCAGCCCTTTATTAACAACTATAACAATTATTACAAACTCATACCATTTTCATAACTCAGACTATTATCAAACTTATCTGACTGACTATGTCTCAGGTTAATAAAGGAAGGTTTACTATCGCATCGGCTTTACCACCAACCACTTTAGCATCCTGGCCCCTATCTGCCGTTACACTGGCTCAGGAACAAACTTTTTACCAGTTTTAGCACCCGATGCAGCCCGATGACCGATAGCCCATTACATCCTTAGTAGGGAAGGTACCCATATCGAGATAGGGCCAACCTGTTCCAACTCCACGTACTATAGTTATTAAACATTCCGACCTTCACCAATCTGAGACCCCTGCCACAAACGCCCACCATTAAAACCTCACATGTGGGCAGCCTGCCACACACTCAAGGCCCATTGGAGCACCTCCTGCTGATACCAAGAACCACATGTCTATTCCCACCGCTGACACGTGCACTCCATCATCCCTTAAATAAATCAAATTGTCTCCCTTCAATTTGACATGGTGAACAGACAGCCCCCCATTGCGGATGAAGAACCTGGCCACCTCTTTATTTACCTTTATCCTGGCTTTATTAAGCTGATCCACCGACCATGCCATACGCCAAGATACCCTGCCAATTATATCCCACCATATCAATACAGTGTCCGGGAAGGATGACCTCAAGCGGGGAAAATCCCACTTGATATCATGGAGAAGCTCTCTAGAAGCCCTAAGACCAAGATCATTGCCACCTACATGCATCAATAGCACGTCAGGGGGCCTATCCAACCTAACGTACCTTTGAATTTCTGACAATACCCTGTACCAGGGTACCCCAGGGACCCAAATCCACCTCACCACCGCTGCACTACGGGGAAGCCCAGCTGCCTACATTCAGGCCTAACCACTGCCCTCTTAGAACCCCAGTGAACATAAGAATGTCCCAGTATCCACATCAAACAAACCGGGTCTGAAAAACACAAAGCAACAAACAAAACAATGAACACCCACCCAATACATTCAAACTCCAGAATAAACCCCACCAACACAAACTAACGTATATAAAACAAGACACAAAAGACGCATAGACTTTTCCCCAGGAAAAAAAACACCACTTAAGCTGACCCGAATACTAAAGGAGTTGTGGACGTACATATAAACAAAAACGTTTGGTTTCCCAATGACCAATTTGCCATAGAATCTGGTTGCTCAAGCCTAATCGAGCTGCCTCCGTGGCCGCCCCAATCCGAAATGAATGTGAGGAATATTCCACTGGCAAGAAACCCCCCACCACCAACACTTCCGCAAAACAGTTAGAAATTGATACCTTGACAACGCTGACCCATCCTCGTGGATCAGGAAAGGCCCAGGCCCAGTAGCAAGTGCCAAGCCCTCACCACAGTGACCAGGCACAATGAGAAGCCCAGAACCCTGCAAAATTCCACCCTAGTCCGCCGCCCCATCTGGTTGGTTTTTGATTTACAAATGTTCAAGGTGATACTTTCACCCTGAGCCACCACATCCGACACATCCAACCCCCCCCCCCCCAGCTACATCCCTGGAAGGACTCACCAATTCCCCCACCGGCAAAGCTCCAAAAAAGGCCAAAACATAGGCCGTCCGAGACAATTGGACTTCGAAAAGTAAAACAAACACAGGGAAGAACATCCGACAACACCCCAAGCATACCAAAAGACACAGGACGGAGGGAATCTGCTTTACCGCAACCCTTCCTATAACTCCTCATAGCTATCCTAACCAAAAACGACTTCATAACATCCTCAACAGCAGCCAGTTTAAACATAAAAGCTAAGCCAGCCATCTTCTGGTTAACGGAAGCGACTGCCACCCCTTCCTCGCAGTTTTTTCCTATTAAGCACAGCAACTCATACAACCTATCCTCATTCCCGAAGTAACCTCCTACCGCATTTACCAGGTCATGCCATTCATGGCAAACTCGCTCGTATGCACACCATGTAGCATCCGCTACCGACCTCCTAATCAAGGCAGTTATGGTGGCAAAACGAGGTCCCACAATCGACTGGGGCATGGAATTCCAAGCTGCTCCGCTTCCACTGCCAACTGACGGAATCTTTCCCACTACAATCGAGAAAGCGCATCAGCCACATCATTCTCAACGCCCGGGACATGAACAGCAAACACAAAAACATTCAAACTCAAACACAGCAAGACCAAATGATGAAGCAAGTTAATGGCATGCACTACACCCATTTTATCACAGTGAAATCGAACGTGTCAATTCTGGAAATCCAGACCCCACAATTCTACGGCCAGCACAATTGGAAACAATTCCAATAGCACCAAGTTCTGTATGAGTTTGGACCCATCCAATGCCTCCGGCCATCTGCCAGCGCTCCAACAGCCATGAAAGTAGGCAGAGTACCCCACTGACCCTGCCGTGTCCGGGTACACGTCCAACTCAGCAGTAGAAACAGCAGAACCCATCCGAAAAGACCTTCCATTGTAATGTTCGAGGAACATCTGCCACACCCGCAAATCTTCCCGATGCTCGTGGCGAATACAAACAAAATGGTGCGGTGCTTTGACCCCTGAAGCGGTTGATGCCAATCGCTGGCAAAACACACACCCCATGGGCATGATACTACATGCAAAATTGAGTTTTCCCAACAAAGTACACGGTACATAAGGAGGGATTTATCGCATCAATAACAGACTCCCCATTTGGGTGGGAAAGGTGATGGATAAGGCAAAACTGGTTTGGTGTAATCTTGGGGACTACCCCTAAAGGAGAAACCACCAGGTCATCAACCGGCGGGGAAGAAAACGGACCCAACACCCTACCCAAGGCTACCTCCTTCTGCAGGTTTCTAGAAACCACTTCAGGATGCGCATAGGCCGACTTCAAGTTAGCCGAAACGGGGGGGAATACTGAACAAAGAACTAGGAATTGTGAAACAGCAGCCACAGTGGGAAGAGGAGTAGGTCTCTTTGCTCTGGGGGCTGAAGGGTCCAATATTGTGCTCCTCGCACGTGGGAGAGCGGGGATAGCAGGCATAGCTGGTACCTGCCCCGACCCCTGAAGCACATTGGACAGCTGGGAATTCAACTGCCCCAGAAGCCTATCCACATCCTCCATGGGGCGATAGTATAGTGCAGTAGCCACAGGGAAAAACTTGTCCTTCTTGCTGCCTGGCTCTGCACTGACCCACATGTGGCTCCTCCCTGACACTGGACCCCCAGTGCCCCACTTGGCCACACTCTGCCCCCTTTCTTACCCAATAAGGGAGACCCCTGGTAATTTATTCAATAAAAACACCCCCCGTTCTAGCCTGCCCAGCAACCCAGCTATGTATGGCCCTCCACTTATGCTGTGCGTTCAGTTCCTGGCCTTTTCTTTATGCCATTAACTTGCAGGGGGAATTTTTTTTTTTTAATTTGACGTTACTACCACTTTAAATCTAAAACACTGCTGCTTGTTGCAGGAGATTTGGAGAGAGAATTTTTGATGTCACTACTCTTCTGAATACTGTTTCTTTTACTAAAGGCTCTGACATAATAAATCAAAGCCTTGTCTCTACTAGATGGCCACCGCTATGCAGAAACACAGTGTGGAGGAAGGCATGGTGTGTCTGTAATGGGAAAAATCAGAGGCAGGGAGATCACAAGCAATACTGGTGACTGGTCCTTTACTCCCTGCCTTCCTTTTTATTTGGCACAGCCTCCAGAGTTCAGTTGCTCTTTAAAGGGATCCTATTAATGGCTAATGCAGTAAATTGAAAATTCAAGCTTGTAAAAACATGTTCAGTTTCTTCCTTAGGCATGACACCAGGTCTGCAGTAATAATCATGTTACACATTTTGTGATATTGGAGGCAATCTGATGTCTGATTTGTATGATGAGTTACCTAATATGCAGCCTGGTAAACCTGCTGGACTTTTGTGTTAGGAAAAAATATCTGGATGTTAGAACATTGGTCTGATACAGACCTACTGCCATGAAAATCATAAGATGATTTTCTAATAAAGTCACTTTTGCATTCAGCCTAGTGGTCCTACTATTCCTATCATATAGTCATGTACAGTGTAATTTCCTATTTTTTAAATTACCCAATATATGATTAAGATTTTTTTAAAAGGCCATTGGGCCAGGGTAAAATGAATCCATCAATAAATAAGACTCAAATGCTCCATTCACACCTGTGTGATTTGTTGCCAACCGCCCGTTGATTTACGGGCAGCCCGTAAATTTCAGCCCTTTTTCGGGCTGCCCGTAAATGTCTGTTATGGGCAGCGGTGCCCGTAAAAATACAGCTGTGGGCCAACAATGAAACTGCGCATGTGCTGTTCCGAAGCCTGCCGGGCTTGGAAAAGCTTGTGCGCGCTGGGGAGGCACTACTCAGTCTTGGAGTCAGGAGCATTATCACCGGGCTGGGCACGAGACCAGAGTACTCTGGGTAGAATTTACAGCTCGGAACATTTATAAACAGGTCACTAAGAAAGGGCTGTCAGGATCCAGATGAACTGCCTCCTCCCCCTAGGCCAATGCTCAGGTATGTGTCATACAATTCTAACCAGAAGTCCATAATTTGCTAGTCTGCCCTAGAGTATAAGCTTTTATCCTGTAGATGGGGACTCCGAATGGGATCCAAGAGCCTGTTTCAGGAGTCACCAGATTGACAAGTATGCACTATAGTGTGTTGTGTTATAGTGGCAAAATTGATATTTGGGACAGCGGAATGCCTTCCACCGCCCAGGAGAAAATCAGAGTTGAAGACACTATGAAGACGTATGGTTTAGCAGCCTTATCTGTCTACTAGATGGTCAGTGTTCAAAACACCTGAGAAATAAACATTATTTTTTAGGGAACAATGACAATGTAAAATGTATAAGTGCACCATATAGAGATTATTTACTTTATTGCTCACCTTCTTAGTGCTGGTGTCATTTGTTAAAGTACATGTGCCCCCGACAGATTACAGTCAGCGTCTTCTGAAAACCTCCTGTACCATGTCTGCATCATCTGACCATCTCCTGCACCATGTCTGCATCCTTTGATCATCTCCTGTACCATGTCCACACCCTCTGACCATCTCCTGTAACATGTCCGCATCCTCTGACCATCTCCTGTAACATGTCCGCATCCTCTGACCATCTCCTGTACCATGTTCGTATCCTCTGACCACCTCCTGTACCATGTCTGCATCCTCCGACCACCTCCTGTACCATGATCGCATCCCCTGATCATATCCTGTACCATGTCCACATCCTCTGACCACCTCCTGTACCATGTCCGCATCCTCTGACCATTTTCTGTACCATTTCCACATCCTCTGACCATCTCCTGTACCATGTCCGCATCCTCTAACCACCTCCTGTACCATGTACGCAGCCTCCGACCATCTCCTGTACCATGTCTGCATCCTCTGTCCACCTCAGTCAGACGTGTGTAGACTATGGAGAGGAGACTATAGGATAAAACCAGAGTTGCCAACCTGACTGAGCCCTGCACAGTGCGGAGGGAGGAGGTCAGTGACAGCACTGCCAGGCCAGTCTTAGGGGGGTCACTGATGTAAGGAGGGAGTGAATACAATAATGTAAGGGGGCACCGATATAAAGGTTCCCCCTTATATCAGTAACCCTCCCTTACCTTAGTGTATTCACTCTGCGGAAGGTGGTCTCTGGTCACCAGAGTCCCCTCCGCATCAGAGTTCCTGGTGTTCCCTTTTATTATTATTATTATACAGGATTTATATAGCACCAACAGTTTGCGCAGCGCTTTATAATAAAGAAGGGACACAGTACAATTACAATACATTTCAATACAGAAGGAATAGGAGGGCCCTGCTCGTAGAGCTTACAATCTAAAGGGAGGGGGAGGTGGTACAAAAGGTAATGGCTGCAGGGGATGATCTGATAGAGGTGGCTCAAGCACAGATCTTAGGTGGAGGTGGGGTAGGCTTCCCTGAATAAGTGAGTTTTCAAGGATCGCCTAAAGGCGGACAGGGTGGGGGCTGACCGGACATTCTGCGCCAGGGAGTTCCAGAGGATGGGAGAGGCTCTGGAGAAGTCCTGTAGGTGAGCATGGGAGGAGGTAACAAGGGAGCTAGAGAGAAGGAGGTCTTGGGGGGAGCGTAGAGGACGATTGGGGTGATATCTGCGGATGAGATTGGTGATGTAGCTGGGGGCAGTGTGGTGGATGGCCTTGTATGTTGTGGTTAGTATTTTGAATTTTATACGGTGGGGTAGGGGAAGCCAGTGAAGGGATTGGCAGAGTGGGGCAGCAGTCGTGGATTGGTTAGTAAGGTGTACAAGTCTGGCAGCAGCATTCATGATAGACTGAAGGGGGGAAAGCCTGTGTAACAGTAGGCCGGGGAGGAGGGAGTTGCAGTAACCAAGGCAGGAAATAACCAAGGAGTGAATAAGTTGTTTTGTGGTGTCATTAGTCAGGAAGGGGCGAATTTTTGAGATGTTGCGGAGGTTAAGGCGACAAGATTTAGCCAGTGATTGGATATGGGGGCTGAAAGAAAGGTCGGAGTCTAGGATTCCGGGAGTCTGGTATGTGTGGAAGGACCAATGGTTGTGCCATTGATCCTTATGGTAAAGTCATGAGGAGGGGACCGAAGATGAGGAAATATTACAAGCTCAGTTTTAGAAAGATTGAGTTTGAGGAAGTGGCGTGACATCCATACCGATATGTCATTCAGTAGGTTTGTGATGCGTGAGCAGATTGAGGTGCAGAGTTGAGGAGTCAAGATATAGATCTGGGTGTCATCAGCATAGAGGTGGTAATTGAAGCCATAGGAAGTTATCAACTGGCCCAGGGAAGAGGTATAGAGGGAGAATAGGAGGGGCCCAAGGACAGAGCCTTGGGGTACCCCAACAGAAAGAGACAGAGGAGCGGAGGAGATGTTGTATGTGACACTGAAGGTGCGCTGAGATAGGTAGGAGGAGAACCAGGAAAGAGCAGAGTCACGGAGGCCAAAAGAGTGGAGTTTATTGAGGAGGAGTGGGTGGTCAACTGTGTCAAAGGCAGCAGAGAGGTCTAAGAGTATGAGTATGGAGTACTGGCCATTGGTTTTAGCAATAAGTAGGTTGTTGGTGAGTTTGAGTAGGGCAGTTTCAGTTGAGTGTTGTGGGCGGAAGCCGGATTGTAGGCAATCAAGAAGGCTGTTGTCAGTGAGGTAGTAACTCAAACGGTTGTAGACAAGGCGTTCAAGAAGCTTGGAGGCAAATGGGAGCAGGGAAATGGGTCTTAAGTTATTCAAACTGGTGGGGTGCAGTGAGGGTTTTTTAAGTATGGGGGTAACCAGCACATGTTTGAGTGGAGAGGGAAAGGTGCCAGAAGAGAGGGAGAGGTTGAAGATGTGGGTTAGAGAGTTTAGGACAGAGCAGGAGGGTGGTCGTAGAAGTTGCAAGGGGACAGGATCTAGGGGGCAGGTGGTGGGGTGGGCTGTGGAAAGGAGTTGGAAAACTTCCTCAGAGCTAACAGGAGTGAAGGAGGAAATTGTTGAGTGGGGTATTGGACTTAGTAGAGTAAGGAATTAAGGGTAGAGAAGAGTTGACAAGGCTTGGATGAGAGAGATTTGATGAGAGTGCTGTAGTAGATGTGTTTACCTGAATGGAGGCAGGAGTTGTATTTGAGGAGGGCAGATTTGTAGAGGGTGAAGTCTTGTAGGGTTTTCATTTTACGCCACACTCGCTCAAGAGCGCGGCTACGTTTCTTGAGACTCCTGGTTTCTTCTGTTTGCCAGGGTTGTAGCAGACGAGGCCTGGTTCTGCATATGGAGATGGGGGCAAGTGTGTCCAGGGAGGATGACAATATGTGGTTGTAAACAGAAGTGACTTTGTCTGGGCAGGAGAGGGGACTGATTTCATCATAAAGGCAGTCAGTAGCAGAATGAAAAAGGGGAGGGTTGAGTTGGCAAAGGTTCCTGCGGGTAACTGTTTGCGGGTTGGCGTCATGGGAGGTAGGAGACAGGAAGAGTGTGAAACTGATGAGGTTGTGATCGGAGAGAGGAAAAGGGGTGCTAGAGAAGTTGCAGGGAGTGCAGAGGTGGGAGAATACAAGGTCAAGGGTGTTCCTATTGGAGTGAGTGGTGGTTTGTGTCCATTGTGTTAGGTTGAAGGAGGAGGTTAAATTGAGTAGTTGGGAAGTGGCTGAGGTGTTAACATTGACTGGAATGTTAAAGTCTCCAAGGATGATGGCAGGTACTTCAGAGGAGAGGAAGTAGGGTAGCCATGCAGAGAAGTCGTCAAGAAAGCGTGACACAGGGCCAGGGGGTCGGTAAATGACTGCAACCCTCAAACAAACAGGATAAAATAGGCAGTGCACTTCAAAAGAACAGAGGGAAAGAGAGGGAGGTGTAGAAAGAACCTGGAAGGTGCTTTTTGTGTAGAGGAAAAGTCCAACTCCGCCTCCTTTTCGTCCGCTGGACCTGGGTGAGTGAGTCCAGAGGAGGCCACCATGGCAGAGGGCTGCTGGAGAGGTAGTGTCGGATTCCTGGAGCCAGGTTTCGGTAATAGCAAGGAAATTGAGGAAGTTGGAAAGGAAAAGGTCATTGACAGAGGCAAGTGTGTTGGAGACAGAGCGGGCATTCCAGAGGGCACACATAAGGGGGGGGCTGACTCTTGGAATCAGGGGAATTGAGATAAGACAGCGGGAGTTACAGCTATTGTCGTAGAAGCTAGACTGCCACTTCTGGGGGTAAGAGTTGGCTAGAGGAGGGCCAGGGTTTAGTGCAATATCCCCAGACATAAGGAGTAGTAGGAGGGTGGAGGCAGTAAGGTGGGAGTGTGACCTAAGCGAGGGCTGGCGCTGCAGTGAAGTGGAGGTGGTGGTATTGTGTTGGCTCAGAGTGAGTCGGAGGTGATAGGTGCAGTAGTATTGAGAGGGCAAGAGTGAGAGGGATGTGTATAGGCTGTGTGGTGGCGAAGGGGAGTTAAGAAGTGAGAGTTTGAGAAGAGAGGGTGTTACTGCAAAGAAGAAAAGTGTGAGCATGTTGGAGGGTAGAGAGAGGGGAGAAAAAGTGAAATAGAAAAGAAAAGTGGAAATTTTCAGACTTGGTAATAGATAGCTAATGTTTGTACTTTACATCAGAGTCTGCAGGATCCCCCTTACAGTGCAAGGGGGAACTCTGCAGACCCTAAAGTAAAGAGGGACTCTGATGTAAAAGGCAATGCTGCAGACCCTGAAGTAAGTGGGAACTCTGATGGTCACCAGAGCCCCCCTTACATCAGAGTTCCCTCTTAGATAATGAACTGCAGCGTCCCCCTTTATGCCAGAGTTCCCCCTTGCACTGTAAGGGCAAATCCTTCAGACTCTGATTTATGGGGGAACTCTGTGCTGGCTGGGTTATATTAACCTGACCTTCATGTAAGTGGAGAAATATGGTATTTGACTTTTGGTTAACATAAACACATTGCTAATAGCACTAGCTACATGATTATTGTTTAAATATTGATATTTGCACTGAAAACCGACATTTTATGTACTTTTTTGCAGTGGCAGTAAAAGGAAAAAAAAATGCAGCTTTTGTAAGTAAATTTCATGATTTTTGGCAGTAAAAAAAAAAAAAAAAATGGTACCGTTTGTAAATTTTGGCATACAGCCAGTAAATTTCACTTCGGGGGTTGGCAACACTGATCATAACACTGTATGATATGTAATTTCTTAATTCTATTCTACCTGGCCCATTCACATCTATGTGCTTTCCTGCAGTGCGATTCTGGAAAAGCTGCAAGCACTTCTTTTGGTGTAGAATAGTGTAATTTTGGGTCCATAGACATCAATGGAAGTGCATCAGAAATGCATGTACATGCATTTTTATGCGTTTTTGATGCACTTTGTAGCATAACAAGAAGAAACCTCTTCTGTCTACAGGCTGCATATAACAAGGAAGTGAGACGGCCACAACATGGTTGACACAGAAGGCCTAATCTGGTCAGTGAGGGTAAGACTTTTTCTTTATTCTACATCCAACAACACCTACACAGATTATACCAAGCATGGCAGGACATTGCCCATGAGGTTTATGGGGCTGGGACAGCTACTTGTCCACACAGAAAGAAAGCAAATATAAGTTTTTCTGGATATATCTTTAATGCATATGTAGCCTTCTTTTTGGGGAGTTATGAGAAATGGTCCTCCCCAAACAGGATATTGCACTAAACCTGTAGGTAAATAAGAGAATCAGATCCTTTGCTAAGTAAAAGAGTGTGTTTGATAATAAAGTTGGCAGTGCCGCCACCCAGGAGAGGGCCTCTGAACAGAGGGGATTCTCTGCCTGGGAAATTAACCAGTAATCTAATCAGAGCAACTGAGAGCAGAGGAACTACTGCAACCAGCATCTAACATTACCATATGTGCAGTGCTCAGCATAAATGAGTACACCCCAACAGATTTGACAGAAAATCTTTACTTTTCTTTCAGATTCAACATTTTCTATGGGACACTATACTACAAAATACTCCCACAAATGTGGGCCATTGATTGCAACCAAGATTTGTTAATTTGCACACACAACAAAGTATTTTTTCCTAACAAATTCATTCAAGACCTTGTTGCAAAAATGAATACACCCCAATGAAAGTCTTAGGAGCAAAGCTAAATTTTAGACAACAAAATCCTAATTAACAAGAATTCAACTACAGGTGAGTCTTATTATTAAACAGGTGTCCATCAGACAGTTGTTTATAAAAGGGCGTTATTTAACAAAGAAAACCCATTCCCATCAGCAATGGCACCATATGGAAGAGAAATGTTACAAGGCCTGAGAAAGAAAATCATTTATTTACACAAGAAAGGTGAAGGCTACAAGACGATCAGAAAAGCTTTACCTATCAGTCAGAATACTGTATCAAAAGTGATACAAAAATTTAACAAAGATGGAACTGCAACCATCTCACAGAGATGTCCAGGCCGTCCACGAAAGTTAAAGTAGTTGTCAACTCTTGACAACCACTTTAAACTACACGTAAGACTGTAATCAGGCTTACCTGTAGGTTCCCTGTATATCTCCTAAACCTGCACGGTTTAGGAGATATATGCCATACTGGCATGTACCAACGTCATTCATGTGCCTCCGTGCCGTTTCTTCACTGATAGCGCGCCGCAATTGGCGGCTCCCGCGCACCCCCTCCCCCGGAAGGAAGAGGGGCAAAGATGGACGCTTCCTACTGCGGGGACAGCACAGGCGTCAATGGCAGGTAAGTGGCACATAATAGGCTAGTATGCGATGCATATTAGGCTATTATGTTTTACAGCGCAGGTGAATAAGAGGAAGTAAACCCATCAGGGTTTACTTCCTCTTTAACAACAGGAGCATCTTCTGATAAAAAGGGTTGAAAAAAATCACCATGCAATTTCACTGCAGTTAGCTAAAGAAGTAGAAAGCCAAACTGGGGTGATTGTTTCCCCTGACACAATATGGCATACACTGCAGAGGAATGGCATGCAGGGGTGTCATCCACGAAGAAGGCTTCTCCTAAAGCCCATGCACAAAAAAGCCCTCCTAAAATTTGCCAGGGCCCATGCTGAAAAAGAAGACTACTGGGACTCTGCACTCTGGAGTGATGAGACCAAGATAAATGCTTTTGGAACTGATGGCTTCCAAACTGTATGGCCTTGCAACACATCTAAGGCCACTGTTGCATTTCTGAAGAAGAACAGGGTGAAAGTGAATCAGTGACCAAGTATGTCTCTTGATCTGAACCTAATCGAACACCTATGCATAATTCTGAAGAGACAAGTTAAGCATCACTCTCCATCCAGCATCCAGGCTGTTGAAGAATGGAAAAAGATAGATGTTGCAATATGTCGCCAACTTGTTCATTCCATGCCTAGAAGACTTGGTGCCATCCTTACAAAATCAAGGAGGTCATACAAAATACTAGATGTAGTAGTTTTTGTTGTGGGATGTATTCATTTTTGCATTAGCTAATATGAGTAAAACTGAAGATTTTGTAATCTAAGTTATACTGTTAACCTTACTTTCATGTAATGGAGCTAAGCAAATGTTCTATAAAACTCAGTTTTGTCAAAGTTTTGGAAATTATTCTTGTGTTCATTAAGATATTGGTTAAAATCTTACTTTTCAAAAGGGGTGCACCAATTTATGCTGAGCACTGTATGTACAGTATATAGATGCATTCCAGCAGGGAAATAATTACAAGCTTTATATAAGAAAATATTAATTGGCTCCTGCCTAATTGGCCCTAGTATGTTATGTATGAGTGTTAGTTAGGGACCTTAGGTTGCAAGCTCCTTGAGGGCAGGAACCGATGTGAATGTACAATATACAGTATATAAAGCGCTGTATAAATTTCCAGCACTATATAAATACCTGTATTAAATAAATACAGTAAATATAGTGCATATATCCAATGTACAAACAGATATTATCAACAAAGGGCATAACAAAAGTCCTGTTGTAATTGTGTACATATACAATATATAGTTATTAGTAGGGATACCTTTGGATAATTGTTGCAGCGCAATTCAGTTGCAGGGGCTCCTGAGGATGATCGTGTTGTATCAGCTGTCTTTGTGTCGGAGACCTAAAGACAAGAGCAGTGGTGATGGGGAGACCCTCCAGCTATTGTCCAACCAACCTGGAACACAGATTCTCGCACGTAGAAACTGTGCTGTGGCACTGAAACTCACAGTCAGCCTGTCTTCTCTACACTTTAGTCCCTCCCTAGTAGTTTCTAAACTGACATGCAACCTGATCTTTAACTACCAGAAGTGGCTGTCGGATGCCTAACCTGGCTCTAGCCTATGCTGTTTATTGAGCCCCAAGCTAAAACTAGCTATAGAATCCCAGAACAGAAAGGACATGGTTAACTAAAATAACAGGAGCTTTATATAAACTGCATTGCAGCTTTTCTTAAACTTTTCAATACAGAGGAACCCTTTAAATAACTTTCCGGTCTCAAGGAACCACTGCTGGAAATTACTGTATCTACAACCCAGGATACATTAGTGTGATGGTCAGTGGAAAGATTTCTTCTTACACTTATGGTAATTGGGAAGAATTACCTCCTTACAGATAGCTAAAAGGATGAAGGGTGTCAGTGTGAAATTATCTGAAGGGCAGAAATTGCTTATTGCTCAAGGAACCCCTAGCAACCTCTGGTGGAACTCTAGGGTTCCATGGAACCTTGGTTGAGAAACCCTGCTTTATTGCAATAAATAGGTTAACCTACTAATAAACTGGATGATGACAGATACATACATACAGTAGCACAGACCTAGTAATCTGGCACTGTGCATGTGAGAAAGGGACAGGGACCACAGGACAGAAATAAGTCTGTCACAAGGATTTAGAAACACACTCAAAAAGCTATGGGCAGCCGCAATTAAACTAGGAATACTTGCCTAATAGTCTCTGCTTCTGGTCTGGTTGAAAATACAGCAGCAGTAGCAGCCTCTGTGTGCATAAGGCCATGTAGCTCAGTTCTCTGTCTCCTTTACACTTTCTCCTTCTGGGGTTTCAAAGCCAGTCTCCCTGAGACAGGAATTTCTGATACATAATTAATGACTTAATTAATTAATACATGATCATACATAACACAGTATATTATCAGCTAACCATAGAGGGCAGCCGATCCTTACGCATATGCTTAAAAAACCACATGAAAAACAAATTGCAATGCATAAGCACATGCTGCAAAAGCACAAAAAGTGCATGAAGTAGCAGAAGCATAGACGTGAATCTAGTCTAAGATCAGCCATAGATGGAGCAAATTGCCTTCCTGCAACCATTCTGCAAAGAAATTTTCTGGACTCCTCCGTCAACACAGACAGTATTGACAGGGGAATCCCTCCCACTAGGCCATTGTTTTATCCTGACTGGGGAGGGGGGGGGGGCGTGGGAGAACACAGTGATTATTGCTAGCGACTATGACAGCCAATAATCGCTTGGAAACTCCAGCAGACTGGTTGCACCCAAGTTGATCAATCGATCAACTTGGATACAATCAGCCTGCCCAAGACACTATTTGCATCAGACTTCTTCTGTGTCTTCAGTGTAGGAAAATTCAATTCATGCTATGTAAAAATGACTAATCAAAAATCATGGTCAATTGGAGCTGTTTACGTTAAACATTCTGCACAAATGTACATTGTATGCATGTAGAAATAAACATGCGTTCATATAAAACATCAATACGTGTGAATAGGAAATTCTATTTTATTCATTTCCTGCACATAACCGGTTGCATGAAATGCTTCAGGTGCATTTCACCTCACCTCACTTCAGTTTATTAAAGCCAAACTCCAAACAGATGTAAAAAACACATACAGGTCT
>BLSH010276290.1:430665-454490 GCA_018402905.1 Glandirana rugosa | reverse complement strand
TTTACACTGTATGTGATCGGCTGTGAAGTAGATCACAGCCGATCACAAGGTATCAGCCACCGGCCGGCGGCTGATACCTGTGTCGGTGACAGGCAGTGTTCCTCAGGAACACGCCGCCACCGACACGCACGCGCAGCGCGCTCCCGATCGCGCGCATGCGCCGTGCGAACGGCGGGCGTGCCGTTTGTGATCAGCTGTGACTTCGTCACAGCCGATCACGTGGTGAACAGCCATAACCAATGGCTGTTCACCCCTGTCGGTGAAGCGGCGTGTCCTGGGGACACGCCGACACCGGCAGAGCCGGGATGCGCGCGCCCGATCGCGCGCAATCCCGGCTTAAAGGGAGGACGTCATATGACGTCCACCCGCTGTGAGAGCAGGACCGCTCCGCCGTCATTTGACGGTGGGCAGTCCTGAGGCGGTTAAGGGCCAGTTCACACCACATGCAGTCCAGTACGTTTTTATTCTGCATCAAAAACGCTTGGAAAGTAGGTTATATGGTTTCCAATGGCATAGTTCACACCAGTGCAGTCAGTTCCAGCTCCAGAAAAAAAAGTAGAACATGCTGCATTTTTCATGCACTGAACTGTACTGGAACGCGGTAAAATGCATAAAAAACGCACCGGAATGCACCAAAAACGCACTGGAATGCACCTACATGCACCAAAAACACACTGGAATGCACATGTCCTAAGAAAAAAAGGGGGAAAAAACTGCACTGGACTGCATCAAAAACGCACCGGAATGGACCGGAAACGCGTCAAAAACGCGCATGCAGAAAAGCATCCAGAATGCATCCGGACTGCATTTCTATGGTGTGAACTGACCCTTAGAGTCTGCTAAACTCCACCAAGAAGCCTGCCAGTGTGTTGCCAACCGCCAGTAAATTTACTGACAGTTTGTAAAAATCAGTGATTTTTACAACTGTCTATAGATATCAGGGTCTGATAATTTGTCATGCTGTGCTGACTTTTTAAGTGTAAATGGGGCAAACTACTTGATATGGGTATTGTCAGTGTTTCCATGTTGTGTTTAAATATCAATTGTCTTTTTATTGTTTTTAATAGGAGTTCTGTTATTTTTCAGGTTGCCAGTAAAAAATATGCTCCGCCAGTAAATTTTCCATGTTTTGCCAGTAAAAAACACTGCGGGAGGTTGGCAACACTGTTAGCCTGCCCTAGTGCCTTGGACATTTTTGGACTTCTACCTTATAATTACACTGCTTGCATATTAGCTATTATGACCAAGCCTATAACCTCCTTTCCTAGTGTGAGAGGAAAGATTGTCATGGGAGCACCCTGTATTAAATATTCATTTGTGAAATCAATATTTTACTTAACTTGTAAACATATAAAACAGTTTAAAACATAAACACAAAAAACATAACATTGAGTCAAAAGCATTATAGTTTCCCTTTAATACCATAGATTAAATAACAGAGGGATTGTGGTAAGTGGTCGGGTTGGCTGCCCACAGAGCAGGTAAAGGAACACCCACTCCCCCATCTCCTCTGTGACCAATGAAGACAAAGGCAATGAGGATTTCATGGGGTCTTTCTCTGATCGCTACAGCCAGGGATCATACAGATCTGTTTTTGAACAGCTACTTTGAAGGGCAGGGGAGACATCAGGGTTCTAATAGACCCCTGATTTCTCCCTAAAGAGTACCTTTCACTTGCCAAATCTATCACAAGGGGCTTGTACACTGCTTGTGATAGCAATAAAATAAAGTGCAAAAAAGTTAAATAAAATGAATGATTTTTTTTTTTAAAAATTAAACGCACCCATGTCCCCTAGTGCAAATGAAAATGTACGCATAGGTCGGGCTCACATATGTAAATGGTGATTGCACCACACATGGGAGGTATCTCCATAAATGTCGGAGTGAGAGCAGTAATTATAGCACTATTGCAAGCTGTAAAGGCTTTTAAAGTGGGTGTAAACCTGATGTATTAAATTTGAGCTGAACACATAGATCTGCAGTGTTTTATTATCTCTCTTCAAAGCACTAAGTCCCGTAGCTGTCTCTTGTTCCATTCTTCTGTTATCAGCCTGACAAATTCTCCGTCACATATGATGAAAGCAGCCGGAGTTTGGTGTTGGGGAGGGAGCTATAAATAGATTAGTACAGTGCTCAACTATACAAAGAAGAGAGCTGAGAGTTTCTACCTATGAAGAGTGGGGGTGGGTGCCTTTCCTCCAATCAGCAGTCTTGGCTGTATGCCCAGGCTTAATGCACTGCTAATCAGGAAGAGAAAAAATCCTAACTTGAAGAGCACATTCTAAAGGATATATACGCAGATGAAGACAGAAGATATACATGTAAAACTTTTATAGGGAGATTTGTTTCATCCCTGTGTATCATCTGAGGTTGTTCACTTCACTGAGTATATGGAGGGTTTACATTTACTTTAAAGCATCGCCTATGGATAATTTTAGGTTCTGTACTTTGTCGCCATTTCACAGGCATGCCCAATTTTAAATCTTGACATGTTTGGTTTCTCTTTACTTGATGCAACATCATCTTTTATAATTTCACAAAAAGTGGGTATTATGTTGTGTTAATTTCAGTGTAATTTTCCCCAAAAATTAGCATTTAATAAATGACTGCACAAATATTGTGTTACATAAAAAAAATTGTCATGATAATACAGTGGTTTTATTTATCTATATATTGATTTAAAAAGGTTAAACCTGGAAAATAAAGCAAGTATCCCAGCTTGGGTCATGTCTGCAAGTAAAAGCTTTCTATAGGGTTTATGACCAGGTTAACATTATGCACCTGAGGATTTGGGAATGTACATTTCTAATATAAGACGGCATTTGCCCATTGACACCATGCATACAATTATAATTGCTGTATAAAATAAAATGCCACAATTCTGTATTTCTTTTTAAACCTGAACCTGCTTTTCTGCAAGGAATTACTGCTCCATTAATTTAGCTGCTGTCTCTATTTGTGTGCTGAACATCTAGTGTGCTAAGAGGGAGCACAGAACCAACATCTTATCCTTATGTGTCAGAGACTAAATTATGTACTGAGGTGACTGGCAGAAAAATAAAATCTTAACCAGATCACTGCCAATTGGCTCATTCTGCCAAATGGAGCATATTGGTCACACCCAGCTCAGCATGACCTTGGTAATATCCATTTTATCCCTACCTGTTATTAGGAATTAAGGCAGCCAACTGTGACTATGCTGTGTGGCAGGGAATAGATAACCTGGAATGTGCAAACGGAGAAAGAAGAAGGGAAAAAAAAAGGCAGCTATGCCAAGCCATGGAATTCTAATCGTAGAGGTGAGAGGCAAGGAATACTGAGAGAGTAGGCAGCATAAAGATGAGAATAACACTGATTAGTAGAGGACTGACACTAAAAGTAGATTGAAAGTGACAAAAATAAAGACCGGCAGAGCAAAAATAGAAATGCAGGGATAGGAAATAAAAGGATAGAGACAGATATGGAAAATGGATATATTGACAGAAAATGCATGACAGTGAAAATGATCAGTGTACTCTAAGAAGAATTGATAGATATATATATATATATATATGCACACACACACAGATTTATATTAAATATTAATGCCTTTCTGAACAAGGTACCTGTCCAAGACCATTAAAAGTGGGTGCATTAGTAAGTTGAGGCATCACCCATAGATCAGATAATAATGCTGGCACTCCAATGCCATACTAATAAAGAACAATTTAAATGCGAAAAATAATAGGTATTTTTTTTAATAATATGACATTTATTTTTCCAGCATTGCCGAATACATGTGGACAGATGTACAAGCTTTTGCATTCAGTAAGTCAGACTCTAAGTCTAATGGGTACACAGTTGCGGACAAGAACCAACAACCATCATTATGTACAGTATCTCACAAAAGTGAGTACACCCCTCACATTTTTGTAAATATTTTATTATATCTTTTCATGTGACAACACTGAAGAAATGACACTTTGCTACAATGTAAAGTAGTGAGTGTACAGATTGTATAACAGTGGAAATTTACTGTCCCCTCAAAATAACTCAACACACAGCCATTAATGTCTAAACCGCTGGCAACAAAAGTGAGTACACCCCTAAGAGAAAATGTCAAAATTGGGCCCAAATAGCTATTTTCCCTCATATGCCATGTGACTCATTAGTGTTACAAGATCTCAGGTGTCAATGGGAAACAGGTGTGTTAAATTTGGTGTTATTGCTCTCACTTTCTTATACTGGTCACTGGAAGTTCAACATGGCACTTTATGGCAAATAACTCTCTGAGGATCTGAAAAAACAATTGTTTCTCTACATAAAGCTGGCCTAGGCTATAAGAAGATTGCCAAGACCCTGAAACTGAGCTGCAGTACAGTTGCCAAGACCATACAGCCATTTAACAGGACAGGTTCCACTCAGAACAAGCCTCGCCAAGGTCAACCAAAGAAGTTGAGTGCACATGCTCAGGGTCATATCCAGAGGTTGTCTTTGGGAAATAGACGTATGAGTGCTGCCAGCATTGCTGCAGAGGTTGAAGGGGTGAGGGATCAGCCTGTCAGTGCTCAGACCATATGCCGCACACTGCATCAAATTGGTCTGCATTGCTGTTGTCCCAGAAGGAAGCCTCTTATAAAGATGATGCACAAAAAAAGCCTGCAAACAATTTGCTGAAAACAAGCAGACTAAGGACATGGATTACTGGAACCATGTCCTGTGGTCTGATGAGACCATAATGGACTTATTTGGTTCAGATGGTGTCAAGCGTGTGTGGTGGCAACCATATGAGGAATACAGAGACAAGTGTGTCTTGCCCACAGTCAAGCATAGTGGTGGGAGTGTCATGGTCTGGGGCTGCATGAGTGCTACCGGAACTGGGGAGCTACAGTTTCTTTGAGGAAACCATGAATGTCAACATGTACTGTGACATTCTGAAGCAGAGCATGATCCCCCTCCCTTTGGAGACTGGGCCACAGGGCAGTATTCCAACATGATAACAACCCCAAACACACCTCCAAGATGACCACTGCCTTGCTAAAGAAGTTGAGGGTAAAAGTGATGGACTGGCCGAGTATGTCTCCAGACCTAAACCCTATTGAGCATCTGTGGGGCATCCTCAAACGGAAGGTGGAGGAGCGCAAGGTCTCTAACATCCACCAGCTCCGTGATGTTGTCATGGAGGAGTGGAAGAGGACTCCAGTGGCAACCTGTGAAGCTCTGGTGAGCTCCATACCCAAGGGGGTTAAGGCAGTGCTGGAAAATAATGGTGGCCACACAAAAAAATGATACTTTGGGCCCAATTTGGACATTTTCACTTAGGGGTTTACCCACTTTTGTTGCCAGCGGTTTAGACATTAATGGCTGTGTGTTGAGTTATTTTGAGAGGACAGCAAATTTACACCATTATACAAGCTGTACACTCACTACTTTACATTGTAGCAAAGTGTCATTTCTTCAGTGTTGTCACATGAAAAGATATAATAAAATATTTACAAGAATGTGAGGGGTGTACTCACTTTTGTGAGATAATGTATCTATGGAAGCCCAAAGACACTGCCAGCCGACCACTATCATGGGGAGAACGACTGAAAGAAAGTCTGCTCTGATTGTTATTTTTACCTCTTATTAATTTTCTCCCCTTCCCTTCCTCTTCCAAGATTCAACCACACAGGTTTATAGCATGTCCTAGGTTTTCTGAAGATTTAGTGTGAGGATAGAAGGGTTTATTTGCATAACTGGCCATCCTTTTAAAAGTCTATAGCCAGCTTTATTAGATGCAGGGTTGCAGGCCATAATCTCTAATGACCTACAATGCAAGCAACAATAGCTTTGTGACCTGGTAAACCACCTGTGGTTCACTAGTTCAGCAGTATGCTAGGATTAACTAAACCCCAGAACAAAAGTTTAACAATTGCAGCTTTCCAGTCCTTGGAATTACAGAAAATAGCTGTTGATCTTACCAGAAATTTCTTGTTATTTCCTGTAAGTTGAAATAAAAGAATATAACAATCGTATTCTCCTTCTGTTCTGTAATTACCTCACCCCCATGTAATAGAGATGAACAAAGGCAGACATGTTTGAATTCCAGTCTGGGTGGCTGTGTGACGATAATATATTATTATTATTATTATTATCATTATTATTTGAAGAACACCAAACTGTGTGCAGAGAATGAGGCAGTTGTACTGTTACACCCTACACTGTTGGCACCCTTCAGTTGGCTATAGAAGGATCAAATATCGGCTGGTTCAGCAGGGACAAGCTGAGATTCAATCCATCTATGGGCAGACTTGGATACAACCAACATGTCAACATGCGATTATTACCAGCGACTATAGCCACTAGCAGTAATCACTGTGTTCTCCTGGAAGGGACAGCTTCCCAGAGGTGTCATAAACCTCCATTAGGAGGGATTCCAAATAACTTCTAATTAAGTTATGCTGTAAATAACCTGTTGTAAAAATTTTAGTAAGCAGTATGCATTTGCAAGTCTGGGTTTTGAACTACAACTGAACTTTTATACATCTCAAGCTCTCAACATTAGTTCTCCTAAGTAAAATATGCATTCGATCCATATGATATGTGGTCTATGACAAATCATAATTTCATTCTATTAAACAATATATTGGTTGTTGGATTGGAAAACTTTGTCAGATAAAAATATAGGTGTATTTAATCTTACGTAGGCATTAAACGTGGGTTTAATGTGCATAATTAAACACTCCAGCCTACCTATCCACACACCTCTCAGATCCTTTGATTGTGTGTAATTAGATTAGTGACACCTTCTCCATGGACAACAAAATGCTTAGGCAACTTTATTTCTCGTTTTACCACTGAAACTATGAAGGAATGCTGACAGTCATTTATGTGACTCTGACATCAGATTGGACTTTCTCTGCGAGTGGATTGGATTCTACACTGAACTTTGACCAGTCAAACTTTACTTAACCACTTCAGCCCCGGAAGGATTTCCCATGTTAGGACCTGAGCACTTTTTGCGATTTGGCACTGCATCACTTTAACTGACAATTGTGCGGTCGCGCGACGTTGTACGCAAACAAAATTTGCGTCCTTTTTTCCCCACAAATAGAGCTTTCTTTTTGTGGTATTTGATCATCTCTGCGTCATTTCTGATCACCACTATAAACAAAAAAAGAGCGACAATTTTGCAAAAAAAAATATTTCTTACTTTTTGCAAAAATCCAAATCCAAAAAAACAAATAAAAAAACAAATGTATTCATCGGTTTTGGCCGATTTATATTCTTCCTCATATTTTTGGTAAAAAAAAAAATCACAATCGGCGTTTATTGACTGGTTTGCGCAAAAGTTGCCGCGTTTACGGATGATGAGAATCAATTTTTTATATTTTACTAGTAATAGCGGCGATCTGCGATTTTTAGCGGTACTGCGTTATTGGGGCGGACTTGTCGGACATTTTTGACACTTTTTTGGGACCAATGACATTTATACAGCGATCAGAAATTTAAATGTCCACTGATTACTGTATAAATGTCATTGGCAGTGAAGGGTTTAACCTGCAGGGGGAGATCTAGGGGTTAACTGTGTTCCCTATGTGTGTTCTAACTATGTGGGGGCTGGGCTGTCAGGGACTTAAGAGATCTAACTGATCCCAGTGACAGGGATCAGTAGATTTCTTATTTTCCCACTGACAGAGCAGGGAACCGCCAATGTAAACACTCTGGCAGCTCATCGCGACTCGCCGGCGGACATCGGGTCTGCCCGAGCCGCTGGCCTAGCAGCCACTCCGCAAATCGCCGGCTATTTACGGCGATTCGCGGTACACGTCCACACTGCCGCAGTAAATATACTGTGCGCAGTGTGGAAGTGGTTAAAGTAATACTAAACACACACTGTTTAATTTACATTATCCCTTCTCTTTCTGTATGTGGAAGATGGCACTGTAATTATTTTAATTAAAAAAATATATAAGCACCTTTTTCCTAATGGATATACAGCTGTCGCAAGACCCAGATCTTTCTCAGCCTGCCTGCAGGGTAACATAAGCAGGAGGAGCTTCTAGTCCTCTGCTGGTCACATGTTCAAAAAAAAAATAGCCTTTAGAATACAGAGTAAAAATAAATAATTCATATTGATAAATGGTTTTAAATTGGCGTATAAATATATATTTTAAATTATGGTGTGGGCGGATTTCTAGCAGTCACAGGCTGTGTCACCTCCCTCCAGCCTGTGTCTTAGAATAAAAGGGTCTTAGCAGTGGAATCTAAAAGTGTAATATCTCAATAGCAACCATGGCTTACTTCACAGATACAGTGAAGGATTTGGCGTAGAATAGGAATAGGATGTGTGCTATTTGCAAGAATAGCAGGTCAAAATAAAGGGAAAAAAAATAAAAATGTAACCACTTCATCTAAGGACTAGTAAACTGCAACCTAATTAATTCTTCTTTTAGGGTTTAGATATTTAGATATATAGAAGGGTGTCCAAAGAGACTAGAATGTTGTCAGATCGGCATGATTTGACAACCATTACCCACAAACATTGGACTTGGCTGAGCATTTATAATTAGCCTTGTCAAAGGCTATTTGAAATCTAAACTAAGATGTAGGAGGAAAAAAAAGCTGATGGCTAGCTTATTCCATGTTAGGTTTTATTGGGATGTTCATTTTGGTTGCATACTTCCTTTTCTTTTCTTTGTATATGGTGTACTTATCAGTAATTTGTCTCTTCAAACTTCCTTCTTGAGTGGCAATGCTAACTTAGGGTTGATTGCTTCCCCCTGCCTGTAGAAGAAGTTTCTGGAGCTTAGGGAGGGAGAATTCAAATGACCAGCCTGAATATTGAGAAGGGCCTAGCCAATCCCTGGGGGGTGTGCCCAGTTGGTGGTTGGGATGCTGTCAAATAGTCTGGAGCCATGAGGAGATCGTCGTTTTCCATCCCGAGAAAATGAATCTGTGATTTGTGAGGAGGAGTGCTGCTTGACCCCGAAGCCCTTAGAGGCTAGATGTTGGGTTACTTTACAAGAGGTTGTACCTATGGACTGCTCTCGTTTCAGGATTCTGTGAGAAGAGCCTTTTTTTGTGCTGCACCTTAAAGCTACTTCATGGTCCTCAGCCATGAGCCTATAGACTGTTCCAGTTTAGCTGTACCTGTGCTAAAGCTTCTTCATGGTCCCCGCCCTGAACCTAAGGGCTGTTCCAGTGTAGCTTAACCTGTCCTGCAGTCTATCTCATGGTCTTTAGCTGTGAGTGAAAGACTGTGTTGCTGCTGCTTAGAGAGAGAGAGAGAGAGAGAAAATGTTGTCCTCTGCAGGATTGTGCTCAAGCGTTTTTCCACAGCATCCCAGATCCTACCTTCCAAGTTTCTACAAGCAATAAAATACAAAAAGACAAACCCCTAGACTGTCCAATAAGCTGGGGTGAATTGACTGTTGCTGTGTACCTGGCTGTCTCTGCACTGTTTTGCAAAGAATCTGTTAAATGTAAATGTACAGCGGCCCCTGCGGGGGTAGCGCTACATACATACGTGAACAATTCACTTCAGCTTACTTACATGGTGTGAACGGACCTTTAGTGTGAGTCTATGCTAGAGACGTAGTTACCCCTGGATGTGTACTCCTGCTGTTGCCTACAAGCTTATGTGCATACACACTGTGCCCCTGCACATATAGCTTTACTCTACATCAGATACATCATCAAAATTTCTAACAGCAGGAAAGCAGTGCTGCAAAGCATGCTAGCCCTTGGCACACAGCGCAAGAAAAAATAGAACTTTTAGTCCAGTGCAAGCTGGCTACCGCATAGCTGGGTAACAGAGGAGAAAGCTGAGAGAGCTGCAGCGCTTTTCATGCTGCTATGGTTTTTAAAACTTTAAAAATAATTATATTAGGTTATTTTGAAAATGCATAAATCCTTCTATTTGGATAATGCTCTATGCATGCATTATTTAACTGTGTGTTTATTGTAACGTTATACGAAGCCAGGTGATCCGTGGACGATATGTGTCGCTTCGCATGCGTTCATTTGCAGTGGACAAAGGTGGACTCCGGTCCGGGTTTTACCAGCCACCTTGGCATGGTTGGTTCTGGACCAGATTTTGTGGTCCACTGGAGTCCAACATCAGGTGGTTTAAATAATCAGGGGAAGAGCAGAGTTTTCCTCTGGTCTGGGACTCAGGAGCCATCAGCCTGAGAGAGCTGACATATGGAAGTTTGCTTAGGGACTGAGACAAAAAGGTTTCCACTGTCTATGTTTTGTGGGTGTCTGGGAGAAGCTCTGCACCGCTCAGTTAGGAAAAACTGAAATGTTTAGTTAGTGCCTGGATGACGAGGATCTATTTTCTGTTTTGTTTATTTGATTTCTACATGCAACCTTTTTAATAAACCTGTCTACAAGCCAGATTTTAAGCAAACCTGCCGTTTGGACTGCCTTTTTCCGAGGGAAGGTGATCCCCATTGAGCTAACCCCCACATTAGTCATACTTATACTTAGTTAAATCCTTACATATACCCAGTGAAGTGACTATGCTCAAGTGATACACAGAGATAAAACAAATCCTCCAACATCAGTTGTATCTGTCTATCTGCATTCTTCTCTTCTCTACATCCATTCAAATTCCAGAATTTATTGTCTGAGAGTTCAAAAAAATGGAGTGGGGAGCTCTCTGCAGAGGAGAGCTCTGAGAGCTGAATGGACACACACCCTTCACACAGCACATAGGAAGAGAGCTGAGGCTGTCAATAAGCTGAATCTCCCTCCCTCGTCACCTGTTTTCTCTTGGTGTCAGGAAAAATTGCCAGAAATTATTCTTGCTGATAGCAGAGGAACAATGCAGCAAACAGAAATTACACTTAGTGCTTTTAATTAAAATACACACTATAGAGGGATATGCTTTGTTCATATGTCATGTCTGAGATTTACAACCACTTTAAATGCAAAGAGTTATGATAATGTACAAACTGCGATACCCTTGTAATCAGATTTTACATTTAACCTATTTAACCCAAAAGTGAAACTTACGCTTATTCCTCCCCCCTCTGTTGCCACATTTGGCACCTTTTGGGGGGTACCTGTTTTGGCCACTTCCGTCAGACCGCGCCGCAGTGAGGTTCCTCACAAGTTCGGCCCCCCTCCTCCTCCCTCCTCCTTCCCCCACTGCCGGGCCAGTAAGAGAGCACATGTGCAGTAGGGACCCAGCCGTGAAGCCCCAAGGCTTTACTGGCGGGTTCCCTTACCGGCAATTGCGATGGCAGCACTCTAGAAACATCAGCTGGGATGCCAACATTCCAGGACAGGTAAGTGTCCTATTATTAAAAGTCGGCAGTTACAGTATGTGTAGATGCTGACATAATTTTTGGAGGGGGAGGCCAGAACACCGATTTAAGAAAGATAATTTCTAATTGCCTGACCTGGGAAATTGCACTGGGTTTTTTTCTTTTTTTTTTCTAACATGTGAAATCACCCCTTCCTACTCTCAGTAATCAGGCACCGGCATGGTTGTTGACATCCACCCATTAATATGGGATGTTGTCCAGTGTGGCCACAAGTGTCATCTCTGGGTGTACCATAGAGCCTTCCTTAAAGCTAAGCCAATGATTTGCATTGCCACTGTTGCTTGCAGCTCCTTGTATATTGAAAAGGTAAAATAAACACCACATCGGTACAGAAATGTACATATATATATACAGTATGTATATTTATATAAACTTTAACCGGTTCCTGACTGGCTCACATACATTTACTGCTGCAGAGTGGCTCTGTCCCACGAATCGCCATTTATAAATGGCGGCTCTCGTGTGCGATGTAGCGGGCGGGAGCGCACCGCCGGTGGCACGCTTTTGTGCCTGCCGCACTCTGCAGGAGTGTGGCCGGGGCCCGGGTGGACTTGATCTCCGCCGGCGAGCCGCGATCGCCTAGCAGAGAACAAAAACGGGCATGTAAACACGGCAGTTCCCCGCTCTGTCAGGCAGCATAACAGAGATCTATTGATCCCTGTCACTGGGATCAGTTAGATCTCTTATGCCCCTGGCAGCCAAGCCCCCTCACAGTTAGAACATGCCTAGGGAACCCACTTAACCCCTAGATCACCCCTGCAGGTTAACCCCATCCCTGCCAATGACATTTATACAGTAATCAGTGGATTAAATTAATTCTCATGGTTTGTAAACGCGGCAACTTTTGCGCAAACATATCAATAAACGCTGATTGCAATTTTTTTTTTTACCAAAAATATGAGAAAGAATATAAATTGTCCAAAGCCAATGAATAAATTCGTTTTTTATATATTTTTTTTTTTTGGATTTGTATTTTAGCAAAAAGTAAGAAATATTGTTTTTTTTCTTTTGCAAAATTGTCGCTTTTTTTTGTTTATAGCGGTGATCAGAAATGATACAGAGGTGATTAAATACCATCAAAAGAAAGCTCTATTTGTGGGAAAAAAAGTACGCAAATTTAGTTTGGGTACAACGTCTCATGACCGCGCAATTGTCAGTTAAAGTGACGCAGTGCTGAATCGCAAAAAGTGCTTTGGTCCTAACATGGGAAATCCTTCTGGGGCTGAAGTGGTTAAAAATAACACAACCCTAACCCATAAAAAAAACTTTGGCTCATTTACACTTGCGTCGGCTTCAACACACATTAATGGCTAGTTTACACTGGCTTCAAAACATGGCTTTGGACCAGCTTTGTTAAAGCTCTCTGAACGCTAGTCAAAGCTCCTGTCACTAAATAAAATGGTTAGCTAGGGGCTAGTTTACACTTGCTTCAAAACAGGACATCAGACAGGCTTTGTTAAAGCTCTGTTAATGTCAGTCAAAGCCCATGTCACTAAATAAAATGGTTGGCTTACAGTCCTGTTTACACCTTGTGTTAGCTTTGCTTCGCTTCAGCTTTGCGTCAAAAATTATACCCCATGTAGCTTTAGCCATACTTCAAAGCCTCCAAGTCTATGACAAAGCTTGTTTGAAGCTCGCTTGAAGCACCTGCGGCTTTTCAGAGGCTTTAATTTAGCTTTAGCTTCTCTTTGTTTTGGAGAAATTGCAGGTGTGAGATAACAACAAACACACAGGGCATTGGCCAAGCTTCAGCAAAGCTTCAAAAGAACATCACTGAAGCCCCACTGCAGCCTTATTAAAGCAACACTGAAGCCTCATCGAAGCCCCACCAAAGCCTCATTGAAGCACCACCGAAGCCTCATTGAAGCACCACCGAAGCCTCAAAAACACATCATAAAAGCTTGTTGAAGCAGTAGTGTGCGTTAAAGCCAAAGCAAGTGTAAACGAGCCCTTACAGTCCTGTTTACACCTGCTTTTGCTTTGCTTCGGGTTTGCTTCAAAAATTATAGCCCATGTCGCTGTTGTGCATCAAAGCGTCTTCAAAGCCTCCATAGAAGTCTGTATGGAAGCCTCATCGAAGCCCCACGAAGCTTCACCAAAGCTTCATTGAAGCTCCACCAAAGCCTCATCGAAGCACCAAGCAAAAGCAGGTGTAAACAGGACTGTAAGCTAACCATTTTATTTAGTGACAGGAGCTTTGACTGACGTCCAGAGAGCTTTAACAAAGCGTGTTTTGAAACAAGTGTAAACTAGCCCTAATACAGAGATGTTATACCAGAACCTCCATGCAGAAAAATGTTATACTCATGTATGTACACAAGATAATAGATCCTTCACTGGTGCTTCCATCTCAGGTCTATTAAATAAACTCACAGATGAATAATAAATGCTACGCAATAAATATATATATACTAAACAGTACATATCACATTGCTAGATATAATTCTTAAATCTATTCCAAAAATATTTAGAGAGAACCTGATAAGAACGTATATACAAAACACTTTAGGAAATAAATAAATCCACCACAAAATGAATATGGACAAAAATAAAGTCAAATCCATAAATCTATAGATAATTAGGAATGCTCCCAATAGGGAGAGAGAGAGAACAAAACAAAATCGTATAGCAATAAATTATCATTCAATACAGTATAACATAGACAATTCCCAAAGGAAAATGTATGTACACAAAGAGGAAACATGAGTCTACCAAGCCACGATTCAAATCAATTTATCAACAACAAACAAAAAAAACATAAGAAGAGACAAGTGACCTATCCCTAGTCATTTATAAACCCTAGTAATAAACTGATTATTCTAGGCAGGACTTCCAAAAGTGATTGGACAAATAAGAGCTGCATAGATAAAATATAAGAAATGCCAAACCGATTTTAGGAGATAGAAGCAGAGATTATAAAAATTACCAGAGATAAGGGAACAACCAGGCAGGCAGCAGCAGAAGGAAAGATGCTCCGCACATATCGCAGGTTAGTGCCACCTTGTCAGGAGCTTTTTGTTTATGAAGCAACCCAAACCATCTATATTCTTTCTTGCAAGGCAAATAATACATACTAGAAAAAAAATATTAGTAGTAGAAAAATAAATGACATTTTTGAACAGTTGTGTCTTAATGT
Source organism: Glandirana rugosa (assembly GCA_018402905.1). NCBI lineage: Eukaryota > Metazoa > Chordata > Amphibia > Anura > Ranidae > Glandirana > Glandirana rugosa. The sequence continues at coordinate 440,057 of BLSH010276290.1, read as the reverse complement.
GTTCACAGAGATTACATGATTGTCAGTTGATCCTTTCCAAATAACAAGGATGAGGTGATGGTGAAGATGTCTTTGGTAATGATTATGAAGTGGATTAAATTGTCCTGCCTGATGGCTGCCACAATAGGTTTAGTACATAACCCTGCATGGTTACATGCCTCTTTCTGTGGTCTACTTTGTATTCTGCTATGTTGTAAATGTCAGACCATAATCTACTGTCTATGGGTGAATTATGTCTGTTAACTGATAAGATATTCAGTGTTCAGTTATTTTGTTGTAGCCGTGGGATTTTATCATAACAAAGGTAGATATGCAGGTTTGTGGGATGGAAATAGGGTTGCCACCTCATCCCTTTAAACCCGAACATGTATGAATTACACAGGTTCTGGGGCTAATTGAATGCAGATGAGGCACCAACTGAGTTTAATTACCACCTTAATTAGCCACAGAACCTGTTTAATTCATACATGTTCAGGTTTAAAGGGATGAGGTGGCAACCCTAGCTGGAAAGATAAAGAATTGGAAAAGTGCTTATAAATGTAAATAAAAAAAAAATGATATATATATATATATATATATATATATATATATATATACACACACACATATATAGGAAATGCCCACTGTAAGCAGTGAAGAAGGTGCAAGGTGTGTCATGCATGTTGTGAAAGCCTAAGAACAACATAGGGAAGTGAGGAATACAAGGTATAGTGGTGGGAAGGAGGGAGAGTGACAAGTAGGGTTGCCACCTCATCCCTTTAAACCCGAAACTCATATGAATTACACAGATTCTGAGGCTAATTTAATGCAGATAAGGCACCAAGTGAGCTTAATTACCACCTAATCAGTCACAGAACCTGTGTAATTAATATGTGTCCTGGATTAAAGGGATGATGTGGCAACCCTAGTGACAAGTAAAGAGTGACTGAAGATACATATAGATGGTGTGATAAGTGATGAAAATGTATATGTAAAGCGATGCGTAAATTGATGGCACTATAGAGGTACCTGAAATAGATAAAATAAGTGAAAAGACATGGTGATGACGTATAGTGGGGTTGAGCCGAAAAAGAAAAAACAGTAGATAAACAGAAATTCAATGAGATCATGGCAGTTGTTTTGAAAAAGGGAAATGAAAAACATAGAGAGAAAAATATGAGTGATGAAGGAGAGATGGATGCAGTGGAGAGAGGTGAACACATGGAGAGATATGGTATGAGAGAAACATAGAAAAACATACAAAAGACTGCATTTATATGCTAAATGAGACAGACAGACTAAAGGACAATGGGTTAGGATGCTTATGGTGAAATAATTCTCTATTAGCAGGCTATAATAATGGGAAATAGCCTTGAGACGGCAGCGACAGAGTTAACGACGACGCAGGTTTCCTTCCTCCCCCCACAGACTCAGGGAATCCCCTCTCTCTCCCCCTCCCTCGCACTGCTGCCTTTTTTTTTTTTTTTCCACATCAAAGACTGTGCTCAGGCTCCCTGGTTGCCATGGAGATTGGCCATCTTCCCTCTGACAGCATGCACGCCAACGGTTGTCAAGTGTTTTGTCAATAAAGCTTTGTAAAACTGATTATCTCTCACACCACCAGCAGCAGAAAGGAAGGGTTGCTGATATTAGAAAGGTCTACAGTGATAGGGACAGGATGTAAAAAAAGAAAACAAAAAAAAACTACAAAGGCACAAATGACAGAATTAGGATGGGGGATTCCGATTTTTTTTTTTTTTTTTTAAACCAAATGTTCATATATTATACCAAATCACGTGAAGAGGCTTTCTACTGCAGATGAATGCTGCTCCCTAGCAGTTTGCCTGCAAAATATGAGCTACGTGGCGTGTTCGAAACTAGCTAGAAATAGCAATGCTATTTGTTTCTATTATTTTTTTCCTGTTCTGAAGTAAAATGCTGTCTCCTACAATTTTCTTGTAGATTGCGGTATACAAGTTTTTACATTTTGCTCAGGATCCTCCTCTTCTCGGGTCCCCCTTCGGCGCTTCTGGTCCCTTGCCACCTGCCGAGTGCCCCCCACAGCAAGCAGCTTGTTATGGGGCACCCGAGCCGAGTTGCTGCTCTGTGTCCATTCAGACACAGAGCCACGGTTCAGCGCCCTGCCCCCTCCTTCTTCCTCCTCCCTCTACTCATTGGCTCACTGACTTTGACAGCAGTGGGAATCAATGGCGCGGCATTGCCGTCTCAGCCAATAAGGAGGGAGGGTCCTGGGCAGCCGAGACACTGCTGCAACATCGCTGGATCGAGATGGGCTCGGGTAAGTATTAGGGGGACTGAGGGGGGCAGAAGGAGGCGTGAATTGCCAGTTCTACTCTGGGTGTGACAGTTGTCATTCAACTCCCTGCAGCTTGGACTATCTCGTGCAGGATCCTTCACACAGCCCACCTGGGCACAGACAGCCTCTCATGATTACCCTGTGAGTTGAACATGTTACATTGTTTCAAATTTACTTATTAAACTATGTTACACTATTGGTCACCTGGTGCCTCTCTCCCTTTCCCCTCCTCTGTTTTAGTGTGGTTTCCTTGAACCCAGAGCAGGCTGCCTTTTCCAATAGGTGCTACAGACATTTCTCATTGATTTTTTGTCTCTCATTCCCATCTAGACGGAGTATATAAGAGACACTGTTTCATATATAGGTGCATATAGGTGCTTAACCGCTTCAATACCATGCACTTAGAACACTTCCCTACCAGACCGATTTTCAGCTTTCAGTGCTGTTGCGTTTGAATAACAATTGTGTGGTCATACAACGCTGTACCCAAACAAAGTTTTTATCATTTTGTTCCCACAAATAGAGCTTTCTTTTGGTGGTATTTGATCACCTCTGCAGTTTTTATTTTTTGCACTACAAATAAATTTTTTTTTCTCTGTTTCTGTCACAAACCTTTGTAAATAAGTACATTTTCTCCATCACTGATGAGCACTGATGAGACAGTACTGATTGGCACTGATGATGAGGCACTTATATGCAGAAATAATGGGCACTGATAAGCAGCACTGATGGTTACTGATAGGTGGCACTGATATGCAGCACTGATGGGCACTGATATGCAGCACTGACGGGTACTCATAGGCAGCACTGATTGGCACTCATAGGCAGCACTGGGCATGGATAGGTGGCACTGGTGGGCACTGATAGGTGGCACTGTTACGCACTGATAGGGGCACTGGTGGGCAGCAGGTGACAGATGGAGTAATAGGGCCCATTTCCTGGTGGTTTAGTGTGTCATCTGAAGGTGGCACTGAGTGCCATCCATGTTGGGCACTGAGCCCCTTATCTGGTGGTCTCCCGGGTGGTCAGGATCGACTCCCTGGTGGTCCCTGGTCAGCTCCCTGGTGGTCCTGGGTGGGAACATCCCTGGTGGTCCCTAGGCAGCCTTCCTCGGGGTCTAGGGTGGCGATGCAGGGGGGCTGTGCTGATAAACCATCAGCACAGAACTCCCCTGTCAGGAGAGCAGCCGATCGGCACTCCACTACTCAGGTCTGCAGACCCGAGTAGAGGAAAGGCCGATAAACGGCTCTTCCTGTTTACACTGTGACCAGCCGTGATTGATCTTGCCTAATCCGATGGAAGCGCTTTACCGAGATTGTTAATGCGGTGGGTCAGACTGACACACCACACCACCGATCGACGCAATGCGTGCCCCCCCCCCCGGGTGCGCGCCGGCATGTTATCCTGCTGGACGTCATATGATGCCCAGTCAGGATAACTGAACCACTTCCCGGCCGCCATTCTGCATACGAAAGTGGTTAAAGTGGATGTAAACCCTCCATATACCCAGTGAAGTGAACAGCCTCAGATGATACACAAAGATGACACAAACTTTCCTATATAAGTCTTACATGTATATCTTCTGTCTTCACTTTGATATACTGTTTAGAAAATGCATCTGTTAGATTTTCCACTTCCTCATTCCTATGTAGGAGGAGATGATTGCTAGACGCTGTGAGCAGGGGCGGGCTGGGCCATGGGCAAGGTGGAAATTTCCCCCCAGGCTGCCTACCTGATCTTTAAAATGGCCGCTGCCTGTCTGTTACTTTTTTTCCATGGGCAGAATGTGTGGCCATGAAATGTGCAGAGAAGGAGGCAGGTAGAGGCAGCCAGCTGGGAGAGAGAGGACTGGAGCCTGATATACAATTTAGTGGGGTGGAGAGGAGAGGAGCAGCTCTATGGTGCCTGGTGTCTCCGTTTACACCTCTGGCCAGCAGCAGTGTACACTTGTAAAGTGATTTTATGGTGGAGGGGTGGGTGTCTGACCCAGACAGGCATCAGTTGTGCACAGTGAGTTGCTCGGCACTTTAGCAGGCATCAAAGAGCTGCTTATCAGCAATGCAGAGGGGAGAGGGTGTGTGTGTGTGGGGGGATGTGTGTGTTGCAGAGATGTGCAGCAGAGTGTACAATACATGTGCTGGGGGTGCAGAGGTGTACATGGGGGTGCTGAAGTGGGCTGGGGTGCAGAGGTGTGCTGAGGTACAAATGTTTGCTTGGGTCATGGAGGTGTACTTGGGGATACATATGAGGGGTACAGAGATTTGTGGGGGGTATGGAAATGTTCTGAGGGCTGTGAAGGTGTACAAGGGGGTGCAAAGATATATGTGGGAGTGCAGAGATGAGCAAGAGGTGTCCTGGGGGGTACAAGTGCATGCTGGGAGTACATAGGTGTGCTTGGTGGTATGGGGTGTTTTGGAGGTGCAGAAATGCGCTGGGGTATACAGAAGTGTGCTGATGGGTATGGAGGCATGCTGTGCTATTTGTGGAGCAGTGTACTGTATTATTAGTGGTGGAGCAGTGTTCTGTATTAGTGGTTGAGCAGTATACTGTATTAGTGGTGGAGCAGTGTACTGTATTATTAGTGGTGGAGCAGTGTACTGTATTATTAGTGGTGGAGCAGTGTACTGTATTATTAGTCATGGAGCAGTGTACTGTATTATTAGCGGTGGAGCAGTGTACTATATTAGTGGAGAAGCAGTGTACTGTATTATTAGTGGTGGAGTAGTGTACTGTATTATTAGTGGTGGAGCAGTGTACTGTATTAGTGGTGGAGCAGTGTACTGTATTATTAGTGGAGCAGTGTACTGTATTAGTGGTGGAGCAGTGTACTGTATTATTAGTGTTTGAGCAGCATACTGTATTAGTGGTGGAGCAGTGTACTGTATTATTAGTGGTGGAGCAGTGTACTGTATTATTAGTGGTGGAGTAATGTACTGTATTAGTGGTGGAGCAGTGCACTGTATTATTAGTGGTGGGGCAATGTACTGTATTACTAGTGGTGGACCAGTGTACTGTATTACTAGTAGTGGAGCAGTGTACTGTATTATTAGTGGTGGAGCAGTGTACTGTATTAGTGGTGGAGCAGTGTACTGTATTATTAGTGGTGGAGCAGTGTACTGTATTATTAGTGGTGGAGCAGTGTACTGTATTAGTGGTGGATCAGTGTACTGTATTATTAGTGGTGGAGCCGTGTACTGTATTATTAGTGGTGGAGCAGTGTACTGTATTATTAGTGGTGGAGCATACTGTAATATTTGTGTAGCAACTCTAATGCAAATTAAATCCTTGCACAAGCCCTGAAGTCCAGTGCAGGGCCTGCAGTCCACTTTTAAGGTAGGCTAATTTCATATTTTTACAATAACACTGTTGTGCTGTTATATGTATTGTCATGTAAGCATAATGCTATGCTTAGTTATAGTAATGTTTGTATATTTTATATTACAGTGCCATCTTGTGGTTGTTTTGGATATTGCACCTCTCCATTCTGTTTTCTAAGTGTGTACCTCCCATCCTCTGTGAGGCCACACGTTTGTAGGCCTCACACAATCTGCTTGCATCCTAGGACACATTACCATGTTTTGACCTGCAGATACCATCTTTCAACCATCTGCCACTTCTGTTGTATGCTGTACCTGCTATTTGCAACAAATAGACGCTTATGGAAGAATTGGTGCTGGTGAGTTCAAGCTATCTGATAAAGACTGTCCATGGTGATTATATTTGCTTATACAGGCCAGGCATAGAGGTCTCAGCAAGGAATAAGTCACTATTACAACAGTTGGAGTCAGAATAACTGTGATTCGAGAGATGGGGGAGACTGCAAGAGGCATTGTGATGGGAGGCTGTGAAATTTTCTAAAGACATTACAAATTTTTGTGGGTGTTTTTACATTTTAAAGTTGGGGGGGGGGGGGTGCCAGATATAAAATATGCCCCGGGTGCCAAATGCTCTAGGTACGCCCCTGCTCAGAGGCAGGCAGAAGCAGGGCATGTGGCATGCCAGGGGAGGGGACGTGTCATGAGCCTCATTCCGGGTTGAGGGCTGGAGACTTGTTTCGAGCGGAGAGAATAGACGTGAAAAAGCACAGAGCAGCACTGCAGCCTTTGAGTGAGATGAGCAGGCAGCTGAGCGCTTACCCCTCACCGCTACACTCTCAGAGTCTTTAAAGAAGAGACAAGCAGAGCAGAGAGGCAGCTTGGAAGTTGTCACCCCCCCTCCCCCGAAGAGGCCATGCATGGTGCAAGGCCTTGCTGAGGTGAGAGAGACCCAGACCCTGACACCCCCAGCAGACCCCCACATCCAATGGGCACTGATCAAGCTGCACTGATGGGCACTGTCTGCACCAGTGAGGCTGCATTTATGGGCACTGATCAGGCTACACTGATGGGCACTGTCTACACTGGTGAGGGTGCATTTATGGGCACTAATCAGGCTGCACTGATAGGCACTGCCTGCACTGGTGAGGCTGCATTGATGGGCACTGATGGGCACAGTCTGCACTGGTGAGGCTGCATTTATGGGCACTGATCAGGCTGCACTGATGGGCACTGTCTGCACTGGTGAGGCTGCATTGATGAGCACTGATCAGGCTGCAAAGATTGGCACTGTCTGCACTGGTGAGGCTGCATTGATTGACACTGATCAGGCTGTGTTGATGGGCACTCACAAAGCTGCGCTGATGGTCACTTGTGTCTGATCAGGCTGCATTAATGGGCACAGACTAGGTTTGAGGTGATGGGATGGGTGCTGGCGAGGCTGCTTTGATGGGTTGATTCGGTGGTTCCATGGGCCACTTAACTGGATTTGCCACCCAGGCCTAAGGCTGCCAGCCCTCCCCTGGCTGTGAGACACTGTGAGAGACTGTGAGAAAGTTGATTGGAGGAAAGGCACACACCCCCTCCCCACACATGCAGAGCCGTGTCTGTGTATAGTTTAGCTGGCTGCTAATCATTTTTAACAACCTCCTCCGACTCTAATTTTTATGTCCCGTCTCCCAGAATGAGTGAGAACTTATCAGACTGATAACAGAGCTACGGAATCAGGTTTACATCCACTTTAACTATTTGGGTTCCACAATTCTGGACATTTCATTCACCATCATTTGGACCTTTTATCAGACAAGCTAAGGCACTGCTGGGAATTTCTGTCTGTTTTTTTTTTATCTTTATACTCGGATAAGGCTCTGGTATAGATTTTGGGGGAGGATCCCATCCCATTTTTTTAAATTTTGGTATGGGGTCCCCCTCAAAACCCATACCAGATCCAAAGGTCCTGGTATGGACTTGGGGAGGGGACCCCACACTGTTTTTAAAAATATTTTTTAAGTCGGGTCTTCTTTTATTTACATTTGTCTGACAGCAGATGAGTCATGGTTGTTTCACTAAAAAAAACGACTAAAATACCACATGCGCTATTTCTTGAAGTGATGTGGTACTTTAGTAGTGAAAACGTGGTATTTTAATGCTTTCACCCACTGGCACCCAGAGAATAGCTGCTTGTCAAGGAGCCGGCAGCCACTGCTACCTTAACAACCAGCTATTCCCTGGTTGTTAAAGTGATTGTAAAGTCTTGTTTTTTTTCCTATAAAAATAACAGACATGTTATACTTACCTGCTCTGTTGCAGTGGATTTGCACAGAGCAGCCCAGATCCTCCTCTTCTGGCCCCTCCCTCCTGTTAAGTGCCCCCACAGCAAGCAGCTTGCTATGGGGGCAATCAAGCTCCCTGTGTCCGTTCAGACACAGAGCCCTGACCTGCCCTCCCCCTCTCTCCTAATTGGCTAGCTGACTTTGATTGACAGCAGCAGGAGCCAATGGTGCTGCGGTGTCTCAGCCAATCAGGTAGGAGAATCTCGGACGGCTGAGACACTCGTGGACATCATTGGACAGAGAGGGACCTCAGGTAAGTATTAGGGTGGCTGAGGGGGATGCTGCACACAGAAGGGTTTTTATCTTAATGCATAGAATGCATAAAGATAAAAAAACCTTCTGTCTTTACAACCACTTTAAGGGCGCCGGTGTTAAAATACCACATTGTACTACAAAAGTGCCACATTACTTCAAGAAATAGCGCATATGGTATTTTAGTAGTGTTTTTTAGTGAATTTTTTTTTAAAAGTTTGAAAAATACCGCTTAATGAATTCAGCCACTATTTTTTGCAATATAAATTGAAAAAGACCGAAAATTTTGAAAAAAAAAAACTCAATACTTTTTACTTTCTGCTATAAAACATAATCCAATAAAAAATTTAAAAAATCTAATTTCTTTATAAATGTTGACCAAAATGTATTCTGTTACATGTCTTTGCTAAAAAAAAGTGTATATTGATTGGTTTGTGTGAAAGTTAGTATCCATTCACACTTGTGCGACTTGGACCTCAAAGTCACATGATAAGTTGCACCCCATGTTTCCCAATGAGTACTACCCTGTTTCCCCGAAAATAAGACAGTGTCTTATATTAATTTTTGCTCCCAAAGAGGCGCTAGGTCTTATTTTCAGGGGATGTCTTATTTTTCCATGAAGAAGAATACGGTACACAATTATTGTTAAATGAAAATAAAGGAAATTTAGAGGGGGGAATCAAAATGGCACAGGAGAATCAGAGGGGGATTACCATTTTACCGTAGTAACCCCTTTTGATCCTCCTGTGTCATTTTGATTGTCCCCTCTTATCCTCCTGTGTCATTTAATTGCCCCATCTGATCCTCCTGTGTCATTTTAACCGCTTGCCGACGGCTGATCGGCAATTGACGGCGACAATGTGGCTCTGTAACGCGAATCGCCGTCATACGACGGCGGCCGCGATACAGAGCCACTGTGAGCGCCAGTTAACGGCTAGTCGGCAGCCGTTCGCCAATTTTACTGTGTCCTCCTAGTCTACCCCGTTAATTTACTGTGTCCTCCTATTCTCCCCTGTTAGTTTTACTGTGTCCTCCTAGTTTTCCCCAATGATGCCATTTTACCATTAGGGGGAGACTAAGAGGACACGGTAAAACTAAGGGGGGAGATTTAAAGGAAATAAAAGTAAATTGTTATTAACACATGGCATAAGAAGAAGTACCTTTTTATTCTGTAGGGGACTTTTATTCTGGATCGCG
>BLSH010276290.1:365895-377338 GCA_018402905.1 Glandirana rugosa | reverse complement strand
GATCCCACCGGTGGCTACCCCGGACAAGCTGCCGTTACCACGAAATTCACGAGTTTGCGGACGTCGGGCCCTCTTCACACCCTGTAACGGGGGGGAAGGCAGGGCGCTCACTTACCGGTCCGACGTCACGGTAGCCACCAGAATGCAGACTTCGCGCCCTTGACGGCGGTATGCTGCAGGCCCAAAGTCACCCTGCCGAACGCATCGGTAAAGGGGACCAACAGGGGAATTTCATTCCGGGCCTCCCGCACGGACGGGTAAGATGTGGCGGGTCCCCATAGTGGGACTGGCTTCGCATCATGTTGGCCAGGTCGGGGAAAGTACAGAGCTCCAGGACTCACGAGTTGACCTGGCTTCCCTATAGGGAAGCCAGGTCAACTCCTTGCGAACTAGGCATTGAAACTGAAGAGCTATACTGTGAGGGGGTTTGATGTAGGAAGAGAGGACGGCCCCCAGGGGAGGGGCGAGCTGATTCTTTTCCCTGCCTAGTTAACTCCTAGTTGGACGAACATAAAACCCCACAAAGTCAATGGAGAGCTGCGTCTGTCAGTGAAAGTAAGGAGAAAAAGGATTTTTCTGCGGATTAAAAACTGAGGCCATAAGATTCAGGCCATGTGAGATCACATTACTAGTGACATCAGAACAAAGTTGGAGGGGAGGTAATTCTCAATCCAGGAGCTATAAATAATTTAAAATTTGCACGGAAAGCAATTCTGTATTATGAAGAACCTTTCAAATAACATAAATTGAGATACTTTTAGGCTGGGTTCACACTATTGCTCGGAGCTTCTCCATTCACCGTTTAAGGTCCGAATACAGACCTGAAACGGACCAAAAGATGCACAGGACCCCTGTGCAAATTCGCACCGGAGCCGCAGAGGCTGTGTGTGAACAAGCTCCATAGAGAGCCGATCACACACTCCTGCTATGCGAATTGGATGCAGAAAAACCACATCCAATTCCCATAGCTGTGAACCCAGCCTTAATCAATGAATTGTGCAAATGAAGACCATCAGGCCCAGGTTTCAGTTGGCTTTGCTGCCTTGAAAAGATGTCGGCAACCAAGGTTAGTAGTTACTACCTTCGTATGGATTTTTGTAAATAATTAGCTCCAATGCTGGCCACATGATAGAGTAATGGAACTTGAAATTGTATTATACATTTAAAGAGAAAAGCAACCTATGCAGAAAAAATAAATAATGATAGTTTTGATGGACTGCAAGATCAAAATTGGCCTGGTTAAACATAGCAGAAAAAAACTGAACTTCTTTCAAAACTGCTGTAAGTTTTTCTTTTTTTTTAAATTGATATTTAAGTAAGCTATCAATTGCCCAGTTTCAAATTTGCAATCGAACAAATTTGCAATCGAACAAATTCTGGCGGCTTTTGCTTCTGGCAACCACTTGCAATTGTATGTGCAGTGCATTAATGTACTGCTTCCCAGTTAGAGCTACGGGGTGACTGAAAACTGCAGGGCTCTTCTGTGTGGTTCAGTGTCATAATGATATTCAAATAGGGTCAAATGTGATGTTTCATCCTTTTGCTTCCTATTCCCTAGACCATGGTTTCTCAAAATGGGTTTCCGCCGCAATCTACCCATCAACTGCAGGCAGCTGATGGGTAGATCATATGCCCACTGTCGACACATGTAGAGATAGGCAGGGAAGCGGCTGCGATGTTGGCTGTAGCACGCTGTTCCCTGCTGGCCCCTCCTGTCCATTACAGGCACTTGTATGTGACATCACCTGGGATGGACATAAGGGACCACTGGGGAACAGCTTGCCAGAAGAGGACTAATCACAGCTGTTAAGATCTGCATATGAAAAAGATGACCCAGAATTAAAAAGTGGAAATACACTTTAAAACAAGCTCACACTGACTTCTATAGCTGCGGGTAATGTGGGGTAATCCAACCTCAAATTTCAAGAGAGGTCACAGCACTCTGATCTCCTTTTTTCCCGTGCACCTGTTCTGTGCTTATAGTAGAATGTTGTCAGGGTCAACTAAAAGAATCATATACAGGACGATGGCGGTATCCCTGAGTAAAAAACCTCTATGATATAAAAGAAACTTATTATGTGGTAACCCCTGACATAAAACCAATAAAAATAAGTATTAAAGTTGAAGTGACGTGGTGTATAAAACCTTATGTGAAAAGTTAAAAATGCAGTGACAGTATATATAGACCTTGTGCGTTATACCTCAGAAAACAGTATAATATTCATAGGTGATACCAACCACATATGCAATGTGTTTCAAAGCATGTGTAAACTGTATAAGAATTATATATATATATATATGAATATAAATAAACACGCAGAAATAAAAGTCTCTAAGTGATGCAAATCTGATGCTTGAAAAAATGTGTGCTGTGACTTTTAGTGCTAGTTCATCATTTCTCAAAAGTAATCCGGTGACTCCACACAATCTCAAGATAATCCGGTGACTCCACACTGTGCTCCCCTCCTGTGTCCCCACTCACCAAAGATAGGTACCCCTATCTTTGAATTGCCTGTGTTGCACCTTTCTCTCGGTCCTGGTGATCCTGATTGGTCCGTCTGTATTCTGATATGGCGATCCACAAGCAAAATTTTCCTCCGGTGTATAAGTGTATAAAAAATGGAAATCCAATATAGTGTAATACCGAAAACAAGGGTTAAAAGTCTTTAAAATGTGTACAATGTTCATATATCTGGGCTAATCGTGGCAAAAAAAACGGAACTGCAGCAGATAGGCAGCGCGGTTGCCGTATTGAGGAAGAGACGTCTCCCTTCCTCTTCCTGTGGCTTGCGTTCCAAACAACCAAACCACGATCCTGGACGTGACGTCGGCACGTACGGACGTGTTTACTGGCCCCGTCTAACGCGTTTCGTCATCGGACGTCGTCGGAAGCGGTGGCCATCTTGGTACTCCCCCCGTATATATATGCACCGTAAGGGGCGGTCCGGCGTCATGTTAATGCGTCACTCTAATTGGTAAGAGTGTCGGCCATGTTTTTGGTGTGCAAACAAGCGGAAGATATAGGAGGTATACAGAGTATCTTAAAAGAGGAAATAAATCTAAAAATGTAAAAGCGGAGGAACGAATAAATGAGAATGTGAAATAAGGGGCTTTTTGTCTTAAAAGAGAAGAATGGGAAAAAGGAGAAAGACGAAAACGAAAAAGAATACATTTACAACCATCTAAAAATGAGGAAAGAGAATGTAAAAATTGTAAAAAATTCTAAAAAATTGTAGAAAATACTAAAAAATGTCAAACGGGATATAAATAATGATAATGGGCTTGCAATCTATGGTATTGGAAGAGCGACAAATAAACCGTAAAAACAGTATCATGACGGGAATATCAAAAGCGGGACCGCTGCCACTAGCGGTTAAAGGGGTACTCGCCAGAAGAAGAGGAAAGACCTTACGCTCTGGGTACATGATGGTCATAAATAATCAAAACCAACATATCCATACAGTAAATAATTATCCATTCATATAGAGTAATGCATGATAGTCATGGATAGTCATCATAAATAACCATCCATGCATATAGATTAATGCAAACTTTTTCACAGGATGGTTTAGAGAGTGTAGAGGAAGGATCTAGCATCATACCCTATCTTTTACATACATACAAAAATGCAAGTGTCTGAAATATTAAAATTCATAAAAATTAAAAACCAGAAGAATAACCTGAGTGTCTAGACTAGTATCCTAGTGGTATAAAAATTGGTTGTTTATTTAAAAATTAGATAAAAAACAGTTAAGGTCTATATCCACGTTCAACCCGCCTGGCACCAAAGTACCTAAACGGTAAATCCACTGTTTCATTACGGGATATAGCTATCCTTTTGCTTCCTCCTCTCCAATCATTCTTAATTCTATCGATCCCATGAAAAGTAAGACATGGGTAAAAGTGAACGAAACTCGCTCCCCTTTCTTTGACATCCACAACGGGATGCGACAGGGATGCCCCCTGTCCCCCCTAATCTTTATACTATCACTGGAGCCACTGCTGTGTACGGTGAGGAGTAACCCGGTTATCTCGGGCTTCAGAAAAAGATCTAGCACCCACAAAGTGGCCGCCTTCGCGGACGACCTGATCTTCTTTCTCTCCCATCCGTCTTCTTCAATGACGGAATTGCTACGTGTGTTCCGGGAGTATGGGGAGCTGTCCTTCTACCAAATCAATTTGGCCAAATCCACCCTGCTCAACATTACGGTTGGCGGCGAGGAGCTCAGGTCGGTGACCTCTACCTCCCCCCTTCAACAGGCGACGGCCTCGATCCGTTATCTTGGGGTTAACATCACCCCAGATCCCACTGATCTCTGAGTATAACTTTGCCCAGCTCCTGGTACGCCTTAAATCAGACCTGCTTCACTGGCATTCCCTCACGCTGTCTTGGTTCGGGCGATGTAATGCCCTCAAAATGACAATCCTCCCCCGTATCTTGTATATCATGCAAGCGCTGCCGAATCGCATACCTCCCGTTTTCTTCAAGAAGGCGGACGCCCTCATTAGGGAATTCATTTGGTCCCACCACAAACCGCGAATCCAACTCAAGCTCCTCCACCTACCAAAGGGTAGAGGCGGGATGGGACTCCCAGACTTGAAGGCTTACCACAGAGCCACCCACCTCACCAGGGTGGTGGATTGGCACTGCTACTCGGAGGCGAAACAATGGGTGACCATGGAGATGGAGGACTCCGATGACGCGGCCAAGAGCTGGCTGTGGGCGTCGGAACCACTCTTGACGGGCATCTCCGGCCACCCTACCTTAGGTTGTACGTTAAAGATGGCAAGGGATGCCTTTTAGCGCTCCTCGACCTCCCCCGCCCCTTCCATTACTGGGCAATCCGGCCTTTGAACCGGGCTTATGGGGTACGCGCTTCCAACCCCTGAAGGAGGAAAAGAAGCAGTACTTCTGTGACCACCTGCACCAGGACGGGGGCTTTGCCCTTCGGTGGGACGAGTCAGGCGTGGGCTCTAAACTGGACTTCTGGAGTGGGCTGCAGCTGCGCTGCTTCCTGCGCAGGCTGTCCAGGACCCCCGGGATACTGCGCCGCCTGACAGAGTTCGAGCGCATCTGCCACGCCGGGGAGCCGATCCGACAGTCTGTCTTTAACTTATGCCATGCTCCTGGACCCAGGAAGTGACTACACACCACCCTTTATTCAGAAGTGGGAAGCTGACCTGAACCTACACCTCTCCGGGACACAGAAAGAAAAGATCTTGCATCTCGCTCAGAAATCTTCCCTGGCTATTCGAATCCAGGAGACCGGGTATAAAATCCTCTCTCGCTGGTACAGAGTCCCCTCCCTGATCCACCGTTATACCCCTCAGGTTGCCAACACATGCTGGAGATGCGGGAACTCCGAAGGCACGATGCTACATATATTTTGGTCCTGCCCCAAACTTGTTCCCTTCTGGACTGATGTGGCCCACACCATTAAGCATCTCACGAGAGTGGACGTTGAGGGAGATCCCGCTGCTTGCCTGCTCCACTTGTCTCCTCGTCCTATCGGGAAATACAAATCGTCTCTCACTATCCAACTGCTGAACGCCGCCAAAGCATGCGTCCCCCTGAACTGGAGATCGGAGAACCCCCTGTCCAAGGCCATGTGGTTCCGGAAAATCAATGAGCTACGTAACATGGAGGACCTCACAGCAACCCTATACGGTCGTGAGGAAACCTTCCGCGAGACTTGGAGACCCTGGAATTGCTTTGTCTTCACCGACCCTTACCTTGATGCAATGTCATGACCCCACGGATTATGGTCTCTTGCAGATGCGACCCGCCCGGGGGCATGGGGGGCACCTAGGCCCGCTGGCCCCCCCCTTGCCTCATCCCTCCCCCCCTAACTTTGCCACTATCAGACCCCTGCTACTTCCTTTAGAATCCACAATGCTTTACATTACCTTCCCCCCCCCCCCTTCGACCTTGTCCTACTTCCTCCAACCCTTTCCTTCGCCAATGACAATCCAGATTAGCTTTACCCGAGGTTCCCTCTCTACGCCTCTGGCTAAACCATGACCTCACTACAAGATCTCTCTGCATGATTCTGAGGCGTCTGCAGTTACCCGACTGATCGATAGTGAGCTGGTCGACCCACTCCCTCTAAACAATTGACCCCCTTCTCCCTCATTTCCCTCTCTCTCTTTTTTTGTTTTTTTACTCCTAACGGTTCTCTAACTTGACTGCACCATGGAAATTCCCGGTCGCCCTATCCAAGCACCATAAGATGATTTATCCATGTAAAATCACCTGTAATTTTCCTTGCATATTGACATAACCAATGTTGATGTTTGTATACTTACGCTGTACTAAATAAAGGAATTATAAAAAAAAAAAAAAGTAAGACATGAAGGATCTTTGTGATGAAATTCTTTGAAGTGGCGAGATAACTTATGTTTGGGGAACCCCTTCTTAATGTTAATATGTTCCCTGATCCTCATGAATAAAGGTCTTGTGGTCCTACCTACATACTGTAAATGGCAAGGGCATTCGATGATATAAGTCACATGAGTACTGGTACACGTAATCAATTCCTTTATTTGGTACTCTTTGTTAGATGTCAACTACTCAGTGCTGGAAAGGGGAGGAGAATGAATATGAAAATGAAAGCGTTTCTGTTGAAAACCTTGAGGATGAACACATTGCCTGCATCAATTGTGAACTGTGAGGGCTTGCTTTAGCTCATTTACTGATTAAGAATTTAAAGCAGAAGTACACTATCTGAGAACCGCAAACCAAAAATGCTATGTAATTCATTTTTAATATTCAAAGCAAACTCACCCATCCATCCATGTCTCCATGCTTTTTTTTGCTGAGAAATCACTTTGAAAAACACCCCCTAGCATTTCTGGCCATGGCCATCTTGAGTAAGGACAAATGATTAATGCGGTATTTACTTCTTGGAATCCATTTGTCCTTAACCACTTCCCGTAAAAAGACGGCGATCAGCGAACGGCAGCTAGGGGGCGAGTGCGCGCCGCTGCACTCCTGAGGAGTGTGCCTGCCGCTCGGGCGGACCCGATGTCCGCCGGTGAGCCACGATGAGCTGCCACAGGCAAAGAACGGGGAACCGCCGATGTAAACACGTTCTGACAGTGCAGCCATGAGAGATCTACTGATCCCTGTCACTGGGATCAGTTAGATCTCTCATGCCCATGGCAGCCCAACCCCCCGACAGTAAGAACACACCCAGAGAACACAGTTAACCCCTAGATCTCCCCCTGCAGGTTAACCCCTTCACTGCCAATGACATTTATACAGTAATCAGTGGACATTTACGTTTCTGATCGCTGAATAAATGTCATTGGTCCCAAAAAAGTGTCAAAAATGTCCGACATGTCCGCTGCAATATCGCAGTACCGCTAAAAATCGCAGATTGCCGCCATTACTAGTAAAAAAAAAATAAAAAAAAAATAAAAACCCCAGAAATGAATTATCATCCGTAAACACGGCCACTTTTGCGCAAACCAATCAATAAACGCAGATTGCGATTTTTTTATCACAACTATGTGGAAGAATATAAATCGACTAAAAAGGCTGAAAAAAAATGTTTTTTTATATTTTTTTTTGGATTTGAATTTTAGCAAAAAGTAAGAAATTTGTGTTTTTTTGCAAAATGGTCGCTCTTCTTTTGTTTATAGCGGCGATCAGAAATGACGCAGCGGTGATCAAATACCACCAAAAGAAAGCTCTATTTGTGGGAAAAAAAAGACGCAAATTTTGTTTGGGTGCAACGTCGCACAACCGCGCAATTGTCAGTTAACATGATGCAGTACCAAATCGCAAAAAGTGCTTTGTCCTAAAGCTGGAAAACCTTCTGGTTGGTAAGTGGTTAAGCTCAGGCAGGAGGGTGTGCTTAGGTGAGAAAACCCCTCCTCCCCTCCTTGAGACTCCTGGGGTGCATGACATCATTTACCTAGGCTTAGAAACCAGGAAGTAACTGAAGAAATGTAAAAAACAAAATGTAAATAGGATATACTTTTCTATCTACAGTGCATCCAGAAAGTATTTACAACGCTTTTCACTTTTTCCACATTTTGTTATGTTACAACCTTATTCCAAAATGGATTAAATTCATTATTTTCCTCAAAATTCTACAAACAATACCCCATAATGACAACGTGAAAGAAGTTTGTTTGAAATCTTTGCAAATTTATTAAAAATAAAAAACGATAAAAAAAATAAATCACATGTACACAAGTATTCACAGCCTTTGCTCAATACTTTGTTGAAGGACCTTTGGCACCAATTACAGCCTCAAGTCTTTTTGAGTATACAAGCTTGGCACACCTATTTTGGGCAGTTTCTCCCATTCTTCTTTGCAGGACCTCTCAAGCTACAGCAGGTTGGATGGGGAGCGTCGGTGCACAGACATTTTCAGATCTCTTCAGAGATGTTTAATCAGGTTCAAGTTCGGGCCACTCAAGGACTTGCTTCACTGTAGGGATGGTATTGTCCAGGTGATGAGTGGGGTCTGGTTTCCTCCAGGGATGACGCTTGCCATTTAGACCAAAGAGTTCAATCTTTGTTTCGTCAGACCAGAGAGTTTTGTTTTTCATGTTCTGAGAGTTCTTCAGGTGCCTTTTAGCAAACTCCAGGCAAGTGGTCATGTGCCTTTTACTGAGGAGTGGCTTCCGTCTGGCCACTCTACCATACAGGCCTGAGTGTTGCGTTGATTGTTGTTCTTCTAGAAGGTTCTTTTCTCTCCACAGGGAAACGCTGGAGCTCTGTCAGAGTGACCATTGGGTTCTTGGTCACCTCCCAGACTAAGGCCCCTTTCCCCCGTTCTCTCAGTTTGGCCGTACAGCCCTGCTCTAGGAAGAGTCCTGGTGGTTCCAAACTTTTTATTTATGGATGATGGAGGCCACTATGCTTATTGAGACCTTCAATACGGCATACATTTTTCTGTACCTTTCTCCCGATCTGTGCCTCGATACAATCCTGTCTTAGAGGTCCACAGACAATTCCTTGGACTTCATGGCTTGGTTTGTGCTCTGACATGCAGTGTTAACTATGGGACCTTACATAAACAGGTGTGTGCCTTTCCAAATCATGTCCAATCAACTGAATTTACTATAGGTGGACTCCAATCAAGTTGTAGAAACATCTCAAGGATGATCAGTGGAAACAGGATGCACCTGAGCTCCATTTTGAGCGGCAGGGCAAAGGCTGGTAATACTTCTGTGCATGTCATTTTTTCGTTTTTTATTTTTAATAAGTTTGCAAAGATTTCAAACAAACTTCTTTCACGTTGTCATTATGGGGTATGGTTTGTAGAATTTTGAGGAAAATAATTTAATCCATTTTGGAATAAGGCTGTAACATAACAAAATGTGGAAAAATGAAGCGCTATGAATGCTTTCTGGATACACTGTATTTACTAATGCTAGCAGCATAAGGATTAAAAATAGTCAATGTTGATTGAGAGAGTGAAGTTCCACTTTAAGACAATGCACAAGCAAGAATGCCAGGCAATTAGGTTAACAAAGGCAGCCAACATAATTACCTAATGACAGGCTTCTTTGAAGAAAGATTGGTTTGGTTGCACATATTTTAAGATAATGAAAAAACCCTGTAAACATTTTTTTCTGTTCATGACTACCCTTAAAGCAGTAATAAAACACAAAAACAAAAGTATAAAATATTGCAGCTTACCAATCCTTAGATGTGGTGGCTGCATTAGTTTTCTTTTTATAAGCTTTCTTCCCTCTGTTTTCACCTGGTGACCTGGCCAGTAACACAACTCCTGTATTAGTGTGCCTACACTCTGGATGAAGTAGCAACAGAGACGCCTTTGGACATCAGAATTGTCAGCAATAACACTTTTTAAGTGGTTACAGCAAGTTTTGCTCCTTTTGGGATACATATTTTACATAAAAATATGAAAGCAGACAATTGTAAGCATCCCTGTCCGTGGTAAATGATTTATCTCAACCCTCTGACACATCTGCAGGGCAGCCTGTTCTGGTAAAAAAACAACAGACTTACTTCCTGGATCACCAGGTTAAAATAAAGGAAAGAAAGCTTTAAAAATAAAACAAATGCAGCCATCATTTAACCACTTGCCGACCGTAGGCCGCCATAGGACATCCTCAGTTGGCAGTGGTTATATCGGGATGATGCCTGCAGATAAAAGGCATCATTCCAGTATTAAAATTTTCAGGAGGGAGAGAGAGAGAGAAGTAGAGTTGCCACCTCATCCCTTTAAAACCGAACACATATTAATTACACAGGGGCTGTGGCTAATAAAGGTGGCAATTAAACTCACTTGGTGTCTTATCTGCATTAAATTGACCGCAGAACCTGTGTAATTCATATGTGTTCGAGTTTAAATAGGATGAGGTGGCAACCCTAGAGGGAGGGAAAGAGAGAGAGGGGGAAGGAGGGAGAGGGAGAGGGGGAAGGAGGGAGAGGGAGAGGGGGAAGGAGGGAGAGAGAGAGAGAGAACTGACTTCCCTCCCTCTCTATGAACCCAGGAACAGGAAGAGACGAGGATTTCGTCACTTTTGGTTCCGCCTCTGTTTACCTGGCTGCTGGCGGCCAGGAAAGCGGCCAACTAGACCAATCTGTGTTTGATCAGCTGCATTGGAGGCCAGAGGAGAGATTGGGGTCTAACAGATCCCAGATCTCTCCATAAAGAGGACCTGTCACAGCCCATGCTGTCACACGGGATGTTGTTCATCCCTTGTGATAGCAATAAAGCTAAGATAAAAAAAAAAAATTAAAAATAGTTTTAGATAGAATAAATAATAGAATAATAAAAATAGAAAAAAAAATTTCCCGGCCCCTGTGCTTATGTGCAAATGCATGCGCAAGTCCTGCACGCATATGTAAACAGTGATTGCACCACACATGTAATGTATCGTTGCGAACGTCAGAGCGGGAGCAATAATTCTAGCACCAGATCTCCCCTAACTTTAAACTGGTAACCTGCAAAAAATTTTCACGCATCGCCTATAGAGATTTTTAACCACTTCACCCCAGGAAAGACCACCTTCCTGACCAGAGCACTTTTTGCGATACGGCACTGTGTCGCTTTATCTGACAATTGCGCAGTCGTGTGACGTTGTACCCAAACGAAATTGACGTCCTTTTTTCTCCACAAATAGAGCTTTCTTTTGGTGGTATTTGATATTTATTTTTTGCGCTATAAACAAAAACAAAAAAAAAAAAGGGATTTTATTAAAACTTACCGTAAAATCCTTTTCTCCGAGTTCACTGACAGACGCAGCTCCTTCATTGACTTCATGGGGTTTTATGTTCGTCCAACTATTTTTTCCTGCAGTTAAAGCAAACCCATGTTGCAGTGTGCTGACGCGTTAACAGTCTATTTCGCTGTGTCACGGCATAGCGTTTTTCACGAGACCAGTCCTTCCACCAGAAAGGACCCCACTTCACCAATTTTTAGAGATATCCGCTACGCACTTTTAAAAAACGTCC
>BLSH010276290.1:290407-307629 GCA_018402905.1 Glandirana rugosa | reverse complement strand
AAAAAAAAATCGCAATCGGCGTTTATTGATTGGTTTGCGCAAAAGTGGTTGCGTTTACGGATGATAATTCATTTCTGGGGTTTTTATTTTTTTTTTATTTTTTACTAGTAATGGCGGCGATCTGCGATTTTTAGCGGTACTGCAATATTTCAGCGGACATGTCAGAACATATTGACACTTTTTTGGGACCATTGGCATTTATAGCGATCAGCTATAAAAATGCACTGATTACTGTGTAAATGCCATTGGCAGTGAAGGGGTTAACCTGCAGGGGGCGCTCTAATGGTTAATAGTGTTCCCTGGGCGTGTTCTAACTGTGGGGGACTGCCCTAACAGGAGAAGGGAAGTGATCACACCTTTCATGTAGAGGAAGGCTGTAATCACAGCCCTTCCCCCTCTCACAGAACGGAGGTCCGTGTTTACTTACACGGACCTCCGTTCTTTCACTCTGGGGGGGGCATCGCAGGTGGCCGGCGGAGATCAACTCCGCCGCACCCGCTCCCTGGCCCTCCCCGGACACAGTGAGCGTGCGGGCGCGCCTCCGGCAGCGCGCGCTCACTGGGCTCGATCTCGCGGCCGCCGTCACATGAAGGCGTTTTGTGTTATCGAGCCACACTGTCGCCGTCAATTGCCGACCAGCGATCGGCAAGCGGTTAAGCAGCAAATATTGCACCCATGTAAAGAAAAAGGGGGGCACTAATAGTGGAATTCTGTATTTTATTCTTAAAATTCCCCCCTCCCTAAAATCTTGCTTACATAGTAAACATCCTTTTAGGCCCCTTTCACACATATGGACCGTTTTTCATCCATCCGTTGATGGATGAAAAACGGATAACAATGCATGTCTATGAAAAAACGGATGACAACGGATGATCATCCATTTGCATCCGTTCTCACCCGCTTCCGTCAACCTCCGTTTTTTTGAATGAATGGAAGCCCTATTTTTCATTCGTCAAAAAACGGATCGGACGAAAGATGGATGTAAAACTGACGAATGGTCAGTTTTTCTTCCATTTTTGCATTGGTAGTGGATGTAAATAAAACTGATGACCACGGATGAAAAACTGATGAAAACTTCATCCGGTTTGATGTGACTGAACGGATGAAATGAATGGTCCCTATGTGTGAAAGGGGTTAAAAGCACCGGTGTACAAGCTGCTTGGAAATGCTGCCCATTCATTTCAATGGGCAGGGGCGGTGGAGGAGCATTGTATACATCGCTCCCACACCGCCCCAAAAATCCTGCTTGCGGGAGTTTGTTTCCGCTCCTATAAGCACGCCGCCCCAGTGTGAAAGGACACACTGACTTTGAAGTGCTTTACAGGCGCTATTTTTAGCTAAACGCCTGTAAAGCGCCTCAGTGTGAAAGGGGTCTTCGGCATCTTTTCTGCTTGAAAGCTCCTCTCAAAACAAGTTTAGTGGGGGGTTTTTTTCTGCCTGTAAAAAAGGGATTTTACTAAAACTTACCGTAAAATCCTTTTCTCCGAGTTCACTGACAGACGCAGCTCTTTAGGACATGTGGGTTTATGCTTGTCCTACTAGGAGTTAACTAGGCAGGGAAAAGAGCAAGCTGGCCCCTCCCACGGGGGCAGCCCCCCCTTCCCACATAAACCCTCCACCTAGCATAGCTCCTTGTTCGTAACAAGCCATACCGAAACAGAGAGCAGAGGGGTGGGTGCTGCGTCTGTCAGTGAACTTGGAGAAAAGGATTTTAAGGTAAGTTTTAATAAAATCCCTTTTTCTCCTATGTTCACTGACAGACGCAGCACTTTATGACGTGTGGGGACGTCCCCAAGCTGTGTCAAAAAGAGGGGTGGGTAAACGATAACAACTGTACCCAACAGAACCTCTACGGAGGCGCCAGGCGCGCCTACACTGCCGCCTGTAAAACTTTGAAACAAAACGGTCACAATCCGGACCGCAAAAATCTCCTAAGGGAACCAGGTCAACTACTTGCAAACTAGGCATTGAAACTGGGGAGCTATGCTAGGTGGAGGGTTTATGTGGGAAGGGTGGACGGCCCCCAAGCCAGCTTGCTCTTTTCCCTGCCTAGTTAACTCCTAGTACGACAAGCATAAACCCACATGTCATGAAGAGCTGCGTCTGTCAGTGAACGTAGGAGAAAAGCCTGAAAGAGCCATAGTGTGCATGGACACAATGGCTGACATGGAGGGGAGTTTCCAAGCAGAAAAAATTGAGAGCTCATAAAAGCTCTAAACCCCGTAGGGCAGTGGTTTTCAACCCCGGTCCTCGGGACCCACTAACAGGCCAGCTTTGCAGGATAACTGAAATGCATCACAGGTGATATAATTTGCTGCTCAGTGATTGCAGTATTCTAGTCTGCATCTCCCCAAGGTAATACTTAAAATCTGGCCTGTTGGTGGGTCCCGAGGACCGGAGTTGAGAACCACTGCTGTAGGGCCACGAGCTCCTTTGAGATGCAGTGTGCATGAGCCCTAAAAGGCATTCCGTTGCTAAATAAAAATTCAGAGTAAAGAAAAAAAAATTAATCTCAGCTGATTACACTATCCACACTAAACAGCAAGGATGGAGGAATCTCCCCTGCTGGCTATATTCAGGCAGTCACAGCACCAGCAGGTGTCTGAATACTTGAACTGTGACTGCATCTGATTGGATGCAAGTCGCTTTTCACTTGACAATTTTCTACCCGAGTCCTTTGATTTTGAAATAAATTTTTTGTCAAGATGGGTGGTGTCAACAGGGCCACCCGTGGCTGGAATGTCAACTGGTTTGGCTGGAATAAATTTAAATGCAAGCCTGTGTATGGAAAAGTGGTTGCAAAGCCTAAGATCCCTTTCAAACTGAGGTGGTTTTCAGGCATTTTGTGCTAAAAATAGTGCCTGAAAAATGCCTCCCATTCATTTCTATGAGTGTTTTCACACTGGGGCGATGCGCTTGCAGGGTGGTGTAAAAAGTCCTGCAAGCAGCATCTTTGGGGCATGTTTGGAGTGCTTTAAAAAAGTGCCTCAAAAATGCCCCTGTCCAATGAAATGAATGGGCAGCACTTCCAAAGCGCTGCAAAACGGGACTTTTTTTTAAAGTCACAAAACCATAAAAAAAAAAAAAAAGCGCCACACTAGCGCCTCTGAAGCACCGCAAAAAACTACCATAATTTTAGCGGGAGTTTTTGCAGCGCTTCAGTGTGAAAGGGGTCCCTTCCATGCATTAAGGTGAAAAACCTTCTGTGCTGCAGCTTCCCCCCAGACCCCCCCCCCCCTTTTCTTAGCTGAGCCCGACCCGATCCAGCTATGAGCGCATCGGATTCAGCCACTGCCAATCTCCTCATTGGACAGCTTGATAGCAGCAGGAGCCATTGGCTTACACTGCTGTCAGTGAAAAGCTGTGACACGTGACCTGAGGTCAAGGCCGAGTCCCGCTGTCTGTGTCATCGGCAGGACTCGCGAGGTGGCTTTCGATGGGGGCACCCATTGAAGAGGAGGCGCCAGAAACGCCGGCGGGGGACCCCAGGAGAGGAGGATTGGGGCTGATCTGTGCAAAACCATTGCACAGAGCAGGCAAGTATAGACATTGCTATTTTATTTTACAGAAATCGAAGGTTTACAATCACTCTTAGCTCTTCCCCACCCATCCTGTTTGTGCTGGATATACATTTTAAAGGGTAGCTAAATCAAACCTATACCTAAGATCAGAGAACATAATATAGTGCAGCTTACTAGTTCTTAGATGCATTCCTTTTTCTAAGGACATTATTTTTATGGTGTTTAAAGTAGAACTTAAAGAGGAACTGCAGTCTGCTCACATAATTTGTAATAAAAACATCTTTGCCACTCTGAAGCTTCCCTCCAACCACTTTGTATATTTTATATATACTGTGATTCTGTACTTGCCAAATATGCTGCAGAAATCTCCCTCCACTGAGTCTGGCTGCAGCCATTTTTACTGTGGGCAGCTGAAGCTGCTGCCTGTTCACTTCCTGGATTTACACAGACACACCTCCAGCTCTGCAGCTCTCATTGGCTCTCTTATGACTCACCCTCTCCCCCCTACCTTCCTGGCAAACTCTCATGAGAGTGAGATAGAGAGCTGCGCATGGTGTCAACCGCTGAGGCATTTTTCCAGCCAAGAAACAGGAAGTGGGCTGTATAAGGTATTTAATGGCAGAAAAAAAATGTTTTACTATCCAAAGTTAAAACAACAAGGGCAGAAGATTTAATAGATAGAAAGATGAAAAAAATGACTAAAGTTCCAGTTTAAAAAGGAAAAACTTGTTTTCGTTTTGGATAAATGGACGTTTTTATTGCTGTCAGTGCCAATATTAGGCTATTTTCACACTGAGTTGGGCCAGTGGTAGCGGTAAAGTGCCGCTAGTTTCAGTGACGCTTTTCCGCTGTTATAGCAGCGCTATGGTGCCGCTATGCAGGCGGGAGAGCGGTGCTTTTAACCCCCTACAAGGGGTTAAATGTGCAGGCACACTGCGCTTCCGAGGCAGTGTGCAGGCACTTTGGAAGCGCTACCCATTGCTTTCAATGGCAGGGGCGGTGGAGGAGCGGTGTATCACCACTCACTGCACCACCCCAAAGATGCTGCTTGCAGGACTTTTTGTAACGTTCTGCAAGCGTACTGCCCCAGTATGAAAGCACTCAGGGCTTTCCCATTGGGGTGGATTGGGGGGGATTTTTGCGGTGTTTTACAGGCGTTATATTTAGCTAAAAAGTGCCTGTAAAGCGCCTCAGTGTGAAAGTGGCCTTATAGAAGATTCACCTTCTCTATTTGTCCCATTTACCATTATCATTGAAAGTGGACACCCGGAGGGGCTCTGAGGGATTCCCCTAATTTGCAGGGATTTCCTCTCACTTCCTGTTTGGCTATAGGACAGGAAGTGAAGGGAATCCCCACAATGGGACACAGATGGTGAAAAAAAAAAATGATACGGGTTATAACCCTCTCTTGCTCTATCCAAAAATGAAAAAAGTTTTGCCTATAGTTCTACTTTAATTTCATCTTATGCAAGTAACACAATTCCTGTTCTAGGGTGTCCCCTTAAAACAGGAAGTGTTTACAGAACACTTTCCCCACTCCAAAACATAAGAGGAAGGTATTCTGAAATTGTGCTTTGTAATTAACAGAATTAGGCAATGCTTGAGAGAACATTGCAGAGTGCACAGGTCAGCACTGAATGTCTGGCTGGATTAACAGGTGTTTTTTGAATTGATCAAAACGGATATACCCAAACAATTCCAAAAAGGGAGCAACGTTCACTGTTAAGGGTTACATACACTTTAAAGGGGAGCTCCACTTGTTTGCCTCCTCCACCCTCCACTGCCATATTTGGCACCTTTTGGGGGGGTGGGGGAGGAGCGGGTACCTGTTTTTGACAGGTACTCGCTCCCAGTTCTGGCTGACATCGCTGCGGTGACCTCAGCTGGAAGTTTAATCCCCTTCCTCCTTCCCCAGCACCATTCACAAAGCGCAGTGCACTTCACACATGTGCAGTAGGGAACCAGCTGTGAAGACGCAAGGCTTCACTGCTGGTTTCCCATAGCCAAGATGGCGGAGGCAGCACCTGAGAGCTGATTGAAAAATCGACTCGGGTGAAGCCCCTGCTGGACAGGTAAGTGTCCTAATATTATAAGACAGCAGCTACAGTAATTTTTTTTCTGAAGGAGCCTGGAGCTCCGCTTTAAGGTCTCCCTAAGGCTGCATTCACACCTGAGCATTTTGTAGCTTGAAGCCTGAAGCTACAAAACGCTGGAAAGTCAAGGATTCTCTATGGAAATGGTTCACATCTCCACTCCAAAACGCCTGAAGATGCTGAAGCTCAAACAAGTTCTGGAAGTATTTTTTCAGGCAGATTGGGCAATTTTCTGCTTTTTACATTGGTGACCTTTTGACCTGTACAAAATCGCAGTAAAATCATGCGACTTTCTGCCTGAAAACGACACGCTCAGGTGTGAATGCAGCCTAAAAGCTCTCCCTCAAGATTCAACAGCATTAACCTGCATAACACTCTATGTCAAACGGTATGTAAAGACCTCCATTTTGGGCTGAAGACCAGGAACGGTCAACGGTGGAACACTGCCGACACATGTGCATTTTACCCAGTTCTCCATGATTAGACTGAGCAGGTACAGTGAGACATTGTTGCCAGAATATGCATGTTGAACAACAGAACATTTTGTACTTGAAGCAAGCCGATTTCTTCTCAACTGTACTACAAACTGATGATTTGGGAGTGAAAAAGTGGCAAGTTGTCAGAACAAACCTGAACATATTTGGAATAAAGCACTTAAAATCACTGACCTATTTCTATCTCCAGGCTACTTTCTTTTCATGAGCGGTCCTTAATGTCCATGATAACAAAAAGCTATTTCTCCAGACAAAAGCAGATGTTCTACTGGAGCGATGTCTGGTAATGCATTAGAAATGCACAAAGCTTTTCTGGTGGGGAACAGTAATGGATGATCCTTAGGCTTCTAGGAGAAAAAAAATAAAAATGTACTCTCTGGGCCTGTTCTTATGAATGAGAGAGAATGTGTCCATCTTCATTCTTCTCCATTATCTTAGCCCCCTCCACCAGAAAGTTTTAAAACAGAAGTCTTGACAAAACAATATCCCAATTTGTCTGCTGAAATGGTTGCCCTGGAGCAGCTCATTGTGTCCCAGTTAGACCTTGGATTTGTTTAAGCTGTGATATGTCCTAAATTCTTTTTAACTCTCTCTTGCTGGTAAAGAAATACAAACACTAGGCAAAAATGAAACCACTTCAAATGACTTGTCCTATATACAGAAATGATATACAGCAGGTCAAGTAAGTATTGAACACGTCACCGTTATTCTAGGTAAATATATTTCTAAAAGGTGCTATTCACATGAAAAACTTTCACCATGCCAGTAACAACCCATGCAATCCATACATTCAAAGACACCAGTACAAATAAGTTCAGAAGTTAAGTTATGTGTAATAAAATGGGATGACACAAGGAAAAAAGGATTGAACACATGAAGAAAGGGAGGTGCAAAAAAGGCATTAAAAGCCAAGATACCCGCTGAAATCTTTCAGTAATAAGAAAGCAATCCTGCCCCTTGTCAGTGCAAATTAATATCAGCTGGTTCAGTCTCAAATAATGGCCTATAAAAAGGTGTCTCATTACCAAGGTGTCACACAAGAAACATCTCATGATGGGTAAAAGCAAAGAGCTCTCTCAAGACGTTCGCAACCTTATTGCTGCAAAACATACTGCTTGCATTGGTTACAGAAGGATTTCTAAACTTCTGAATGTTCAAGTGAGCACTGATGGGGCCATAATCTGGAAGTGGAAAGAACATCATTTCACCATAAACCGGCCAAGACCAGGTGCTCCTCACAAGATTTCTGACAGAAGATTGAAAAGAATTCAGAAGAGTTGTCCAAGAGCTAAGGACCACTTGTGGAGTGTTTCTGAAAGACCTGGAATTAGCAGGTACAATTGTTTCAAAGAAAACAGTAAGTAATGCACTCAACCGCCAGGGCCGGTATGCACGCTCACCAGGCAAGACTCCACTGCTGATGAAAAAGCATGTTGAAGCTCGTTTAAAGTTTGCTGCACAACATTTAGACAAGCCCGCGAAATACTGGGAGAATAAAGTCTGGTCAGATGAGACAAAAATTGAACTCTCTGGATTCCATAATACACACCATGCTTGGAGGTCAAATGACACATCACCCCAAAAACACCCCCATACCAACAGTGAAGTTTGGAGGCTGTTTTTCAGCATATGGTACTGGCAAACTTCATGTGATTGAAGGAAGGATGAATGGTAAAATGTACCAAGACAATCTTGATAAAAATCTGCTTACATATACTACCAGGATGATGAAGATGAAATGAGGGTGGACATTTTAGCAAGACAATGATCCCAAACACAAAGCCAAGAAAACTCTCAATTGGTTTCAAAGAAAGAAAATAAAGTTGCTAGAATGGCACAACGAATCACCTGAATTGAATCCAACAGAAAATCTATGGAAAGAACTAAAGATCAGAGTTCATAGAAGAGGCCCACGGAACCTTCAAGATTTGAAGACTGTGTGGAAGAATGGACCAAAATCACACCTGAGCAATGCATGCGACTTGTTTCCCTATACAGGAGACGTCTTGGAGCTGCCATTACCAACAAAGGATTTTGTACCAAGTATTAAATACATTTCAGTTAGCGTGTTCAATACTTTTTCCCTGTGCCATTCCATTTTATTACACATAACTTCATTTCTGAACTGTTTTGGTTTCTTTGTATGTATGGACTGCATGGGTTGTCACAGACATGTGGTGAAACTTTCATGTCATATAATCCTTTAGAAATATGCTCAATACTTATTTTACTATTTTACACGATGTATGTATGTATGTATGTATATATATATATATATATATATATATATATATATATATATATATATATATATATACACACACACACACACACACACACACAATTATACACAAACACAGTACCGTGCAAATATTTTAGGCGGGTGTGAAAAAAAATCTAATCATAAAATCAATATTTATTGCAACTTTGGCTTTGAACCAGCATCAAATTCTTACACATGCACGTCAGGGATTTTATAAGATCAGAGTCAGGTGTATGATTAACCAAATATACCAAGCAGGGCCTAATGATCATCAATTGCACAGTCAACAACAAACAGCCGTGTAGGAGGCTTGACCACTTGCCGACCAGCCACTGTGACGGCGGCAGGTCGGCTCTCCTGTGCAAATCGGCGTAGCTGTACGGCGGCACTTTAAGAGACTGTAGGAGGTGCGTGCCCGCTGCATGTCCCTGGAGCCGATGCGCGTGGCCGGCGGCCACCCACGATCGCTCCTCACAGAGCCAGAACTGAGATCTGTTCGTGTAAACAAACAGATCTCTGTTCTCACAGGGAAGTGGAGAGAGATCTGCTGTTCCAAGTAATCCGGAGCAGCTTTCTCTCTCCTCCTACAGTCACTACACTACCCCGACAGTTAGAACCCCCCCCCCCCTAATAAAACACTTAACCCTTTGATTGCCCCTAGTGTTAACCCCTTCCCTGCAAGTGACATTTATACAGTAGTCAGTGGCTATTTTTAGCTCTGATCGCTGTATGTAAATGGTCCCAAAAAAAGTGTCAAAAATGTCCGATCTGTCCGCCGCAATATTGCAGTCCCGCTAAAAATCGCAGATCACCGACATTACTAAAAAAATAATTAAATAACTAATAAAAATGCCATGAATCTATGGCTTATTTTGTAGACCCTATAACTTTTGCTTATTGCAATTTTTTTTTTTACCAAAAATATGTAGAAGAATACATAGCTGCCTAAACTGAGGAAGAAATTTGTTTTTGTACATTTTTTTGGGGGGGATATTTATTATTGCAAAAAGTAAAAAATATTGTTTTTTTTTTTTACAATTGTCGCTCTTTGTTTATAGTGCAAAAAATAAAAAAGCACAGAGGTGATACCACCAAAATAAAGCTCTATTTGTGGGGAAAAAAGGACATCAATTTGGTTTGGGTACAACGTCGCACGACCGCGCAATTATCAGTTAGCAATTAAGCGGCGACATCGCGGCTCCGTCCCACGAACCGCTGCTTAGAGTCATCACTTTAGTGCATGACGGCTAGGGGGCGAGCGCGTGCCATGCTCTTGTGCTCGCCTGACGCTCCCTGAGCGGGGCAGCGGGTCGGGCGGACTTGATGTCCGCCGGGGACTCGCGATGCCCTGTGACAGAGCCAGAACAGGGAACCACTGATGTAAATACGGCGGCAGTTCCCCGTTCTGACAGGCGGCATGTGAGAGCTCTACTGATCTCTGTACTCGGGATCAGTCAGATCTCTGGTGCCCCTGCCAGCCCAGCCCCCTCACAGTTAGAACACACCTAGGGAACACAGTTAACCCCTTCCCTGCCAATGACATTTATACAGTAATCAGTGGATATTTCAATTTCTGATCGCTGAATAAATGTCATTGGTCCCAAAAAAGTGTAAACAAGGTCTGACATGCCCGCTAGTAAAAAAAAAAAAAAAAAAAATTATTGTAAAATGCCAGAAATTAATTCTCATGGTTTGTAAACACGGCAACTTTTGCGCAAACCAATCAATAAACGCTGATTGCGATTTTTTTTACCACAAATATGAGGAAGAATATAAATCGTCCAAAACCGATGAATACTTTTTTTTTTTTTTTTTGGATTTGTATTTTAGCAAAAAGTAAGTAATAGTGTTTTTTTCGCAAAATTTACGCTTTTTTTTGTTTACAGCGGTGATCAGAAATGACACAGAGGTGATCAAGTACCACCAAAAGAAAGCTCTATTTGTGGGGGAAAAAAAAAGGACGCAAATTTTGTTTTGGGTACAATGTTGCACGACCGCGCAATTGTCAGTTAAAGCGACGCAGTGCCGAATCACAAAAAGTGCTCTGGTCCTAACATGGGAAATCCTTCCGGGGCACAGCTCTTCTTCACTGCATGCGATTGACAGCAGGCTCCTGCTGCTGTTCGAGTCCCTATGTAAAGAGGAAGAAAGGGAAGAAGAGATGCAGCCCTGCACAGCTCTGAATCTCTTCTCCTTTTAAAAGGTTTTTACCTTACTGTGAATAATGCATTAGGCCACTTTCACACTGGGGTGTTTTTCAGGCACTTATGCGGTAAAAATAGCGCCCTTATAGCGCCTGAAAAACACCTCTCCCCCCATCCACCCCAGTGAGAAAGCCCAAGAGCTTTCGCACTGGGGCGGTACGCTTACAGGACGTTACAAAAAGTAAAAGGAGTGGATATAGAATTACTTGTTATAAAAAGCAGCAGATGATCTTGATAGCAGTGCTCATTTCACTGTAAAATTCTGTGAAATTAGATACTACGTTCTGCTGTGCTGGCAAAAAGTTTTAGACAGTTTCACATTCATCAACTTATCCAAAATCAGCTTTCTTGACAAGAAGGGTTGAAGGGTTTTCCTCCACTTGCCATTAAAAAGATGGATGTGGTATTTTACAAAGATACGTGGTGCACTCTAGTGGATGACTGGGGCATAGAATTCATAAAACTAACACAGTCATACCAGAGGCATTTATAAGTCCAATAAACAGTGCTGCGCTACTATAAATACTATGTGATATTTAGTAATTCTGTGTAGTAATCCAAACAATCTAAATCACCATACTTAAAACAGGATATTAATGTAACAATTCATTAATCCTTCAAAAGTTCATATAAAGTGACAAGTGGCTGATTGCAAAAATTCCACAAACGTTTCCACCAAAATGTGCAAAATGATTCCAAAAAAGTGCTTGTGCTCACCTCCACCAGTAACATAATCTGCCCACCTCACATTTTGACCCATGTTTTACCAGTGGGTCAAAAACAACAGTTTCCCCTCTAAGGATAATTGTATCTGGCTGGGTGCTGGCGATTTTAAATCCTCCATTTCTGACACTCCGTTCCTCAGGCTCAAATAAGCCCCAATGGTTCTCATCCAAGGCAATATATAAGGGGACAAAATGGCAAGATCTAGTGCTCTCCATTTTAAAACGTTTTTTTTTTTCATTAAAAAGATGTGTTTACACTCACAAGTCTGGCACTTCAAGCCGTGCTAGCTAATCTCGCTTTGACAGCATCAATCGCTTGAGATGGCCACTGTGTGACATCAGTACGTAGGCTCCGCCCCTATACGCATGTCATCAGGGAGTTGACTTCAGGAGACATTTGGCAGTTTAACAAAAAAGAAAAACGGCTGACATTCTGCCTGTGTGTATGTTGGTCTGTCGGACATGCATGCTGGAAAACCAGCAGCCGACCGACTCCCGATCAGCGGTCTCAGCCAATGGCAGAGAGCGCTGATCGGAGCGTTCTGGCAGGGGGGCCATCCCCCTGTCAGAACACAACAGCTCACATGGTAGTACAGGGTCTCCGACCGGATTGGGTTGCACAAAGGGGGAAAAAAAAAAAAAAAAAACTGTAGAAAACCCAGCTTTAGAGCTTTACACGGGCGTTTATAAAAAAAAAAAAAAAAACGAGCTGTAGCGTCAATACCGACGCCAGGAAAAAAGTCATGTTAAAAACGCAATTTCATCAGCGTTTTGCATTGGGGTCAGTGCACGTTTTTCCGTGCTAGCTTTCAGTGGCGTTTCTCTGCCTCTATTCAAAATCAAAGGTTTCCTATGGGAGCCCATTGATTTGAATAGAAGACGCACCAGAAGTCGGATCCAACTAGCGGTGCAGCTTGTGTGCAGAGGATCTGCACGCCCCCCCTTATGATGTCACGGCCTTAGCATGACGTCAGCTGGTGGCCCCGTCCCATACCAATATAAAGCAACTCGCAGCATGGACTTGGCATTCGAGTGGGAGAGAGCGACGAGTCAGCATCTCCAGAAGAGAGAGGAAGAAGACAGCGGCAAAAGAGCAGAAGGCCCCTCGGAAGACAGAAACCCCGCAAAAGAGCAGAAGACAGGAGACCCAGGAGAAGACAGAAGACCCCAACCCCGAAAAAGAGCAGAAGAAAGAAGAGCCAGAGAGGGGAGAAGATGCCGGAGCTGATTTAATAAAATATTTAAAAAAGCTGTGTAGTGTATTTTTTCGGACACTTTTTTTTTCAGGTGAATAGGTAGGGGTACAATGTACCCCATACTCATTCACATAGGGTGGGGGTCCGGGATCTGGGGGCTCCCTTGTTAAAGAGGGCTTCCAGATACCGATAAGCCCCCGCCCACAGACGCTGACAACCAACGGGCAGGGTTGTTGGAAAGAGGCTCTTGTCCTCATCAACATGGGGACAAAATGCTTTGGGGTGGGGGGGCGCAGAGCCCCCCTGCCCCAAAGCACCCATACTCCCCATGTTGAGGGCATGCGGCCTGGTATGGTCCAGGAGGTGGGGGGTGCTCGCTCATCCTTACCCCTTTTCCTGGCTTGCCAGGCTGCGTGCTCGGATAAGGGTCAGGTATGGATTTTGGGGGGACCTCACGCATTTTTTTTTTTGGCGTGGGGGTTCCCCTTAAAATCCATACCAGACCGAAGGGTCTAGTACCTCTTGGGGGGGGGGGAATCCCGCGCAAATTTTATTTTCATTTTTGCGGGAGTTCCCTTCAAGATCCTCTGCACACAAGTCGCACCGCAAGTTGGATCTGACTTCTGGTGCGACTTCTATTCAAATCAATGGGCTCCCATTGATTTCGAATAGAGGCAGAGAAACGCCCGACGGGGCTTAACGCTGTGTATACAACGTTAAGTCGTGTTTTTGAGCGTTTTTCCAGCTCAGCGTCAAAACAGTTCTAACGCTGCAGCTTCAGAACGCGTGGGTCCTGTGTTAGATTTAGAGCTTAAAGACGCCGACGCCATCTTCAGCTCAAAAACATCAATGTGTATATGAGGCCATAGGATAACATGGTGTGGCGTTCTTAAGCTGTAAAAACAGCTAAAAAACGTGGCGTTAACGCCTGTGTAGATGAGGCCCAATAGGTTCATGGAGGTTTAGATCTCTCTGGTAAGTCGCACTGCAAGTGTTTGATCAAAAGTATAGAGGATTGTGGGGTTGCAGTACAATTCCCATATATTATTTGTGATAGAGGCTTTAGTTTGTAAATAAAGGCTACATAAAATTTGATCATGGTTTATTGAGCCCCAGAGGTTGAAATGTCACTATATGGAACAATAAAGAATTTACATAGGTTCCATGTTTTCAGTTTTAAGGGCTCATTCACACCAAAACACAGTGCGGGAAGCCTGCATTCTGTGCATGTTTCTCGCCCTGAGTTCCAAATGCACTGGGTATCAAACTGCTGCAGGTGTCAAAAGATTCCGAACACCCCCAAAAAGGCAAATCGCAAACGCACCAGATCACATGGAGCTGCAGAACCATGCGATCTGGTTGCAGTGCATTCTTAAAAGTAATGCATGCAGTACTTTTGGTGCGAAACAGTGCAATTTCAGCTCATTCAAATGAATGGGATTAAAATCGCATCAAACAGGAATTGCACAGGAACGTACAGTGCATTCCTGTGAGGTTCTGGTCAGGGATGGTGCAAGGATTTTTGACACCCTAGGCGAAACCTCATTTTGCCGCCCACATTGGCTACAAACCTGATTCCACCCCCTTTGCCCTGCCCATGTGACAGGCGACGCTATACAGGAAGCATCGGCTCTACTTCCCCTAGCGCTGGCTCCAGTGTTGCGCTGCGCCTCCAATTACACTACCAGTTGGACAAAGCAGCTGCCCGAGACTGAGTTAGTGATATACTGCAGCCTGCAGAGCATGCAGACGCGGAGGGACACCAGCGGTCGGCGCCCCTAGGCAGCAGTGCACCCAAGGCAGCAGTGCACCCTAAGCGGTTGCCTAGTTTGCCTAGTGGTAGCACCGGCCCTGTTTCTGGTGAACGGCCACTAAAGCAGTATTAAACCCAAAAACAAATGTAATATTTTGAAGCTTACCAATACATAACTGTGGTGGCTGCATTAGTTTTCTTTGTTTTTGGCTTTTGTCCCTCTACCCTATTCTTGCGATACAGCCAGTAACACACTTGATGCCTTAGGGTGGCTCCATTCTGGATAGAAGAGCAACAGGGACACCTTTGAACAATGGCAAGGCTGTGCGGAGGGCTGTGTTTTTTTGTGCACGGGTTGCACAGGTATTCCATTGCATTTGTGTGCAGGCAGTCCCACTCATGCCTATTGGGATGCAGCAGCTACTTGGAAACACTTGTCCCAATTTGACAGCCGTGCAGGTGTGGGTGTGTGTTCCCAAATGCAACCGTGCGCATTTGGGGACACACATCCGCACCTGCATTGCTGTCAAACCAAGACAAGCGGCTGTGTCCATGCAGACACTGTGTTTCAATAGACATGAATGGGACTGCCAGCATACGGATGCATGGAACACCTGTGCATTCTATGTGGGCAAAGACAGCCCTTTGCACAAATGTATGAATAAGTACACCCGTGTGTTCATTTTCAGATTTAGATGGACTTGACTAGCAAATTAAACCTGAAATCAACTAACACTTTATAAGCAGTTAGAGCAAACGTTTTTTTTTTCCTTTTGGCATAAAGGTTATGTTTTACATGAATGAGTAAAAGTTGACCGTTGTAAGCACCCCTGTCAGTGTTTAATGGTTTGTGTCACCCTTCTAACTGCCACTTTTGCTTGACAGCTTGGTCTGTTAAAGTAAGTTGAAAAATAACAGATTTAGGGCCGGTTCACACTGCAGCGATCCCGGAGATTGCATGATTCACACCGCACTGCAGTGTGAATCACATGCGATCTCTGTGCGATGCAAATTCAGCCATAGAGCTAGTATGGCTGAATTTGCATCGCAATCGGAGCAAACTCGCACAGGACCCTTTTTTTCCCGCAGAGGCAGAATCGGATCACATGGGTGTTCACACTATGGGATCCAATTTCTGTGCGAGTTTGCAGTTCGCAGTGCGATATGCAAATTGATTTGGGGTGTCATTAGCTTTCTATTGACACTCCCCAGAGTTCGCATATAGCAGTGTGAACTGCCGCTCGGAGACATGTGATGTGAGGGCAGGGGATTCGCAGGTTTCGCAGCAGTGTGAACCAGCCCTTACTGGCCAGATCACCAAGTGAAAATAAAAATGAATTCTACATATTTTTGGAAAAAAAATAGACGTATATTGATTGGTTTGTGCAAAAGTTGCCGCGTTTACAAACTATGAGGATTAATTGGCTTTTTCACTATCTTTTTTTTTAAACTAGTAATGGCGGTGATATGCGATTTTTACCACCAGGGTATGTAAACTTTTGATCAGGGTCATTTGGGTAGTTTCTGTTGTCATTATGATTTAAAAAGAGTAAACACAGTTGATTGATAATAAATGGCTTCGGCCAAACACTAACCATGAGTGAAAGAAATGTTTTTGTGTTATCATTCATATTCTCTGAAAAATGGCCAAGAAATCATAAATTCTGCCAGGGTATGTAAACTTATGAGCGTGTGTGTGTGTGTGTGTGTGTGTGTGTATATGTAATCTGCCTATTTAGCCGTTTACTCATAGTTCGGCTTTGCCATTACTGTGTTAAAGTGGAACTTAAGTCAGAAAATTAAGTCCTGCTAGGTAACTTAAGGCTGGCCATTTTGCAAGTACAGCTATGTAAAACATTAAAAATATGTGTCTATTTAAAATCCAGTAATACACAATCTCACCTTGCTCTGCTCATGTTTAGGTGCTCTCCACTGCTGTGTTTGTAGAGGCCGATCTGCTGACTGCCTTAAAGTGGAATTAAACCCTC
Source organism: Glandirana rugosa (assembly GCA_018402905.1). NCBI lineage: Eukaryota > Metazoa > Chordata > Amphibia > Anura > Ranidae > Glandirana > Glandirana rugosa. The sequence goes on along the minus strand of BLSH010276290.1, from coordinate 291,392 downwards.
CTATTCTTTAGGCCTCATGCACACTGGGCGTTATAAAAAAAAGTCAGCAACGTCAGTGGTGGAAAGCAGTAGCTGTAGAGTGAGTTTTTCAGTGTTTTTGTAGTAGTGTTTTTCAGCTTTTTTTTTTTTAGCAAAACTATACTCCCATAAAAGCTTATGGCTCAAAAACGCTAATAAACTCCGAATAGCCTTATTTTTCGGCGTTTCTTACCACTTAAAGGACCGAGCCTCTTTTTGAGGGTCGATGTTTACAAGTTATTATCAGTTTTTTTAAGCTATTAAATTAATTAGAACCACCCAAACATTACATATTCTTTTGCTAACACCCTAGAGAATAAAATGGCAGCCGTTACAACACTTTTACGTCATCGTATTAGCACATCGGTCGTAGAAGCGCAATATTTTGGGAAAAAATTCACTTTTTTGAGTTAAAAAATTAGACATCAGTAAAGTTAGCCCACTTTCTTTCCATATTGTAAAAGATAATGTTACACCAAGTAAATTGATACCCAACATGTCATGCTTCAAAATTGACCTAAAAATCTCCATCGGCAACATTTAAAAATTCCTACAGGTTATCAGTTCTGAGTTACAGAGGAGATCTTATGCTAAAATAATTGCTCTCACTGTAACGATTGTGGCGATGCCAAACATGTGTGGTTTGAACACCGCTTTCATACGTGGGCGGGACTTAAGCATACGTTTGCTTCTGCGCAGGAGCTCGGCGGGACGGGGCGCTTTCATTTTTTTTTTATCTTACCTTTTTATTTTTACACTGTCCATTTAAAAAAATAAATAAATAAAATTATCACTTTTATTCCTATTACAAGAAATGTAAACATTCCTTATAATAGAAAAAAGCATGCTAGGACCTCTTAAATGAGATCTGGGGTCAAAAAGACCCCAGATCTCATATTTACACTAAAATGCAATAAAATAAAAATATAAAATGACATTTGAAAAAAAAAAAAAAAAAAAAAAAAAA
>BLSH010276290.1:265244-288491 GCA_018402905.1 Glandirana rugosa | reverse complement strand
AATTGGAACAGGACGCTCAGATTACGCAGAAGATTTTGTTCGGTGATGAGGCAAAAACTTATGTGAATGGTGAAGTTAACAAACAAAACCACCGCTATTGGTCTGACACTAACCCACATTGGATAGATCCCTCCAAGACTGTTGGAACCAAAAAAATGAGGGTATGGTGTGGTATATGGGGTACAAAGATAGTGGGGCCATTCTTCATCAATGGAAACCTCAATGGAAACTGGATATGCGAAATTGCTACATGATGATGTGTTTCCCTCTTTATGCACTGAAGCTGGCACGTTCCCTGAGTTTTTCCAGCAAGATGGTGCACCACCACATTATGGGTGTCAGGTCCGAGCATTCCTAGATGAACAGTGTCCTGGAAAGTGGATTGGTCGTCGTGGGCCAGTTGAATGGCCCCCAAGGTCTCCCGATCTGACCCCCTTAGACTTTTATCTTTGGGGTCATCTGAAGGCAATGGTCTATGCTGTGAAGATACGAGATGTGCAGCACCTGAAACTACGGATACTGGAACTATGTGCTAGCATTTCTTCTGCGGTGTTGCTATCAGTGTGTGAAGTGTGGGAGAAGAGGGATGCATTGACAATCCAACACAATGGGCAGCACATTGAACACATTTTATAAGTGGTCAGAAACTTGTAAATAACTCATGAAAGAAGTTACGTTAAAACCAAGCACACCATTGTTTTTCTTGTGAAATTCCCAATACATTTGATGTGTCACATGACCCTCTTCCTATTGAAAAAACAAAAGTTGGATTCAAAATTGCAGACTTCAAAATGGCCACCATGGTCACCACCCATCTTGAAAAGTTTCCCCCCTCACATATACTAATGTGCCACAAACAGGAAGTTAATATCACCAACCATTCCCATTTTATTAAGGTGTATCCATATAAATGGCCCACCCTGTATATCAATTATCATGTGCAGTGGTTAGAGTAATCACGGTCCTAAATTTAAGCTTAAAGAGGAGGTCAAGGCTCCTTCAAAAAAAATAAAAAATTAAAAGCCAACAGTTACAAATACTGCAGCTGCTGACTTTTAATATAAGGACACTTGCCTGCCCAGGGATCACGTGAGGTCCTCATCCGAGCCGATTCTTCAAATCACCTTTGGGTGCAGACGCACTTGCGGCATCTCAGCCGGTTTCCTACTGCGCTTGTGGGAGTCACGCTGCGCCTTGTAAATGGTCCTGTAGTCCTCTGGGATCTGTTATGTATCCCAGAAGACTGCAGGGGAAGGAGGGGGCGAAGTTTCTGCTCAATTCGCTGCGGCAATCTGAGCCGGAAGTGGGAGAGGGTACCTATCAAAACCAGGTAGTAGCTTCCCCCCCTCCGGAAAAATCGTGGCGATCTGAGCCGGAAGTGGGAGTCAGTACTTGTCAAAACCAGGCACTAGCTTCCCCCTCCTCCACAAAAAGTGCCAAATGTGGCAGCTGGGGGGGGGGTGTGCAAACAAGCAGAGCTAACTCTTTTGGGTAGAGCTTTGCATTAAGGCGCTACATACTACCTTCCCTTTTGCTTCAGGCTGGGTTCACACCAGGGGCAGCCCGTTCATTGTGGGCACGTGTGCAGCGCCGCCCTCCCCCCCAATCCACCGCCGCCCTCCCTATCCATGTGTCTGGCCCCTTTCAGGACGCCGGGCGCATGAATTCCTATGGCGGGGGTGTTTTTTTTTTTAAGCACCTGATTAGAGCCAGAGGCTCTAATAGGCTTCAAAATAGGGTGAGCTTGGGGAGCAGAGCATTGCCCCGATCCCCGCCGCTGCCCGATCCCTGCCTGAGTTTGAGGTGCCGGGAAGGGGGGGGGGGGTTATGGTTGAAACTTAGAAAAGTGACGGCAGAAAAAGACTGAGTAGTCCATCGAGTCTGCCCCTTTTTATTTATTTGGCAGGGGCGGTTGTTTGCCCCCCCAAACAAAAAAAACCACCAGCCACCACTGGTTCACACTATTGCAAATCCATTTCGCATGTCAGGAGACTGTGACTGGCTCTCAATGGAGCCGGTTCACATAGCCCGGAACAGCTGCAGAGCGAATTGCACAGCAGTCTTGTGTGTCTTCTGGTCTGTTTCAGGTCTGAATTCAGACAAAAATTCGGACAGAAATTGGACCTGAAACGGTGAACAGGGACGCACCGAACCCCTGCTGTGAACAGCTCTGCATGGCAGCGTGAACCCAGCCTAAAACCCAAATTTAACTTCCAGGTCAAATACTCTATATGCACTCCTGGAGTATTAAAACAAAAAGGAGTGAATAGTCTTACAGTTTGTTTACTCAAGAAAGCAGCCATAGTTCAAGTAGAAAAGCCTGTCCATTTCCATCATTCTGTAGAGAAGGACCCTTGTTCTCGTTAGGAAGCAGTGATGTCTCTACATCAGTGTCTTCAAACTAATATGCAAACTATAATGGATTTTGGTCTACTTTATTTGAATGTTTAAACGTTTATAAATGAAAGCTAATGGGGAACTTCAATTCTAAAACAAAAATTAAATTAGGAGGTTGGAGTTTTTGGCAGAAGAGATATGCAGTGGCTGCTTTGCCCAAAATCCTTTTTCCCCAACTTCTAGTGATTTTTAGTGTACACCGCACAGAGCATGCACAGTGTAGATCGCAGTTCAATTCTTGGCACGGTGAAAGTAACCCACACAACTTTTGGGGGACTAAACAGTGACAGGATCCAGGACCCATCTTTGCTGCACTAGCACATTATATCAAAAGCTCACCCTCACTACCAAAAGTTTAGTTCATCTGCAAAGAAGCTGTCATGGACGTACCCTATATTAAAGCAGAACATGCTGGCTGCTTCTAAACGAAAAGCCATATGGCTCCATATGAGGAAACAAGGGAGAGAAGTATCCCTCCACTGATTCAATCAGCTCTTTGTGTGTTTTAACAGAGAGATCAAAGTATTCCATCCCGTTCAGCATTTACAAAAACTGCAGAAAGGCTCAGTCATCACACTCTACAGCGCCACTCTGACTGCAAAGACAAAATATCAATATGCAATGTAATTTTTACCACATTAAAAACATAAAAACTTATTACCATTTTTTTTTTAGTCCTGAACACAAATCAAGAAATGTATACAAAACTCCACAGATTCCCTTTAAAAAGTGACTCCAGGAAACAGCATTTACATCTTAAAGTGGTTGTCTACCCATTAAAAATAAATAAATAAAAGCCTGCAAGAAAATAGCATAATGAGCTAGTATGCACCGCATACTAGCTCATTATGAAATACTTACCTTGAAACAAAGATCCGACTGGGCTGCTCAGTGCACTCTGAGGGAGCGGACATCTTCCCTCGGATCTTGCTTCTGGGTACGCGGTTCCGGCGCTGTGACTGGCCGGAGCCACGAGACGTCACTCCTGCGCATGCGCGCGGGACCCATCTTTCCAGCAAGGTCCGGCCCTATTGCCGGGCCTTTGCCGTGACATACACGGAGCATGCGCCGTAACTCCGCAGCATCTTAGAGAGGGAATATCTCCTAAACCGTACAGGTCACAAAATCACTTTGTCTGATTTTTAAAGAATTTATTTGCAAATTATGGTGGAAAATAAGTATCTGGTCACCTACAAAAAAGCAAGATTTCTGGCTCTCACAGACCTGTAACTTCTTCTTTAAGAGGCTCCTCTGTCCTCCACTCGTTACCTGTATTAATGGCACCTGTTTGAACTTGTTATCAGTATAAAAGACACCTGTCCACAACCTCAAACAGTCAGACTCCAAACCCCACTATGGCCAAGACCAAAGAGCTGTCAAAGGACACCAGAAACAAAATTGTAGACCTGCACCAGGCTGGGAGGACTGAATATACAATAGGTTAGCAGCTTGGTGTGAAGAAATCAACTTTGGGAGCAATTATTTGAAAATGGAAAACATACAAGACCACTGATGATCTCACTGGGGCTCCATGCAAGAGCTCACCCCGTGGGGTCAAAATGATCACAAGAACGGTGAGCAAAAATCCCAGCACCACACGGAGGGACCTAGTGAATGACCTGCAGAGAGCTGGGACCAAAATGACAAAGGCTACCATCAGTAACACACTACGCTGCCAGGGACTCAAATCCTGCAGTGCCAGACGTGTCCCACTGCTTAAGCCAGTACATGTCCGGGCCTGTCTGAAGTTTGCTAGAGAGCATTTGGATGATCCAGAAGAGGATTGGGAGAATGTCATATGGTCAGATGAAACCAAAATAGAACTTTTTGGTAAAAACTCATCTTGTCGTGTTTGGAGGAGAAAGAATGCAGAGTTGCATCCAAAGAACACCATACCTACTGTGAAGCATGGGGGTGGAAACATCATGCTTTGGGGCTGTTTTTCTGCAAAGAGACCAGGACGACTGATCCGTGTAAAGGAAAGAATGAATGGGGCCACGTATTGTGAGATTTTGAGTAAAAACCTCCTTCCATCAGCAAGGGCATTGAAGATGAAACGTGGCTGGGTCTTTCAGCATAACAATGATCCCAAACACACCGCCCAGGCAACGAATGAGTGGCTTCGTAAGAGGCATTTCAAGGTCCTGAAGTAGCCTACCCAGTCTCCAGATCTCAACCCCATAGAACATTTTTGGAGGGAGTTGCAACTCCGTGTTGCCCAGCGACAGCCCCAAAACATCACTGCTCTAGAGGAGATCTGCATGGAGGAATGGGCCAAACTACCAGCAACAGTGTGTAAAAACCTTGTGGAGACTTACAGAAAACGGTTGACCTCTGTCATTGCCAACAAAGGGTATAAAACAAAGTATTGAGATGAACTTTTGTTATTGACCAAATACTTATTTTCCACCATAATTTGCAAATAAATTCTTTAAAAATCAGACAATGTGATTTTCTGGATTTTTTTTCTCACTCTGTCTCTCATAGTTGAAGTGTACCTATGATGAAAATTACAGGTCTCTCTCATCTTTTTAAGTGGGAGAACTTGCACAATTGGTGGCTGACTAAATATTTTTTTGCCCCACTGTACCTCCAGCCCAAATTATTTTTTTTTAGAAGGGTTATAACGTCTGAGGTTTTCACTGCTGGTTCTGCAGCCAGTGGAAATTTTCCCTCCATTTCTGTGTAAGCAAAATATCCCCAATGGAGAACTGGCAGTGATAAAACACTGATTTGTAAGTACAGGGGGGAGGGGCGAGAATCTTTGTTAGGATTTTATGGCGATTTGTGACTTCATTGGGGGAGATTTTAATGCAATTGCAAATTACTGAGTTTCAAATGGGCAATAACTGTAGTGCTCATGTAGTGGCTACAACAAGCTGGGATATAGAGCGCTGGGGGAGATTTCTCCACTTCATGTGTTGTTACAGAGAAAAGTAATGAGGAGAAATCCCCTCAGCAGGGACCCAGACAGTAATAAAAACTTGATTGAGGTGTGGGAACTGGCTTAAGTGGAACACTTGAATGACACACATCCTTGCCAGTTTTTTAGGACTTTCCTTGCTTTTTTTCCTTTAATAAGAGTTCCAAACGGTTACCCACGTGGAGATTATTCAGCATTTCTCTGTCAACAATCAATCCTTCCTTCCTTTAGCCTCCTGGTTTACTCATACATCTCCTCTACTCTGGCCCACACACTGGCTCTTAGCTGCTCCCTTGCAGCTACATGGACTCCTTGGAGTGGGGGAATGAGCCCTAAACTCTAGTCATCTTTCTTATGAAATCTGCATGAACCTGAACAATCAGTGCAAGTTTTGGAGACTTCATCCCTCCCAAGTCTCTACAAAGCTACTGGGCTACAAGACTTGTACTTGGCTTTACCAATCTCTGAGAAAATGGAAAATTCAGTTTCCTCCATATGACATAAGCAAGCGAGAAAACCTCAACCTGAATAGGTGACGCAAAACCTTTTTCTATGTCATGACAATACACTGTACTGTCACAGAGGTTAGAATCATTCCCTACTTTAACAAAACCCCACTGTTGATTAAAGCTGATCTCCTGGAATGATCTGTATTGCATACTTGGTCTAGCTTAGCACAATAAAAGTATACATTTTTCATACCTGATGGGTCACTGGGGAAGTCAAATTACTGTAGTCAGCACCACTATAGTGATAGCCAAGATCCTCCAGGTTCTGCTTGGGTTATGTGCACGCGGCATTCCCTCTGCACACTGACCACATTCATTATTATTATTCATAGAACACCTTGTATTTTTTTCCATTAACACAAGGCATTCTCTCATTGTCTAAGGTGGAGAGGGGGGTGATGATGTCTCAATCCAATTCATATGTGATAACAGCTTTTAGCATTTTTAAAAGTGACAGAGCAACTTTAACAGAATGAAACAAATTTACAATATGATGAGAGCAACAAAAAGTATTGCAAGGTCTATCAATATTCCCTTACCTTCCTCTGCTCCTTGCGCGCAACATGTTTGTCATCGTCTTGCCAATATGCATCCTCAAGAGCCTGCTGACGTTTTGCATCAGCTACAGCCTTTGCCTCTGCCTTTCTGGCACGGGCAGCAGCAGACTTGGTGTTTTCCCCCTGAAACTTTTTGGGCATCCCTTAGCTGGAAAACAGAACAGAAACATTAGGTTTATATGAGTGGGGAAATAGGCTATTCATATCATTTAAGCACTACAAGATGTAGATGGCACGGTTTCTTACAAGAAGAGGTGGTGTTTTGTTGCTCCTCTGCTAAGTTTTACCTGTATTCTTAGAGCAGCAAGAAACCAGCTGTCTGAAACCCTGAAAAAGGAGACTTGTACACAACACCTGCTGGCTGCAAAGGGGTACATATCAATGAAGCACACACATATGTATATATTTATTTATTATGCGACATTGAGATGCGAGGTGATCGATGGACGATATGTGTCGACTCGCATGCATTTATTTGCAGGGAATTAAGGTGGAATCCGGGTTATATCAGCCACCTTGGTAGGGTTGGTTCCGAACCTGATTTTGTGGTTCACTGGTGCCCACCAACAGGTGGAATAAATAATCAGGAAGAGAGCAAAGTTTTGCTCTGACCTAGGACTCAGGAGCCATCAAACCTGAGAAAAGCTGATGAAATGAACTTTGCTTTGTGACTGGAAAAAGGGTTTGCATTATCTTTGTTTTTTGGGTGACTGGGAGAAGCCCTTCACCTCTGAGTTAGGAAAACTGAAACTGTTTAGTTAGTGTCTGGATGGCAAGGATTTATTTTGTTTTGTTCATTTGGCTTACATGCAACCTTTTTAAAATAAATCTGGCTACAAGTCAGATTTTAAGAAAACCTGCTGTTTGAAGTACCTTTTTCCCAGGGAAGATGATCCCCATTGAGCTAATCCCTCACAATATATTATATATTAAACATAAATAGTTCATTTTTTTATGCTACTGTGGGTATAGAAAAGAATCACCCCTCTTTAAAATAACCGTATGTTTTTGCTTTGCAGCCTGAATTGAAGACAGACACAGTTTTTGTTTTACCCAGCTGTATTTACTGCAAATGGCCCCCCTAAAGCCTGAAGGACAGTTAACTGGCCCTATGCTTAGAAAGTTTGGAGACCCCTAGTCTAGGTCCTGCAAGGACATTCACCTTTTTCTCCTTCAACCCGTGTGGTCATATTTGCGGTGTGCTTTGGGTCCTTGTCCTGTTGGAAGGTAAACTTTTTTCCTTTGACACAGTTCTGGCAAAGGGCAGATTTTCCTCAAGAATTGATGGTACTTTGCGGCCATCCATTTTTCTTCTATCCTGACAAGTGTGCTCCAGTCCCTGCTGTAGAGAAACACCCCCATAACAGGATATTACCACCTCCATGCTTTACTGTAGAAATGGTGTTATTTGAATGGTGAGCTGTATTGGATTTGCGCTAGACATTTTGTTCGGTGTTGAGGCCAAATAATTCAGTTTCAAACTGGATACACACTACACAAGTTTTCTTTAGATTTTTTCCTTTAGATTTACCCAAACCATATAATATGAGGTCAAACCTTAACAGTTTTAATTTGTATGCAATCAGGCAGGCCCTTGCACTACATGGTTTTGGTAAATCTAAAGGAAATTAAACAACAAAAGTTGTATAGGGTGTATGGGGTCTTAAGCCTCGTACACACGATCTGATTTCCGGACAGGAATTTTTGTTCGGCGGCCTGTCCTCTGAAATTCTTACCGTTAACATGCTCCTTTCGACAGCGGATTTCGATTTTTCGTCAGACAAAAGCTGGACGTGCAGGCTAATTTTTTTTCATACAAGGTAACATCTGGTTTTCGTTTGTTAGTACGGTTTTTGTCCGAAAAAAAATTGTACGACCGAGACTACGCATGCTCAGAAAGGTAAAAAAAAATGCAAAAAATATTCAAAACATTACATCACTTTTTACGTTGAGTTCAGGTTGAACGAAAATTTTCGGATAGTCTATATGCTATACAAAATCATAGACACGCGCTTTTGACAAAAATCCAAGGTTTTGTCAAACGAAAATCGGATTGTGTGTACAAGGCTTTAATCTGATCTGACCATAACACCTTTTCCACGTGGCCTCAGAATCTTCAAGGCTTGGTTTCAGTGTGAACGAGGGCTTTGTGTGCCATTGAGGTGATTAGCTACACCTGATTGAGTTTAGTAGTCATTTTTAGGAGGGGGTTCTTACATGTTGGTCTCGTAAAAAGCCCCCCTTAATGTCTACACTGCTCTAGGGCTGGATTGCTCCTTTAAGTGTATTATTTTGCTTGAGATGTAAGCTTTGAAGGATTATTGCATAACAAATGACTTCATAATTGAAACTAAAAAGAGGAACTTGCAAAATGTTCCAGACACTAGCTGTCTGGGCTGAGGAGGGGTATTTTCAATATTCTAAGTGACATAGTTGTTCTGCCCAGATATAAAGATGTAATGATTATATAAACATGTACAATCATAATTGGCGAATTGAATAAGTAAAGGAAACATGTCATTGGACATATACCCCTTATTGGTTGGAGATAATTACTGACGCCCATCTTATCCTGTGTGTAAAAGGGCCTGTACAAGGAAGAATAAACAGACATTGTGTGTGCGCAACATATTTGTGTGTCGTATTACTTTGCATACTGTCTCCTGCATGCAGATCCGGGTGTGGCCAATGGAATGATGCGGAAGAATAAAGGGATTTTATTAAAACTTACCGTAGAATCCTTTTCTCTGAGTTCACTGACAGACGCAGCCCTTCATAGACAAGTGGGGTTTATGCTCATCCTACTAGGAGTAGACTAGGCAAAAAAACAAAAGGATAGGCTCCTCACTTCAGCATATAATCCCCCTGCTGTGCACAGCATATCAGTTCGTAACAAGCCGTACAAACTCAACACAGAGGGGTGAGTGCTGCGTCTGTCAGTGAACTCAGAGAAAAGGATTTTACGGTAAGTTTTAATAAAATCCCTTTTTCTCTTATGTTCACTGACAGACGCAGCCCTTCATAGACAAGTGGGGATGTCCCAAAGCTGTGTCAGTCAAGAGGGGTGGGCAAGCAACAACAACTGTACCCAACAGAATCCTCTTAGGAGGCGCCAGCCGCGCCTACACCGCTGCCTGCAAAACTTTGCGGCCAAAAGCAGCATCCGTAGATGCTGAAACATCAACTTAGTAAAAGTGTGCACCGAGGCCCAAGTAGCCACCTCGCACACCTGTGACACTGAAGACTGGTGTCTGAAAGCCCAGGAAGTGCTAACTGCCCTGGTGGAATGAGCCGTGACAGGAAAAAAAGGGGATACTTAGCCCCGAACAGTATTCGCATGAGTCACGATCTGTCTGATCCAACGGGAAACCGTAGCTGACGAGGCCGCCAAGCCTTTGCGCGGACCTTCCGTCAGCACAAAACGAAGCAGACTTCCGAAAGGAAGCTGTAGCCACCAAATACACCCGCAAAGCTCACACGACATCCAATGAATGTAACTCAAATTCCTAGGATATGATGGATGCGGACATGATGAAGGAACAACAACATCTTCATAAATGTGAAAAGAAGAGACCACCTTCGGTAGAAACGAAGGATAAGGGCGCAAGACCGCCATGTCCTTGTGAAGGACAATGTAAGTAGACTTGCAGGACAATGCTGCCAACTCAGACACCCACCTAGCGGATGTAATGGCCACCAAAAAAGCCACTGTCTGCGACAGCAATTGTAGGGGGATAACCCTGATCTTCTCATATGGTGGTTTCTGCAGCACAGAAACCCCAAATTCAAATCCCACGGTGCCAAAAGGTGACCGTACCTGAGGAGCCACATGGCGCACACCCTGTACAAATGTACGAATCAACGAATGTGACGCCAAAGGCCACTGAAAGAGAATCGCCAGAGCCAAAATCTGACCCTTGAGAGCACTCATTGCCAACTTTTTATCCAGGTCCCGCTGCAAAAAAGCCAGCACCCTGGACGCCACGTAAGAGCGAGGGTTCCAACCCCCCCGCCTCACACCAGGCGATATAGACCTTCCAGGTCCGACGATAAATCTTGCGCAAATTACTTTGCGCGCCTTAAGCATGGAAGGGATCACTGAGTCAGAGACACCCCCATCCCTCAACACCTGTGACTCAATAGCCAAGCCATCAAAACCAGTGAGGGAAAAGCAGGGTGTAGGATGGGTCCCCGTGACAGTAGGTCTTCGCGTAGCGGAAGACGCCAGGGAACATCTGTTACCATCCGCACCACGTCGGCGTACCAAGGACGCCGAGGCCAATCCGGAGCTACCAGGATTATTGGAATCCCTTCCTCTGCTATTCTGCGCAGTCACCGCGGAAGAAGCTTGATCGGAGGAAAGGCGTACAGGAGCCGATACCGACTCCAATTTGGTACTAATGCGTCCGTGGCGACTGCCAACGGGTCTCTTGTTCTGCACACAAAGGTCTGCACCTCGTGATTGAAACTGCACACCATTAGGTCCACGTCTGGCGTACCCCACTTGTGGCAAATCTGGCGGAACACCTCTGGATGTAGGGATCATTCCCCCTGATCCAGTTTCTGGTGACTGAAAAAGTCAGTCTGCCAGCTTTCTACGCCCGGAATGTAAATGGCGGAGATTGCCGACACGTGAATTGCTGCCCATCTCAGAATGAGAGCCGCTTCCGCAGCTGCTGCCCTGATAGTTCACATATGCCACTGCAGTGGCATTGTCCGACTGAAACCGAATCGGGAGGCCGCGCAGCCTTGCCGACCAGTGGAAGAGACAGAGCCTGATCGCCCACAGCTCCAACACACTCATCGGAAGGCAAGATTCCTGTGCCGACCAACGTCCCTGAGCAGACAACTGCCCCAAGACCCCTCCCCAGCCTCCTCCGAAAGGCTGGTGTCCGTCGTTACTTTTGACCAATTCAGGGGGAGAAAAGACTTCCCCAGCTTTAGGGCCAGGGCCCGAAGCCACCATTTCAACGATCCTCTGGTCTGGTGACCCAACCTGATCAGCCTGTCCAGGGACAGCGGTGACTTGTCTCATCGTGACAGCATCGCTCTCTGTAGAAGCCGAGTGTGACTCTGGGCGTAAGGTATTGCCTCGAAGGCTGAAACCATGAGCCCCAACACCCGCATACAGCACCGTAAGGAGGACCACTGGCGTGACAGCAGGGTTCACACCGCTGCTTGTAATGACAGTAACATGGCCAAAGGTAGGAACACCTTCGCCTGCTCTGTGTCCAGAAATCAGACCCAGATATCCCAGGCGACAGGACGGGATCAATGTCCACTTCTGCAGATAGATCAGCCAGTCGAAGTCTTTTAGCGAGGCCATGGTGATAGCCACATTCTCCTCCAGAGCCGAAGCAGACTCCGCTCTCAGGAGTAAACCGTTGAGGTATGCTACCCCCGCAAGGCCTCTCTGCCTCAATAGTGCCAGCACCGGAGCCACCAGCTTGGTGAACACCCGAGGAACCGAGGCAAGACCAAAGGGAAGCGCCACAAATTGGAACTGTAGGTCTCCCACCACAAAATGCAGGAAGCGCTGGTGCCGGAGACAAATGGGAACATGGAGGTACGCGTCCCTGATATCCAGAGAGGCCATGAAGTCCCCTTGGTGCAGGGCGGCCATGACCGAACGGACAGATTCCATTCTGAAATTTCACACCTTCATAAAGTTGTTTAGCGCTCTTAAGTCCAGAACTGACCTGACTCCACCCTTTTTGGGTACCCAAAAAGATTTGGATAGAAACCGCGGGACCCTTCCAGCGGAGGTACCGGCACAATCACCCCTTGTTCGGAGAGCTTCTGGACAGCCTCCAGGAGAGCCTCCCGATGCCCCAGAGGATGGAAAGAACCAGCCTGGGGGTAGAGTGCTGAACTCTATCCTGTACCCGGAGGACACCACTTCCTGCACCCACCGGTCGGAAATGCGGGCAGTCCACCTGTCTGCAAACCCCAGAAGTCGGCCCCCCGCCCGAGAATCGTCATCATGCAGAGGAGGACTTGTCCTCGGCCTTTTTGTTCTCACTCTGCCAGGGCCTTTTACCGAACCCCGAGGCAGACTTGCCGGGCCTTGAGCCCTTGCCCGCTGCACAAAAAAACTTCTTTTGACCCGAAGAAAACAGGACCCTGCTCACGGCGGAACACCCGCCGCTTGGGCTCCGGAAGAAAGTACTCCAGTACCCTCCAGTGAAATCCTTAAAGGATTCATCCAGTTGCGTCCCAAAGAGTCGACCACCCTGAAAAGGGAGATCCGTGAGACCCTTCTTAGATGCATGGTCATCCGACCAGGAGCGTAACCACAGCACCCGTCTGATAATGACTGCGAAACAGACATTTCAGAGAGCATGGGAAGCAGGTCCAAAGCTGCATCACACAGGTATCGAATCCCCTTTAGCAGGTGCTCTGCTCGCTGTGACGCCTCAGGTGAGTTCCCGCAGCTCAACTTGCAGTGTAACCCAGTCGCCCACTCTGTAAGGGATTGCGCAGCCATAGCCGACGCCAGAGCCGGTCTCATGGCTGACCCCGCCAACAAAACAGTGCCTTGGACACCGCCCCCCTCCATCTATCAGCTGGATCCTTAAAGAAGGAGACCCCTCCAAGGGGATGGTCGTCGCCTTATTCAGACGAGCCACCGGAGGGTCCACTGCGGGGGATGCCAACTTCTTCACAAAGCTATCCTCAAAAGGGTAGCGTACAGCAAAACGTTTTGGCAGGGCGAAGGAATTCTACGGACGCTGCCATTCCTTATATACCAGCTGGTCATAAGGGCAAGCCCTAGGAGACCTAGGTGGATTAAGAGACCCACAAAGGTATGCGGACACCTGCGACTCCCCAGCCTGGTCCAGTCGCAAGGACGCACGAATAATGGCGATCAGGGCGGCCACCAGCGCCTTTTTGCACGCTACTGAGGCCCCCTGATCCTCTTTGCCGTCCGAGGGCACAGGCTTGCCCTCTGAAAGCTCTACGGGGGTCCCCTTGACTACAGAGACCACTTCCGGTGCAGAATCCTCCCCCGATGATGGCAGGGGTGGACTTTTTTAAGGGGCCCCCTAGCCCGGTCCAGCACCTCCCGGGGAAAAAAATCCCCAACTACTGCTCCTAACTGGTCCAGGGATACCAGTGTCTCCAGTGCAGGTTGCACTTCCACTGGCTCCAGCTTGGAAGGGCCTGCAGGTTCAGCCGCCATCGCGCCACCGGACCCTGATAGACAGAAAACTCTGACACCCCCACAATGTGACCACCACCGCTGCCCCACAGAACACCCAGGGAAGGCCCAGGAGGACTGCACCCACCGCTACCAGCACTCCAGGGAGAACACAGCTATACTGCTTCCCAGTAGGAATTTTGCCATATGACCACCAGTCAGAGGGTCTGCGCTGCTGCGCCATCCACGCTGTCCAGAGTGAAAGAGGAAGTGTCTGCAGAGAAAGCAAGTTTTTTCTCCTTCCAGGCATATCCCAAAATGGCCACCGGGCGGACACAATAGGCCCAAGCCTGATTCTATAGGGCGCGACTACGGCAAAATGGCTGGCAGTCGAAACTAGAGGCCAAAAATCCACAGCAAAATGGCCGCGGCTATAGGCAAAATGGTGGCGATCCGCCACAAAATGGCGGCGGATCGCCGCATGGCGATTTTAAATGGCGCAGGGTGCGGGGGGGGGGGGTGATAGGAGCGGGGTGAGGACACCCAGGGAAGGTCTGAGCCCCAAAATAGACCCTCCACCGGCCGGCTATCTGCAAAATTTTCGCCCGGTTGCCCCCCTCCGCGCCCATAGGGGGGAGGGGGTCACTCACCCGTCCGACGGGCGTAGCGGGTAGCCACCCGGTCGCAGACCTTCCTCCCACAGTGGAGAGGGAAGCTGCAGGCCAAGGCCTCTGGACAGGAACCGAGTCCGGTCACTGGGCGCAAGTGGGGGTCATCCACTGGCCACCCGCACGATGCGGCGGACCCCGCCAAGGCTAAGGGTAGCTCGCATCCGTCAGCCATGCTGGGGAAAGTTCAGGATTTCTAGATATCCTCTATGCCCCAGCCGGCTTCTTGATAGCAGTCTTCATCAGATAGCTTGAGAAAAATAAAAAAGCGGCAGCAAAAAAGGTGAACCGCAGGTCCCAAAAGGGAGCCAGGTCTAACTCCTTGCACTAGGCAAATAAAACTGATATGCTGTGTACAGCAGGGGGATTATATGCTGAAGTGAGGATGGCCCCCTGGGAGGGGCCAGCCTATCCTTTTGCTTTTTTGCCTAGTCTACTCCTAGTAGGAGGAGCATAAACCCCACTTGTCTATGAAGGGCTGTGTCTGTCAGTGAACGTAGGTATGTAATTAGATGATAATAAGGTGATAGTCAGGACTAGAGGTAATAGATAAAATGTATGCTTACAGTGGAGTAAATACAGCTGGATAAAAAAAAAAACAAAAAAAAAAAAAACTGGGTGTCTACATTTCAGACTGCAAAGCAACAAAATGTAATTCTAAAGGGGGCGATACTTTTCTATACCCACTTTACATTCCCTTTAAAAAGGAAGAATAAAATACTTGTACGTGAAATAGATCATAGACAATTAACTACATCAACAGGCCCGGACTGGTACAAAAAATAGGCCCGGGCATTTTAGACTGGGCAGCCCGATCCGGGGGAGGGGAGGGCGTGGGCGGTAAGACAATCATTCGCATAGGTGTTCGGTGACAGGATGTTCTGAGAAACATCCAAGTCCAGCTAAGAGACATCCCCATATAGCAAAGGAAAGACATCCCCAGTCCAGCAGAGAGACAGCCCCAGGCCCGCAAAGAGTCAGCCCCAGGCCCGCAAAGAGTCAGCCCCAGGCCCGCAAAGAGTCAGCCCCAGGCCCGCAAAGAGTCAGCCCCAGGCCCGCAAAGAGTCAGCCCCAGGCCTGCAGTGGCAATGGCATGGCATCACATCGTTTACTTTTCTGCAGTTCAGGGCCCCCTTGTGTGTGTCTGCGGCTGGTGAGACTCCTCCCCCTTCCTTCATGGTCACCTGTCCTGGACTCCTGGCTGCTCCCCTTAATTTCCGGCCACTCTCCTCAGCTGAACAGTCGGCTGGACGGCCGCGGTGAGGCTGTGTGAGGGGCGCCGGCTGACAGCGCAGCCCAGGTGCCTTGGCTGACAGCGCTCGCCGCTGGGGACCGGGAAGGGAACCCGGCAGGCAGCAAGAAAGGATGCGGTGCGGCCCTCTCCGCGGAGCCGACCAGGTTGTCAAACAGGAATAATTGGGCGGGCGGCCAAAATTACATGCGGACTGGCGGCCCCGGCCCACCGGGCATATGCCTGGTGTGCCCTATGGCCAGTCCAGTCCTGCACATCAATACTGGGCACGAAAACCCCCTTCCTGTCCAGGCCATTTTTCAGCTTTCAGCGCTATCACACTTTGAATAATTACTCATGCAACACTGTACCCATATGAAATTTGCGTCCTTTTTTCCCCACACAAATAGAGCTTTCTTTTGGTGGTATATAATCACTAGTGGGTTATTTGTTTTTTTGTGCTATAAATATGAACATTTTGAAAATTTTGTGCAAAAATGCATTTTCTTGGTTTCTGTCATAAAATTTTGCAAATTAGTAATTTTTCTTCATAAATTTTGGCCAAAATTTATACTGCTACATATCTTTGGTAAAAATAGCCCAAATAAGTGTATATTATTTGGTCCTTGTGTAAGTTATAGAGTCTACAAGCTATGGAGCCAATCACTGAAAATTGACCACACCTGATATACTGACGGCCTATCTCATTTCTTGAGACCCTAACAAAAGCCAGGAAAGTACAAATACCCCCCAAATGACCCCTTTTTGGAAAATAGACAGTCCAAGGTATTTAGTAAGAGGCATGGTGAATTTTTTAAAGTTGTACTTTTTTACCACAATTCTTTGCAAAATTAAGATTTTTTTTTTTTTTTTTTTTTTACAAAATTGTCATATATTAACAGGTGATTTCTCACACATGGCATCTGCATACCACAAATTACACCCCAAAACACATTCTGCTACTCCTCCTGAGTAAGACTTTTTCACAACCTGGCCACATACAGAGGCCCAACATGCAGGGAGCGCCGTCAGGTATTCTAGGGACATAAATTACACATCTAATGTCATGATGACCTATCACATTTTTGAAGGCCTTGGAGCACCAGGACAATGGAATTGCCCACAAAATGACCCCATTTTGGAATGCAAACACCCCAACGTATAATCTATGAGGCATAATGAGTCTTTTGAACATGTCATTTTTTTTCCAGTAGTTTTTGGAAAATGTGGGGGAAAAAAATGAAAACGCATTTTTTTCCCCACAAAGTTGTCCATTTATATGATATTTCCAACACATAGCATGTACATAGCAAAAATGACACCCCAAAATACATTCTGCTACTCCTCCCGAGTATGGCGATACCACATGTGTGAGACTTTTACACATGCAGCCTGTCCACATGCAGAGGCCCAACATTGAACTAGCAGGTGACAGGTGCACTTTATGATGACAGGTGCACTTTATGGGGGCAGATGGGGTGATTGTTGGGTGACAAGTGCATTGGGGGGGGGGGGCAGGGGTGATGTGACAGGGTGTGTTTGTGCTTTACAGATCAGTAACTCACTGATCCTAGCTCTTCTCTCCTCACACTGGAAACTGTGTGAGGAGAGAAGAGCTGGTAACAGTGAGTTACCGCTCTGTTTACATTTACATCTGATCGGTTGTCGCTTTTTGAATGACAATTATGCTGTCATGCAACACTGTACCCATATTTTTGTCACTTTTTTCACACAAATAAGAGCTTTCTTTTGGGGGTATTTAATCACCACTGGATTTTTTATTAAACTACGAAATGTAAAAAAAAAAAAAAAAAAATGTTTTCTTTGCTCCCGTTATAAAATGTTGCATATAAATAATTTTTCTCCTTCACTGATTGCTGATAATTGGCAAGTCTGCTTATGCTGTGACACAGCTGAGCACATGGTAAAGGGCCACCGTGATTGTCCCTTTACCTCTATCTGTGGTTAGCTGTGTCCGAAGGGCCACAGAGCATGCCCGATACGTGCCCCAGTGGTGCACGGGGAGGATGTGTTCTGTGAGGACATCAATAGGCACCCTCCTAGAAGCAGCCGACTGAGCTGTAGCTGTCATTTGACTATAGCGTGGTTTAAAGGAGAGGCGTGGGATAAAAAAAAAAAAAAAAAAAAAAACGACACACTCATCTCAATGCTGTAAAAAAATGCCTAGCCTTTACAACCACATTAACCTTTTGACAGCGGCAGGTCGGCTCTCCTGCGCAAATTACCGTAGCTGTATGGCGGAGGGGGCACGCGCCGCAGGGGCGTGCTTGGCGGACTCAATGTCCACCAGTGACCCTCGATCACCTTGTACAGAGGCATAACTGGGATCTACCTATGTAAACAAGGCGTATCCCCGTTCTGACAGGGGAGATGGCAGAGATCTTCTGTTCCCAGTGATTGGGAACAATAAGATCTGTCATGTCTCTGGCAGCCCATCCCCCCTACAGTTAGAACATGCTGAGAGAACACATGTAGCCCCTTGCTCGCTTCCTAGAATTAACCCCTTCCCTGCCTGTGTCATTTATCCATTGATCACTGCAGTTTTATAGCATTGATGTAATAATGTCACTGGTCCCCAAAAAGTGTCATTTGGGGTCAGATTTGTGTGCCACAATGTCGTAGTCTCACTAACAATCACAGATTACCAGTAAAAATAAAAAAAATAAAAAAGTGCCTAAATCCATCCTGTAGTTTGTAGATGCAATAACTTTTGCACAAACCAATCAATATACGCCTATTGCAATTTTCTTTACCAAAAATACGTAGAAGAATATATATCGGCTTAAACTGATGATTGAATTTGTTTTTTTATATAATTATTATAGCAAAAAGTAAACTTTTTTTTTTTCTCAAAATTGTCGTTCTTTTTTGTTTATAGCGCAAAAAATAAAAACCGCAGAGGGGAACAAATACCACAAAAAAAAGCTCTATTTGTTGGAAAAAAAGGACGTCAATATTGTCTGGGTACAACGTCGCAATTGTCAGTTAAAGCGATGCAGTGCTGAATCGCAAAAAATGGCCTGGTCAGGAAGGGGGTAAATCCTTCTGCGGCTGAACTGGTTAAAGCTTACATTCTCTCAGGAACACAAACAGGGCTATAATGTACGCTTTGTATATATCCCTTATATACCCCGGCTCCCTGCAATGTGCTACATGCTCCCAGCACAGTCAATGCAAGTGGTAACTAGACAGCACCCAGCAAACCATCAGCCTGCTACATGGCAGACAAAGTCCCTTTCGGTATCACATTTAGCACGTTTCGCTGTCCCTCCTCCCACCGAGCTCCCCCATATACCGACAACCATCGAAACATTTGTGTCATCACCCAGCCAGAAACCCCTGTCACTCACACACCCGGGATTCTTCCCTTGCTTCCGCCCCTACTTCAGGTCGCGCGGTGATATCATTATTCAGCGCCAGCTTCCGGCCATGACTTCTTCCGCTTCCGGTCCCAGCAGAGTGCTTTGTGCGTTCCACTGTGCTGGGATTAAGCATTGCTGTGGGTTAGTGGAGGATGTAATTACTGGCGGCGCTGCCACAGATAATACACAGCAGGTCTGCAGTAAATCTAAACGCTAGCAGCGTAATCGTACGAATGTCTACTGCTGTGATTTAATATGTGTATTATTTCTGTGTATGGCTCTAGCTGGGTTTGCTGAGGCTGCTTAGTGGTGTTCTAGAAGGCTGCTTGGCCTTGAACAGTGCATAACAATCTGCAGGCAGTCCCATGGGCAGATAACTACATAAAGGAGGTGTAACCCCAATCACTCTGCAGCTTTGTGTGTCAGAACACCCCCCCCCCCTTTTATTTTTTTTAATACAATGAGGAAAGGTTGGAACTGCTATCCGGTTTTAACCACTTTAAAATGTTTGTAACCCTAAAAATATGATACTGTTCAAGAATGCTAAAGTGGAAGCAAACGTCTTTTTTTAATCAAATGGCTGACAGGCAGGGTATTTATGACCCTATTGGTTTCTTCTGCCATAAATGCATCCTGCCTATCAGCTGTCATGGTTACTGAGCCACACGTGCAGCTCAGCAAACATTTTAGGGACCCTATCTGTCCCACTACAATGTGACTCCCGTGTGCAGGAGTGGCGCCATCGCAGCTTGGCCTATCAAGTGGCCAAAGGCACGGGACCCGGAAGGAAGACTGGGCAAAGATGTAAGCGCCAGTGGCCTGCCTGGATCCATCCCAGAGCTGCACACTAGCATTATGGCATAATCCACCTAGGGGGCCTTAAAGGATTGTAAAGGCAGAAGGTTTTTTTTTTTTGTTGAATATATTTTTAATAAGTTTTCACATAAGTAACATGACAGAGTTGTGTAGCAACACATTTGTAAGCTGGTACATACGTAAATAGGTAATATAAAAGAAACAAAAGAGGAAGTAATGACCAGGACAAGTGGTCTCTATAGTCAGTATTTCAATGTTCAAAAAAATTACAATTTCCGTAAATATTTTGTCTTACAACTAGTGGAAGGGTAAGGTTACCCAAATGGCATGTCTTTACCATGGTGGGAATGCTACACAGTATATATTTTAAACGGGTGACAGGTGAATATTGAAGGATGGAGGTGTCATAGGGGATAAGAGGGGGAAAGAAAGAAGATCGAAACAGGAGGGTAACGTAAGGGCCAAAAGGCCATGTAGGGTGAAGGAAAAAGGGGTAGGTAGAGTAAAGAAACCAGGGGCAGAAGGTTTTTTTATCTTAAGAGTCCTTTCACACATTGTTGAGGTCCACCTGTCAGTTTTTCAGGAGGACCTGAACAGACGTTCCATTCACTTCTATGGAGCAACGGATGTCAGCGGTGACATGTCCTCTGACATTCGATGCGCTCCGCTAAATCCAGATGGATGGAAACCCTATTTTCCACCCGTCTGGCAGATCGGATGAAAATGGACAGGCAGATCCCTTTTCATCCAATCCCCCATAGAGGAGAGTGGGGACTCTGATAGGTCCGTCTCTGCACAGTGAGCGGAGACGGTCCTGTCGCCCACCACATCAGCTTGTATCAACGCTGAGCAAGCAGAGTCCATCAAAACGGACATTCATGTGTGAAAAAGCCCTAATGCATTCTATGTACCTTCTGCACATAGAATGCATTAGAGGAGCCTGAGGTCCCTCTAGCTCCAGCGGTGTTGTAGGAATGTCTCGGCTGCTCAGGACTCCATTGGCTGAGACAGCAGCGTGGCGCCATTGGCTCCCGCTGCTATCAATTAGTCAGCCAATGAGAATAGAAAGGTGGCTGGGCTGGGCCAAACTTCCATGTCTGAATGGACACAGGGAGCTGTGACTCGGCTTAGGTGCCCCCATAGCAATCTGCTTGCTGTGGGGGCACCCAAAAGGAGATAGGGGCCAGGAGGATTGGGGCTGCTCTGTGCAATTCTGCACAGAGGAGGCATGTATAACATGTTTGTCATTTTTAACCAGTTCTGCCCTGGAAGGATTTCCCAGTTTAGGATCAGAGCACTTTTTGAGATTTGGCACCACGTCGCTTTAACTGACAATTGCACGGACGTGCGGCGTTGTACCCAAACAAAATTTGCGTCCTTTTTTCCCACAAATAGAGCTTTCTTTTGGTGGTATTTGATCCCCTCTGCGTCATTTCTGATCACCGCTATAAACAAAAGAAAAGGGACAATTTTGCAAAAAAAAAAAAAAAAAAACAATATTTCTTACTTTTTGCTAAAATATAAAAAAAAAATATAAGAAAACATTTTTTTCATCGGTTTTGGCCAATTTTTATTCTTCCTCATATTTTTGATTTAAAAAAAATCACAATTGTCGTTTATTGATTGGTTTGTGCAAAAGTTGCCGCGTTTACGAATTCTGAGAATTCATTTATGAGGTTTTTATTTTTTAATAGTAATGGCGGCGATCTGCGATTTTTATCGGGACTGCGATATTGCAGCGGACATGTCGGACCATTTTGCCACTTTTTGGGCATTTATACAGCGATCAGTGCTATGAAAATACGTTGATTACTGTGTAAATGCCATTGGTAGTGAAGGGGTTAACCTGCAGAAAGCGCTCTAATGGGTTAACTGTGTTCCCTCGGTGTGTTCTAACTGTATGGGGGCTGGGCTGGCTGTGGGAGGGGAGTGATCACGGCTCCCATATATAGGGAGCCTGTGATCACATCCCTTCCCCCTCTGTTAGAACAGAGATCCGTGTTTACATACACGGACCTCCGTTTTGTCGCTCCGGGGGGGGGGTTGATCGCAGGTAACCGGCAGGCATCGAGTCCGCCGTACCCGCTCCCTGGCCCCCCTGGGACACAGTGAGCGTGCTCACAATACTCGTTCTCGCAGCCGCTGTCAGGGACGGCGTTTCGCGATAACAAGCCAAGTTGCCGTCAAGCCACCTGGCTATATAAAATATATATTTTTTTCTTTTTTCCCACTACGTCAATAATATTTATTATGAACATTCACTGATGAAATGTTTTTCCAGTCACTTTGGATTATTTTTTGGAATTTTAATTATTGCTGTGAATTCATTATTCTTCATTCAACACTTTTATATGGTTTGAATCACTTGTTTATCATGTTAGCGTGACATTTTATATGCTTTTGAATATTTGCTGTGTTATTATCACATGGTGTCTCCCTGCTTGTTTTTTCATTTGCACTGTACACTTTAGCGTGGTATTAACCCAATTTTAGAGATGGCGACTTATAGCAGGACTGTGACATTGCGGTGGACAAATCGGACACTAAGTGACACTTTTTTGGGGACCAGTGACACCAATACAGTGATAAAAATATGCACTGTCACTGTACTAATGAGATTGGCAGGAAAGGAGTTAACATCAGGGGCAATCAAAGGGTTAAATGTGTGCCTAGGGTGTGCTTGCTAACTGTAGGGGAGGTGCTTTTACTATGGGAAAGTAGAGATCCGTGTCCCTACTTTGCAGAAACACAGGATCTCTACTGTCCATTATCACAGAACGGCAATCTGCCTTGTTTACATAGGCAGACTGCCGCTCTGCTTCTTTCCCGAAGGATCGGCGGCAGGGTGCACTCCCCATCCTGGGTGGATGTCATATGATGTCCTCCCATTTATCACCGCTCTGCGGGCCCCCAGGGGCCCGCATCGCGGCGATCGGGCATCAGCCGTTTCCCTCGGGACTCCGGCCTTCCGTGATCAGGGTAAAGAGCCAATAAAATTGGCTCTTTACCACGTGACCAGCTGTGTCCTATCACAGCCGGTTACTTCCCACCAAAACAAACAGCGGCGTGTACGCCGCTCGTGCGTGCCCCCCGGGGGCGCGCAGCGCGGCGATTGGGGTTTCGGGCTTGTCTCTCGGACAAAGCCCAACCCCGATCACGGTAAAGAGCCAATCATATTGGCTCTTTACCACGTGACCGGCTGTGTCCAATCACAGCCGGTCACAGAATGACGAGAATCCACGGTAACGAGCTGTTACCGAGTTCTCTTCACACACCGATCGTGTGCAAAGAGAAGATAGCGGTAACAGCTCGTTACTGCTTACTGTGTGCACCAATCACACTGATTCCCCCCCCCAATAAAGAGTACCTGTCACCACCCCATCAAAGTACCTGTCACAGCCCATCAGAGTACCTGTCACCTGCCCATCAAAGTACCCAAGTACCTGTCACCAGCCCATCAGAGTACCCAAGACCTGTGTCGGCCAGTGCACCATTTCTCGGTTATACTAACCGAGAAATGGCACTAGCCCCAACCCGAAACAGGCTCTCTGTTCGGGCTTTGGGGTTAGCGGCGCGACGCGCGGGGGCCCCCCGTGCGTGCTCGCCGCATGTGCGGCGACAA
>BLSH010276290.1:247225-258371 GCA_018402905.1 Glandirana rugosa | reverse complement strand
ATTTTCTAGGAGTTTACAGTGAACCGGGTTTGAGAGGATGGATTCATTTAACCTCCATGGCTGTGGGCCCCTAAGTAGTGGGCCCTCCTCCAAATGGAGTAGAACCAGTGAGTGGTCAGACCAGGGGATAGCATGGATATTTGCCTGTTTAACTAGGTGAATAGAGGAGGTGGGAACAAATATGTGGTCTATTCTAGCATATGACCCGTGTGGGGTTGAAAAGTGTGTATAATCTATGGCAAACGGGTTGAGTTCCCTCCAGGAGTCAATCAGTCCCAGGGAGTGCAGAAGCCGGGCTATGCGTAGACTCTGTTTTGGCGGTTTCCTGAACTTGGGATGTCCGTTTGCAGTCTTATCCCTAGTTTGATCAAACATTATGTTAGAGTCCCCACCCATTATAATTTTCCCTTCCATGTGAGGAACTAGGCATTTCAGCATGGAAGAGAAAAAGCTACAGCTGGGAGCGGTACCGCAGGATTAGCGCAGAATTCGGTTGTCCATTTAGTTAAAGTATGTTGAGAAGCCGGGGTGCCCGGGAGAGCCTGAAATAGAAACAGGGTTAGTAGAAGAAGAGACTTAAGCAGCTGATAGGGCAGAGGAAAGAGGAAAGATGAGGAAAAAGGTACGGACATCAGGACAAGAGTGTCCCAGTGTCTCTGTGGGAAGGGTAGAACCAGTCTAGCCCTTACCCGGGGCCCCGGATAGGCCGGGTCCCTCAAAGTAGGCGGCTCAGATACGAGCGCCTTAACTGAGTCTCCGGGGGGGGGGGGGATAGCCCCCAGTTCCTACAGTAGGAGTGTCGCATTGTCTCCCCTCGGCCGGAGGAACCCACCCGACATGTGTCGGAGGCATGAATATTCCTCAGAGTGAGCAGGGGACAGGAAGTCAATGGAACCAAAAATGTAACAATGGAACAGCTTGGAAAATAACAACAGCTTCCTTTTAACATATAAAACTAGAAAACCAAAGGCACCTAAATTTGAGTCTTTGTCTCAAAATTTTAGGGAGGGGAGGGGGGGGAAACGAAAAGTCCTCCCCCCTGCCCCTCACCAACTTCAAGTCAGGTATAGTGCCCAAAGGGTAAAGCAGTGTACATATAGGACAAAAGTCACTTAGTGAAAGGTAAAGAGGACAGCTGAATCGTAATCCAGCAAGTGGTCAGAGGATCTTCACAGGAGAGAAAAACATCCTACAAGTCTTGACCAAAGACTTCTGGCATGTTGCCGGAGGACAGGAAGCTCTCAGATGTATATAAAGTTCCTGAATAGTCCAGGTGTTCCAATACTGTTTAAAGATTATGTGCATTTAGGGAATGGGAAAGTAATTGAACACAGCAGGTGGTGGGATCGAAGGTAACTCCGAAAGTTGGAAAAAAGAGCCCCGGTTTGGGGAGTCTATATTGCTGGGTCAAGGGGGAACGGAATCCCGGACCCTCTTAGGCTTTTGTTTATGCCAGAGAGGGTTCAGGGGGCTCCCTGGTGGTGGTCGTTTTGAGGTGCCTTGTCTGGAGGCTGAGGGCGTTTGGGGAAGCTCTTGGGAGATAAGTCCAAGCTGTAATAAAAGTCTCTCTCCTTCTGCCAGGGTAGTGAAGTGAAAGGTTTTATTCTTGTATTGGAAGGATAAGCGGAAGGGGAAAGCCCACCAATATTTGACGTTCTGTTGGGCGAGGATCACCAACAAGGGTTTGAGGTTTCGTCTCCTCTGAATAGTAGTTGGTGAGATGTCAGCAAAAATCTGCACTGGGTGCCCTTGAATGTTGATGGTGTCAGCACTGCGGGATTTCCTCATAATCTCCTCTTTGACCCCGTAATGGTGTGGCTTGACGACGATATCCCTGGGTAGACCGTCTTGACGTTGTGGGCCCAGGGCTCTGTGTGCCCTATCCAGTTCAAGTCTCTCAGTTGGGCTGTCAGGTATTAGGGTCTTGATGAGTGTGGTTACTGCTCCGTGTACATCTGTGATCGATTCCGGTAAGCCTCTAATGCGGAAATTAACCCTGCGGCTTCTATTTTCGAGATCGTCAATTTTGGCTAGGGCAGAGTCCAGTTGGTCTTGTAAAGTTTGGATACAGGTAGTATTCTGGTTAGCTCGGGCCATTGTATTATCCACTGCTTGTTCTATAGTATCCATTCTTGTCCCTAAGCTCTGTAGATCCGCTTTGATAGAAGAGGTGATCTGGGCTGCTGTCTGAGCGAGGCCCGAGGCCAGCATCTCCGAAAACTTCTGGAGCAGTAAGTGCATTTCCGATGGGCCCTGATGAGAGCTAGGGGTGGTTGGGAGGTCAGTGAGAAGGCCATTAGGGGTACTGAGGGTGGAAGAGTGTCCCGTAGAGGAGTACCCCCTGGGGGAATTTAGTATAGGGGAGTTCAGCATATCTGCTACTGTTCTCTCCAATAATGAATCCTTTGAGGGTAGAGGGGGTAGCTGCTTTGTTATGGAGTCCCCAAGGGGGCCTTGGGCATTGATAATGGGGGATTGTGGAGAAGGAGGGTCAGCAATTGATTCTTCAGAATCTGGCACAAGGTTTGTTAAGGTGTTGGAAGCCATGGGGTAGGGTTTTAAAGGTTGATCCCCAAAGAGGAGTTGGCGTTGTGCCTCCTTTTTGCTGTGTGAGCCTGACATAAGAAGGCCTCAGGTGGACTTATTTATTTCCTTTTGCTGCGTTGGAAAGTGGTAGAGGGTCTAAAGGACTGCTTTTATGTCCTGGGAACAGTCAGAGTAGAGAGTGTTTTCTCAAATATAAATCTCGGTCTCCCAAGGCCTGCAATATAGGCCTGAGCCGCGGTCTCAGTTAGGCGGCTGCTGCCGCTCGCAGGTCCCTGTGTCTCCAAGCAGGCCTCTTTATCTGGGAGAGAGTGTCCAAGGTCCTGGGAGGGTGTGCGGATAGGTTTAGTACCAACCCCCCTTGGACCGTCTTACCCAGCTGATGCAGAGGGAGCCCAATTATTACACGGGGAAGCGCCGGCTAGGCCGAAGCCGCGGCCTCAATTTCGGGGAGCCGACCGGAGCGTGATCCTGGCGGGGGCCCGATCCCTCTGTGCGGTTCCCGGTCTGTTCCCTGGGCGTTAGGGGGGCATTAGGAGGGCTCCTGGAGTGACTCCCTGTCCCCCCCTCCCTCGTGGGGGGTCCGATCAGCCGAGGAGAGACGGAGCTCCGGGTTCAGGCTGCCATCCCGGACGCTCCGCGCATGCGCACCCAAAATAGGGTAATTTTGTGGGTAATTTCACTGTCCTGGTGCTCCAGGACCTTCAAAAGTGTGATAGGTAGGAATTAAATTAGATGTGTAATTTATGCTCGTGGAACGCCTGAAGATGCTACTTTAATGTTAGGCCTTTGTATGTAGCCAGGCTGTGTAAAGGTCAGACACGTGGTATCGCCATACTCAGGAGGAGTAGCAGAATGTATTTTGGGGTGTCATTGCAAATATGCATATGTTGTGTGAGAGAAATAACTTGTTGTTTAACAATTTTGTGTAAAAAAAAAAAAAAATTCTTCCTTTTGCAAGGAATTGTGGGAAAAAAAATACAACTTCAAAAAACTCACCATGCCCCTTACTAAATACCTTGAAATGTCTACTTTCCAAAAAGGGGTCATTTGGGGGGTATTTGTACTTTCCTGGCTTGTTAGGGTCTCAAGAAATGAGATAGGTGGTCAGTACATCAGGTGTGATCAATTTTCAATGATTTGCACCATAGCTTGTAGTCGCTATAACTTTCACAGAGAATAAATAATATCCACTAATTTGGGTTATTTTTACCAAAGATATGTAGCAGTAAAAATTATGGCCCAAATTTATGAAGAAAAATTAATTTTTTGCAAAATTTTTCAATACAAACTAAAAAAAATGTTTGTTTTTTTTAAATTTTCGCTACTTTTTCGCTTTTATTGAAAAAAATAAAAAACCCAGCAGTGATTGTACACCACCAAAAGAAAGCTCTATTTGTGAGAAAAAAAATGATAAAAATTTTGTTTGGGTACAGTGTACCATGACTGAGTAATTGTTATTTAACCACTTCAGCCCCGAAAGGATTTCACACTTTAGGACCAGAGCCCTTTTTGCGATTCGGCGCTGCGTCGCTTTAACTGACAATTGCGCGGTCATGCGACGTTGTACCCAAACGAAATTTGCGTCCTTTTTTTCCCACAAATAGAGCTTTCTTTTGGTGGTATTTGATCATCGATGCGTCTTTTCTGATCGCCGCTATAAACAAAAGAAGAGCAACAATTTTGCACAAAAACCCAAATTTCTTACTTTTTGCTAAAATACAAATTCAAAAAAAAAATACAAAAAAACATTTTTTTTCATCGGTTTTGGCCGATTTATATTCTTCCTCATATTTGCGATAAAAAAAATCGCAATCGGCGTTTATTGATTGGTTGGCGCAAAAGTGGTCGTGTTTATGGATGATGAGAATTCATTTTTGGGGTTTTTATTTTTATTTTTTTTTACAAGTAATGGCGGCGATCTGCGATTTTTAGCAGTACTGCGATATTGGGGCAGACATGTCGGACCATTTTGACACTTTTTTGGGACCATTGGCATTTATACAGCGATCAGTGCTATAAAAATGCACTGATTACTGTGTAAATGCCATTGGCAGTGAAGGGGTTAGCCTGCAGGGGGTGCTCTAAGGGTTAACTGTGTTCCCTGGGCGTGTTCTAACTGTGTTTGGGCTGCCCTTGCTGGGGAAGGGAAGTGAATACAGCTTCCATGTAGAGGAAGGCTGTGATCACAGCCCTTCCCCCTCTCACAGAACGGAGGTCTGTGTTTACTTACACGGACCTCCGTTCTTTCAGTGCGGGGGGGGCATCGCAGGTAGCCGGCGGCAATCAAGTCCACGGCACCTGCTCCCTGGCCCTCCCCGAACACAGTGAGCGATCTCGCAGCCGCCGTCGTATGACGGCGGTTTGCGATATCAAACCACTTTGTCGCCGTCAACCTGCGGTTGGCGGTCGGCAAGTGGTTAAAGTGTGAGAGCGCTGAAAGCTGAAAATTGGTCTGGGAAGGAAGGGGGTGTAAGTGTCCTGTATGGAAGTGGTTAAGCTTTTTGGATAGCATAAGGAAGGGGTAACACCCCTGTAATGTTTGTTTTGCTGTCTATGTTTCTGTTCAGAAGATTTCACCTCACTTCCGGTCCCAATGATAATTGGATTTTGAAAAATGTGGGTTGTTGTGGAAA
This sequence comes from Glandirana rugosa, assembly GCA_018402905.1. Classification (NCBI taxonomy): domain Eukaryota; kingdom Metazoa; phylum Chordata; class Amphibia; order Anura; family Ranidae; genus Glandirana; species Glandirana rugosa. The sequence continues at coordinate 253,191 of BLSH010276290.1, read as the reverse complement.
CAAACCTTGGTGATAAAGCATCAGTGGAGACACCTTTTTCCCATAACTCCTCTTACAGGAGTGAATTTCCCTTCCTAGGGGGAGATTTCCTCTCACTTCCTGTTGTCTACGTCTGTTTGCAAGTAGGAGTCGTTCGTAAGTCGGATGTTTGTAACTAGGGGACCGCCTGTACACACATATTTGCATATACACACTTAAAATACTGAATAGCAACACAGATTTTTGTATTTTTTTTTACTATTTAGTTAGGCCTTTTACTTACTATTTAGTTAGGCCTTGGTAATTGATTTCTTTTTTAACTCCTTTGTGACTGCACTATAGTCAAATGATGGCTGCATTTGTGGATTCAGCTGATCACAGATCTGGATAACGAGCCAATCATGGCAGCTTTTTACCACATGATCAGCTGTGTCCAATCACAGCTGATAACGGATGTAAACAGGATTTGCCTGTTATCAGCAATCTTCCCCTCAAGCTGACAGCGCGTGAGGAGAGGAGAGCCAAAAACCAGCAAATCCATACAGGGAACATCTGCACTGACATTAAGTGCAGCCTATCAGTGCAGTTTCATCAGCGCACATCAGTGAAGGATACATTTTCGGTCTTTTTTTGTTTGTTTAGCAAAAAATAAAAACCCAGTGGTTATTAACCACTTAGCACTTAAACCCCTTAACAACCAGACCAATTTACAGCTATCAGTGCACTCACATTTTGAATGACAATTACTCAGTCATGCTACACTGTACCCATATGAAATTTGCGTTCTTTTTTTCACACAAATAGAGCTTTCTTTTGGCGGTATTTATTCACTGCTTTTTTATTTTTTGCGCTATAATTAAAAAAAGACCGAAAATTTTGTAAAAAAATGAATTTTTCTTAGTTTCTGTTATAAAATGTTGCAAATTAGTCATTTTTCTTCATAAATTTTGGCCAAAATTTATACTGCTACATATCTTTGGTAAAAAAAAACAAATTAGTGTATATTATTTGGTCCTTGTGAAAGTTATAGAGTCTACAAGCTATGGTGCCAATCACTGAATATTGATCACACCTGATGTACTGACGGCCTATCTCATTTCTTGAGACCCTAACAAGCCAGGAAAGTACAAATACCCCCCCAAATGACCCTTTTTGGAAAGTAGACATTCCAAGGTATTTAGTAAGAGGCATGGTGAATTTTTTGAAGTTGTAATTTTTTCCCACAATTCTTTGCAATATGAAGATTTTTTTTCTTTTTTTTTTTCACAAAATTGTCATGTGTTAACAGGTTATTTCTCACACCCAGCATATGCATACCACAAATTACACCCCAAAACACATTCTACTACTCCTCCTGAGTATGGCAATACCACCTGTGTGAGACTTTTACACAGCCTGGCCACATACAGAAGCCCAACATTCAGGGAGTACCATCAGGCGATATAGGAGCATAAATTACACATATAATTTCTTGACTACCTCTTGCACTTTTGAAGGTCCTGGAGCACCAGGGCAATGGAAACACCCAAAAAATGACCCCATTTTGGAAAGTAAACACCCCAACGTATATTCTAGGAGGCATAATGAGTCTTTTGAACAGTTCATTTTTTCCACAAGTTTTTGCAAAATGTGGAAAGAAAATGAAAACGCTTTTTTTTTTTTTTTTTTTTTACACAAAGTTGTCCATTTATACAATATTTCTAACACACAGCATGTACATAGCAAAAATGAAACCCACAAAATATTCTGCTACTCCTCCCAAGTATGGCGATACCACATGTGTGACACTTTTACACAGCCTGGCCACATACAGAGGCCCAACATGCAGGGAGCACCGTCAGGTGTCCCAGGGGCATACATTTCTAATCGATTCTAATTTGACTACCTTTTACACTATTGTGAGGCACTGTGGTGGCATGGATAGGCACTGTAGTGGCACGGATAGGCAGTGTAGTGGCATGGATGAGCAGTGTAGTGGCATGGTTGGGCAGTGTAGTGGCATGGATGGGCAGTGTAGTGGCATGGATGGGCAGTGTAGTGGCATGGATGGGCAGTGTAGTAGCACAGATGGGCAGTGTAGTAGCACAGATGGGCAGTGTAGTGGCATGGATGGGCACTGTAGTGTCACGGATGTGTCACGGATGAGAACTGATGTGGTATGGATGAGCATGAATGAGGCACAAATGAGCCATGGATGGGGATGTCTGAGCACGGATGGGGATGGATGAGCATGGATGGGGATGGATGAGCACAGATGGGGATGGATGAGCACGGATGGGATGACTGAGGATGGATGAGCACAGATGGGATGACTGAGGATGGATGAGCACGGATGGGGATGACTGAGCACGGATGGGGATGGATGAGCACGGATGGGGATGGATGGGGATGACTGAGCAGGGATAGGGATGGATAAGCACGGATGGGGAAGGATGAGCATGGATGGGATGACTGAGCACAAATGAGGATGGATGAACACGGATGGGGATGACTGAGCACGACTGGGTGAGGATGGCTGAGCATGGATGGATGGGTGACTGAGCATGGATGGATGGGGTGAGGATGGCTGGGTGGGGGAGCATGGATGGATGGATGAGCATGGATGGGGTGAGGATGGCTGTGTGGGTGAGCATGGATGGGGTGAGGATGGCTGGGTGGGTGGTGGATGGATGGGGTGAGGATGGCTGGGTGGGTGTGGATGGATGGTGGGGGATGCAGCCTGTCCCCCATTGTCACTTAGCAGCGCTGTGGGCATTTCACATCGCCCACAGCGATGCACACGTCTTCTCTCCCCCCTCTCTCCTCTCACAGTGCACCGAACTGTGTGGAGGAGAGAGAAAAGCCGGCGGAAGCACCGGCTTGTTTACATGTGATCACTCTGTCATTTGATGGAGCGATCACGTGGTGAAAGGCCGCTCACAGCGGCCATTCACTGGGATCCGTGGTCACGGATGTTCCCATATGCATGTCCTAGGGGGCGGCGCACGGGAAGCGCGATTCTGAGAGGACGTCAATGTACGTCCTCCCAGAGTTAAGCAACGGCCCTGTATACATATTTTGTCTATGGGCTGGTTGTTAACTGGTTAAATACTACCAAAAGAAAGCTATATATGTCTCAAAAAAATGATAAAAATTTAGTTTGGGTACAGTATTGCATGACAGCGCAATTGTCATTCAAAGTGTGACCTCGCTGAAAATTGGCCTGGGCAGGAAAGGGGTGAAAGTGCCTAGTAGGCAAGTGGTTAAGAAATGGCACCATACCCATGTGATCTTTGATCTCTTTCATGTTGTTCATGTTAGTAATAGAATGCATTAAGATAAAAAGCCTTCTGCCTTTACAATCACTTTAAGCTGTACTTGCTACAAGTGAAAATGTGCTAAATCCTGTGTGCTGATATTAAAGGGGGGCTTACCAGATCCAATACCCCAAAAAACAGGTATAATGCACTCACTTCAACCAAGAGATCACCCACATATATCACTGCTTGGCACAGCTTCTATGTCTGTATAACTCTAGCCCAGTCACAACCGCCACGAGAAGGAGTGGCAGAAAGAGTGAACATATCTCACTCGGTCCACCACAGGAATCATAAGAGAAAAGCTGTCATGGTGTAGTAGATTACAAATTCTTTATTCCATAAAAGAAAATCTACAACTCAAAACATGTACATAAAGAAATCTTGCTAGGAAGGCCCTTTGTGTTTTGTCCGATAGGACGTCAACAGCGGTCTAATGGACTGACCAGACAATTGCATATATACTGTAAACCCCCACCTATCCAGGAAGCCCTCAGCGCTCAGGTCCTTCTCAAACAATTTTATATCAGAAAGCTTTAATACATACACCCAGAGATCCCTCATTAAATAAATATCGCCTTAAAGCGGTGTTCCACCCAGTTAAGTCAGCAGCTACAAAAAGTGTAGTTGCTGACTTTTAACACTCAAGCACTTACCTGTCCCACACTCCAATGATGCGGTCGCCTGCAAGCTCACTCTTCCCCCCTTCCCCTCGGTGGCACTGGCATCACAAGTGTGGGCGCCCGGCTTTTTTGCTTCAAAGCTGGGTGCGCACTGTGCATGCGCAAGGCACTTTGTGATAGGCCAGCGTATCTTCTGGGACTTGTGGCATGTTCCAGAAGATCGCTGGATGGGAGGGAGGGAAGGTGAACTACCTTCTGGCTCCGCGGCACCAGAAGAGGAAGTGCAGCTGGGACCCTTTCAAAACAGCCACCGTTTAAAGACGGTGATTTGCAGGACGCTGCCACTCTGCAGAGGTAAAAGTACGCGAGCCAGTCGGGAACTGGTTAACTAATCTTTTTTTTTTGTATAATTGTCCTTTAAGTGAACGTGACAGGGTGTGTGTCCTATGCCTACATGCATTTGCTAATAGGTAACCCTCGTTCCCACCTCTAAAAGTTGAGAGGTATAGCTTGGTGACTCCTCCAATCTTACACCCTTCTTATTTTTCCTACCTTCACAAGGTAACCACTTCTTCAAGCATTATTGCAGATCTACAGTGGCTACCTTTTTGTTTGTAATGTGTTTCCATTTGCCCTGAGCCAATGCTGTTTTCAAATGATTTGGAAGTGTGATTCATTGAACTGTCACTATAGATTTTTTTTCTCATTGTTTACTTTACCATCATGTTTTATATCTTTTTTACCACTAGATGGCATCTGAACACTTTTAATCACCTTCCACACTATGAGGTTATTTTTATGCCTCCATAGTTTTCTTTGTTACACTACTTACTTTCTTTCACTCCAATCTCTCCCCTCCCACTCCCTATTGTTTAGTTGGAGATACCTCTCACTCTCTTTATTCAGTACTTGAGCAGTTTCTGCTAAAAAGAGAAACTACTCTGCTCTTTCCATAAGAATAGAATGAAAGTCATTTCTCCAAGAAATTAATTTTCAAAGTGACCATATCCCTATCCCACTAGGGTTGCCACATCATCCCTTTAATCCAGGACACATATGAATTTCACAGGTTCTGTGGCTGATTAAGGTGGTAATTAAACTCACTTGGTGCCATATCTGCATTGACCACTGGGCACTTAAACCCCCTTCCTAACCAGACCAATTTTCAGCTTTCAGTGCTCTCACACTTTGAATGACAATTACTCAGTCATACTACACTGTACCCATATGAAACTTTCGTCCTTTTTTCACACAAATAGAGCTTTCTTTTGGTGGTATTTAATCACCATTGGGGTGTTTATTTTTTGAGCAATACATGGAAAAATACAGAAAATTTGGTAAAAAAAATGCATATTTCTTTATTTCTGTTATAACATTTTGCAAATTAGTAATTTTTCTTCATAAATTTTGGCCAAAATTTATACTGCTATATATCTTTGGTAAAAATAACTCAAATTAGTGTATATTATTTGGTCTTTGTGAAAGTTATAGAGTCTACAATCTATGGTGCCAATCACTGAAAATTGATCACACCTGATGCACTGATGGCCTATCTCATTTCTTGAGGACCTAACAAGACAGAAAAGTACAAATACCCCCCAAATGACCCCTTTTTGGAAAGTAGACAGTCCAACGTATTTAGTAAGAGGCATGGCGAGTTTTTTGAAGTTGTCATTTTTTCCCACAATTCTTTGCAAAATGAAGATTTTTTTTTCCACAAAATTGTCATATGTTAACAGGTTATTTCTCACACCCAGCATATGCATACCACCAATTACACCCCAAAACACATTCTGCTACTCCTCCTGAGTATAGTGATACCACATGTGTGAGACTTTTACACAGCCTGGCCACATACAGAGGCCTAACATGCAGGGAGCGCCATCAGGCGTTCTAAGGACATAAATTGCACATATAATTTCCTGACTACCTCTTGCACTTTTGAAGGCCCTGGAGCACCAGGGCAATGGAAACGCCCCAAAAATGACCCCATTTTGGAAAGTAAACACCCCAACGTATAGGTACGGAGAATGATTTATGCAACCTGACAGATGAAAGGTTTTTCCCC
>BLSH010276290.1:234300-244395 GCA_018402905.1 Glandirana rugosa | reverse complement strand
GTGAGCACAGATGCATGGGTGACGGATGGGTGGGCACGGATGGGTGAGCACGGATGCACGGGTGATGGATGGGTGAGCACGGATGCATGGGTGAAGGATGGGTGAGCACAGATGCATGGGTGACAGATGGGTGAGCACGGATGAATGGGTGATGGATGGGTGAGCATGGGTGACGGATGGGTGGACACCCATGGGTGGACACGGATGGGTGAGCATTGATGGATGGGTGAGCACGGATGCATGGGTGGGCACGGATGGGTGGGCATGGATGCATGGGTGGGCACGGATGGGTGGGCATGGATGTATGGGTGACGGATGGGTGGGCATGGATGTATGGGCGACGGATGGGTGGGCATGGCTGAGGGTGCATGGGTGATGAGGGGTCCCTGCCTGACACATAGCGGTGCTGTGGGCACTTCAGATCCTGCCCACAGCACGGCTGCATCTCCTCTCTCCCCCCTCTCCTGTCACACTGCACCGATTGGTGCGGACAGGGGAGAGACAAGCCGGCACTTCCGCCGGCTTGTTTACATGTGATGCTCCGTCATTTGACGGAGCGATCACGTGGTAAACGGCCGCTCCAAGCGGCCATTTACCGTGATCCGTGATGCACCGGGTCTCACGGACCCGGTGGTCACGGATGCTCCCAGGTGCGCACCCCCAGGGGGCGCGTGGGAGCGCGATTCTGGGAGGACGTTATAACACGTCCTCCCAGAACAATGAGTGCCACTTGCGGCCGTGTAACTACGTTACACGGTCGGCAAGTGGTTAAATTAGCCCCAGAATCAATGTAATTCATATGTGTCCTGGATTAAAGGGATGATGTGGCAACCCTATATCCCATATGTCAGAAAAAAAAGCGCTGACACCTGATTTTATAGTCCCAATCCAAATTCAAAAAGAAATGGAATATCCATAGCCTTTCACAAATTTTTCCGACCTTGTTCTTGCAAAAGCACACTTTGTTTTTTTTTTTCTCAAAATTAAAATAATACTGCATGATTATACCCTAGCTAACATTTATTCTCCAAACCAATACCAAGTGTGCTTCTTCTTCTCTATCACCTCTAGTCTTGAGCAGTTCAGTTTCTGCAAGCTACATGTTGGAGGGGACTTCAGTCATTTTCTTGGTCCTCTCTTAGTCACAGTAGCGGTGGTGGTGATGAGGGATGTAGTAGTAGTGATGAGTACAGGTAGGCTGTATGGGGCACTATGATTTCTTATGGCAGGGCCTGGAGGAGGGGTTGTATATCTCTGAATCAGGTACCACAAATTAGACAGTACCTTGGTGAGGCCCCCTGCAATATGCAGAATGGCAGTGGTGTGTCAGGTGCTGGAATGCTCTTTGTTTTCCTGCACCCAGGACTGAAAGAAGCCAGAACTGTCAGGTGGAGTGATCTCCACCCGATAGTTGAATTATAGTCTTGGCCTGGCAGAGAGCTCAGTATGAGAGCGTGTGTCCTGGTAGGTACAGCCTGAACTCCAATGCTGGGAGGGTTATTATTGTTGTGGGCTGCAATACTTTACTAATTGTCATTTGCCTTATTTGACAAGCCTGTTCATTTTTATTTGCATGTGAGTTACACCAATCAGCCATAAGTCTTGCTACAATGGCATCTGAAAGTTGGTGGGATATATTAAACTCTGGAAGGTTTTACCCTCTTCATGACCATGGCATTTTACAATATCTCACAAAAGTGAGTACACCCTCACATTTTTGTAAATATTTTATTATGTCTTTTCATGTGACAACAGTGAAGAAATGACACTTTGCTACAATGTAAAGTAGTGAGTATACAGCTTGTATAACAGTGTAAATTTGCTGTCCCCTCAAAATAACTCAACACACAGCCATTAATGTCTAAACCACTGGCAACAAAAGTGAGTACTCCCCTAAGTGAAAATGTCTGTTGTCTTGTAACTCATTAGTGTTACAAGGTCTTAGGTGTGAATGGGGAGCAGGTGTGTTAAATTTGGTGTTATCGCTCTCACTCTCTCATACTGGTCACTGGAAGTTCGACATGGCACCTCATGACAAAGAACTTTCTGAGTATATAAAAAAAAGAAATGTTGCTCTGCATAAATATGGCCTAGGCTATAAGAAGATTGCCAAGACCCTGAAACTGAGCTGCAGCACGGTGGCCAAGACCATACAGTGGTTTAACAGGACAGGCATCGCCGTGGTCGACCAAAGATGTTGAGTGCACGTGCTCAGCATCATATCCAGAGGTTGTCTTTGGAAAAGAGACGTATGAGTGCTGCCAGCATTGCTGCAGAGGTTGAAGTGGGTTGGGGGGTCAGTCTGTCAGTGCTCAGACCATACACCACACACTGCATCAAATTGGTCTGCATGGCTGTTGTCCCAGAAGGAAGCCTCTTTTAGGGATGATGCACAAGAAAGCCCGCAAACAGTTTGCTGAAGACAAGCAGACTAATGACATGGATTACTGGAACCTTATCCTGTGGTCTGATGAGACCAAGATAAACTTATTTGGTTCAGATGGTGTCAAGCGTGTGTGGTGCTAACCAGGTGAGGAGTACAAAGACAAGTGTGTCTTGCCTACAGTCAAGCTTGGTGGTGGGAGTGTCATGGTCTGGGGCTGCATGAGTGCTGCCGACACTGGGGAGCTACAGTTCATCGAGGGAACCAAGAATGCCAACATGTACTATGACATACTGAAGCAGAGCATGACCCCCTCCCTTCAGAGACTGAGCCGCAGGGCAGTATTCTAACATAACGACCCCAAACATACCTCCAAGACGACCACTGCCTTGCTAAAGTAGCTGAGGGTAAAGGTGATGGACTGGCCACGCATGTCTCCAGACCTAAACCCTATTGAGCATCTATGGGGCATCCTCAAATGGAAGGTGGAGGAGCACAAGGTCTCTAACTTCCACCAGCTCTGTGATGTCGTCATGGAGGAGTGGAAGAGGACTCCAGTGGCAACCTGTGAAGCTCTGGTGAACTCCATGCCAAAGAAGGTTAAGGCAGTGCTGGAAAATAATGGTGGCCACACAAAATATTGACACTTTGGGGCCAATTTGGACATTTTCAATTAGGAGCATAATCACTTTTGTTGCCAGTTTAGATATTAATGGCTGTGTGTTGAGTTATTTTGAGGGGACAGCAAATTTACACTGTTATACAAGCTGTACACTCACTACTTTACATTGTAGCAAAGTGTCATTTCTTCAGTGTTGTCACATGAAAAGATATAAAAAAATTTTACAAAAATGTGAGGGGTGTACTCACGTTTGTGAGGTACTGTATAAGCTATTTAGCACTGTGCTACTTTAAGGCTGCATTCACACCGGAGCGACACATTTTTGGGCGTTTTTGATTCTTTTTGTCGCGAGTTTTGTAGCGCGACATTGGCGTTTGCAAAAGCTTAATACGTGCGTTTGCCTCTTTTCCATTGATTCTATGGCAATAGAAAAGTATCAGAAACGCCAGAATATTCCCGATTCGCACAAAAATACCTCTGGGAGTAGTTTGAGCGTAGGGCGTTTGGCTTCAGGTGTTTTTGAGTGGAAATGTGAACCATCTCCATAGAGAATCATTCATTTTTTTCCCCTCCAGCATTTTGTAGCTTCATGCTTCAGGCATATTTGAGCTACAAAACGCTCAGGTGTGAATGGGCCTTAACTGGTAGTTGCTCAGTCATGCAACACTGTACCCAAGCAAAATTGATATATTTTTTTTCCCCACACAAATAGAGCTTTTTATTGGTGGTATTTGATCACCACTAAGTTTTTAATTTTTTATTATATAAACAAGATGGAAAATTTAAACAAAAAAAAAATCTACTTTTTGTTATAAAACATATCCAATAAAATCAAATATCTTTATGAATGTAGGCCAAAATGTATTCTGCTACATTTCTTTAGTTAAAAAAAAAAATCCAGTGTATATTAATTGGTTTGTGTGAAAATTATAGCAAGTACAAACTATGGTATATATACTGGAGTTTACGCAGCTATAGGCAATATACTAGTAATGGCGGTGATCAGCGACTTATAGTGTGACTGTGATAGTGTTGCGGGCAATCTGGCACTAACTGACGCTTGTTGGGAGGGACACTAACTGACTAAGTGACATTGATGTCCCTAGTGACAATAATACAGTGAGAACACTGTACTAATGGCATTAATGGGTAACGGGTGATCAGAGGGGCAATCTACGGGTTAACTGTGTGCTTAACAAGTGTACGTGTGCTACCTTTACTCATGGAATCTTGCTGTGTTTTCTCCCTGAACTCAGGGTTGAGTTTATGGAGAAGAAACAGCTAGACTATGAAGTACACCCCTTCATAGAAACAGTATTCCCTGGTGGTAGTGGCTTCTTTCAGCAGGACAATGTACCCTGCCACACTGCAAAAAATAGTTCAAGAATGGTGTGAGGAACACAAGTTTGATGTTTTAACTTGGCCTTCAAATTCTCCAGATCTCGAGCATCTGTGGGATGTGCTGGAAAAACAAGTCCAGTCCATAGAGGCCCCACCTTGTAACAGGACTTAAAGCGGTTGTATGCTCATGTAAAAAAAAAAACCTGTAAGGTAAAGGCATAATGAGCTAGTATGACATCAGCGGCTGCATGCAAGGTGAATATCTCCTAAACCGTACAGGTTTAGGCGGTATTCATTTTACCTACAAGTAAACTTTATTATAGGCTTACCTGTAGGTAAAAATGAGATTTTAGGGCATACAAACACTTTAAAGGATTAGCTACTGATGGCTTAGTGCCACAGATGCCTGAATGGGTCAGGGCAGTTTTAGTGGCAAAAGGGGGGCCTGCTCCATATTAGGCACTGCATATTATAACTTAATATTTTTCCTTATTTGTCCTGGAGCTAGCATCTTAGAATATGACATTGGATTTTAGTTTTGGATGGTTGTTCCTATCTTATTGCACAAACTGGTTTGACAACAGGGTGGGATAAGTAACATTCCGATATACAGGACTAAATGAAGGCAGCAAAAGCAGGCTAACCTGTACAGACCTGTCCAGCAATATCAGCTCTGCTCTTCATAAACAATACCAGTGCACTGACAAAGATACGGTATAATCCACAAATGTCTGCTGATTAAAGTAAACATTTCCTGATCAAAACTTGGAGGTTGGATTATGACTCTTACACCAGTGCTGGGGGTTTTCATTGCTGCCAGTGCTGGGGTTTATTTTAAACCCAGCCTACAAGGCATAAGCCATAAAGAGGCACCCTCTTTATTAGCCAAACCTGCAGGTCTTTGGTGGGTGGGGCGCTACACGTGAGCATTTTTCTTCATGAGACCTTCAATGTGTCCCTCTTAACAATGCACGCATATTCTGGTGCCTCTTTTTGGAAATCTATTTATTTTATTACTTGAGTATCTGCCTTTTGTTCCAAAAGCCTATGACCATTTGTTTGAAAGCATATTAAAAAATTAGGGCGTGGTTTTGATGTCCTTTATGATGAAGCGCAAAGGGCGAAGCTGATGTACGTGACATCACCACACATCGATAACCCAGAAGCAGCTTTCGCCATCTCGGAATCAGCTTTTTCCATACAGTGCTGTTGACTTTTTTATCATTTGTGAGTATTTGGCACTATTTTAATAAACTTTCCTTGAGTGGCTTTATGTTATATGGTATGTTTGGTCTCTCATTTCCCTATATGTGATCCCATGAATTGGAGGTGACAGTTATACCAGACAGAGGTGGCGATTCATCTTAAAGTAATTCTTAGGCTCTTCTATACTTTAACCGGTTCACACACATATAATGCGTCAGTGTGGCAGCTGTGCGTGAGCCGCCGTATCCATACATCGCTTGCGCCTGCAGCTCGTGGGCGCACATGTGCCCACGATCTGCGCCCGCGATGATCAGATTCGATACAGAACCGATCAGTCATCAGGTGCAGGTCAATCATTTTTGGCTTTCACTTAATTATCGGTTCTGGCCAGTGACAGACCATCCTCTGCCTCTGTAATGTAAACAGAGGCAGAGGAAGTAATGTCATCTCTCCTCCTGGAGTCCTTTCGGTTCCAGCTTGTGGAGAGAAGACACCCAAACGTGAGTGCACCAACAGTCAACTGACACCAGTACACTTAGGCACACTTTTCACCCCCCTGATCAGCCCCCAGTTAACCCCTTCACTCCTGTTACCCCCTGCCACTGTGTCATCTTTCACTGATCACTGTACTAGTGTCACTTGTGACACTAATCAGTGTTAGGGTAGGTAGTAGTAGGCCCAGGCAGGTACAGGTGCCCCCCCTTACCCCCTAATAAAGGTTTTAACCCCTTAATTGCCCCCTGTCACCTGTGATCACTGTATAAGTGTCATGGGTTATGCTACTTAGGTTATTTTTTCTCCCCTCAGGTTACCCACCCTATATATACATACATATATATATATTATATATGTACCTTTTATAGGTTTTAACCCCTGATTTCCCGGCGGTGACATTAGTTAGGTTTTAGTGTGCGTTAGGGTCAGTGTCAATCCCAGGCAGGGTCAGATTAGTCAGGTACTCTGACACGGACAAACATACACTAGATAGGCCAGTTAGTAGTATATTATCTGAACAGATCAATATCTGTGATCTGATCAGATATATATTAGCATCCCCACTAGATTAGTGTTCTAAATAATGCAACGTTAGCGGGATTAGCCCAGATGATTGCTAGCACCTGCGTTTAGCCCCTCTGCCCAGCCCACCCAAGTGCAGTATCTAATAGATCACTGACACTTACAAAACACATCATACATCTGCAGTGTTCGCAGAGTTCACGCCTGATCCCTGCGAACGCTGACAGTGATCTTGGTAGCGATTGAAGCAGGCTCTGACAACCAGGTACACTTTTTTGCCTGTGAGTCAAACTAGTGTACCTATAAATTTAGAGCCCAAAATGTCCAATCCGAGATACACTAGTGAAGAGGCCTATGCGTTGCTGAGCATGACAGATGAGAGCGATGGGATCGCCTCACTGTCAGTTTCAGGCTCCGTATACGAACCGGTAGACAGCAGCGGTACCCTGACAGATAGCTCTGACAACAGAGTTGTGGTCCCTGCTAAGGTCAAGCTTACCCAACCCCGTTCTGCTGTTGTTGAGGTGCAAGAACCGCAGGGCTCTTGTATGGCGCAGAGGGCCAGTACTAGTGCCGCTCATCCTTCTGGTGAACTGGCAAGCACCAGCGGCCTAGTACATCCTGGTCATACAACCAGCACTACAGTAACACTTGGTGATGTGGTGAGTCCCATAAGTGCAGTTCAAGCTGGTATGGCTAGCACAAGTAACGTACCGCAGCCATGAAGAAGACAAAGACAGGCCCGCAGAGCTCATAGTGCCCTTCCCGCTGAATTCGCTAAACCTGATTGGCAAACCACCACTGATTCAGTGCCATACTTCCACCATTTACCGGCCAACACGAAATTCAGGTGGAAATAGTTGATTTTACGGCCCTTGATTTTTATTTGCTGTTTTTCACCGAAGATCTCTATAGATCTATTGTGGACCAAAGCAATTTATATGCTGGTCAATTCATCACTCCTAATCCCCATTTGTCACTTGCCAGAGATTGGAAACCTATTACGGTTTCCAAATTAAAGACCTTTCTGGGCCTTTCCCTCCTCATGGGCATAGTTAAAAAATCGGAATTGCGGTCATATTGGTCCACTGACCCAATTCACTATATGCCCGTGTTCTCTGCTTGCATGACCAGGACACAATATGAGCAAATCTTGTGGTTCATTCATTTTAATGACAATGACCCTGAATACGATCGGCTACAAAATTCGGCCCCTCGTAAACCACTTCAACCAACAGTTCGCAGCCTTGTTTATTCCTGAGCAAGTTGTCTGCGTAGACAAGTCTCTGATTACATTTTCTGGCAGTCTTGCTTTCAAGCAGTACCTCCCCAGCAAGCGTGCCAGGTACGTGGTCAAAATGTATAAGCTCTGTGAGAGGGCCACAGGCTATACATATACTTTTATGGTTTACGAGATAAAAGATAGTCATGTGGAGCCCCCCAACTGCCCGTACTACATAGAGAGCTCTGGCAAGATTCCGTGGGACTTGGTGCCACCCTTATTCGGAAAGGGGTACCATTTGTACGTGGACAATTATTACACAAGCGTGCCACTTTTTAGTCATCTGTTTAATGAAGGAATTGACATATGTGGCACTGTGCAACCTAATCGCCGGGGCTTCTACCCAAACGGCTGGTAGAATCCCGAATTAGACGGGGGGGGGAGAGAGCCTGCTTGAAATGTAATAATTTGTTTGCGGTGAAGTGGAGGGATACAAAGAATGTTTCCTGGTGCATCTTCGTGGCAGCATACACATGGGTTGTGGCTCCGCCCCCACAACATGATAGGACTGGTTAACTATAAATCAAAGACAGACCCGGCTCACAGCATTCTCCTTTTTTTTCTCACCTGATCAGGACTGGAATTGTGAGGTATCCCTTACCGCTTGTCGCCCCAGCCAAGTTCAGCCTCTCTTGGTTGGAAGTCCTTCCTGTACAGTCTCTAAACGAGCTATATGGTTGGAGCCCCATTCTGGTGGTCTGGGGGGCATATTTCAGCTTCTCCTGGGTGGATGTCCTTCCTGTACAGTCTCTAAATGAGCTATATGGTTGGAGCACGATGCTGGTGGTGCAGGCCTCTCAAAGAAAGCTTTAAACAAGCTTTGACGTAAGTGACAGCGTTTCCCTTTGCTTTCCATATGCTTTTAACTTCTTTTCTCTGTTTTGTGGGCGTTTGCCATTTCTAAGATGGCTGCAGCAGTGCAAGTACACTCTCAGCATGAGAGGCAGGAAGTGATGCGGTCTCTGTGACCAGTTTCCTGGCTAGAACTTCACCAAGATGATGATCTGAGCATGCTCAGGCACTGATCTCACTAATGGCAAAATGTGACAGTTTTAAAAGGTTTTATGACATTTTTGAGCAACACATGGTGGAGCTCTCTACTCATGCATGCTGGATGCTTATGTGCTCATTGTTTGCAGGTATGTTTTCCCTTTGTATGCTATTCATCTGGACTTTTCCTATCTCTTTCTCAGTATTGCTCTGGGATCAGTGTACTCTTTATGGCATTCACCTGGGCTCTTCCTATCCCCTTCTCAATGCTTGCTCTGGGATCACTGTGCTATGCTGTTTTTAAATTTAAGTCTGCTGCTTGCTCTGTTTCTATGGGGAACGCTGTCCAGTCAGACCACCCATTGCTTTAAGGTAAAGGGATTAGGTAAGTAGTGAAGATTGAGAAAAAGAGAGCTAATATCCATAGTCCTGTAAGGACCACAAGATGGAGGGAGCCTTCTAAAGGTCAAGGCAAGTCATCATCTAAAGAACAGACATCCAGGCAATGTTGATTAAGGTCACCGTCTTACCACCTTAATTGTCATTTCTCCCCATTTACAAACATCACAAGTTACCAGACCTAATAGGTACTGCATTTGTGGTAGAAAGTCATTGCCTGCCAAGCTAGTATGTCAAATATGCCTGGAACAAGCAGGATACAGCCCTGCAAGGACCTCAAGATGAAGGTAGCCTTCTAAAAGCCAGAACAATCACCATTTAGGCACAGACATGCAGGCAACATTGACCAAGGTCATCATCTCACCTCTCATTATTATTGCTCCCTGTTTACAAACCTCACAGTTTACCCGCCCTAATGGTGGCTGCATTTGTGGTGGAGAGTCATTGTTTGACAAGCTAGTATGTCAAGTCCGCTTGGAGGAAGCGACAACTGACAAATAAGGGGATGTCTGGAAAGTAGGTGGTTGACCCCTCATGTCTGAAGTACATAGTTGAGGAACCGGCTAAGAGATTAGTTCCGTCGATGAAAGGTCTGTAGGGGAATAAACAGTCAACAGCGAAGGAGGTTCGCCTGAACTGTATGATCGAACAGTTTGTTACTGAGAGGTGGTGTTTACGTCGGTGGTAATCCCGCCCATTTGACACTCCAAACATTTGTCCCTCGTTATTATTACTCTCCACTCTACTACTGGAACCAGTTACAACGGACGTACAGACACGGATTTACCACTAACAAGACCGAAAATCTTCCGATGGAAGTAGAACTCCAGGAACGTCCCGACATAGGACGAACAA
>BLSH010276290.1:195814-226347 GCA_018402905.1 Glandirana rugosa | reverse complement strand
GGGTCATTTGGTGGGGGGGGGGGGGTTGTACTGCCCTTCCATTATAGCACCTCAGGAAATTAGATAGGCAATCATAAAATACAAGCTACGTAAATTCCAGAAAAAGTAAAATGTAAACGCTATAGCGTTTGCGCAAACCAATAAATATACACTTATTGACTTTTTTTACCCGAGACGTGTGGCTGAATGCATTTTGACAAAAATGTATGACTAAAGTTGAGTTTATTGTATTTTTTTTATAAAAAAAAGTTGAAAATATAATTTAAAAAAAAAAAATGTCTGTCTTTTTTCGTTTATATTGCAAAAAAATAAAAAACGCAGGGGTGATCAAATACCACCAAAAGGTTTTATTTGTGGGGGAAAAAAGGATGCAAATTTAGTTTGGGTACAGCATTGCATGACCGCACAATTACCAGTTAAAGCAGCGCAATGCCAAATTGGAAAAAATGCTCTGGTCATTAAGGGGGTAAATCCTTCCAGGGCCGAAGTGGATAATCAAGCATTGGTTGACTGCTCTGTACAGAGGGGCCATTGGTTCTGGCAACCCTCTTTGATGTCTCCCTGGTGGAGGACACTTGTGGTATTTTCTCACAATTGAAGATCTTCTTGCTCACATTTCCCACACAAGGGGGATATTTGAGAGAAGATTTGCATTCCTTTTTTTGTCTTGAACTTTAAGGCTATATGGGCATTATATGTCTTTTGTTTGAAGTGATATAAAAACTTTTATGTACTTTGCACTATCTGGTATATTGCATTTAGAATGTTATTTACTTTTAAATGTTATTAGGAGCACAGCACTTGTCTACTGCTACAAATGGGAGCATGATATTGTGGGTGTGGTAAAAATGGATTATTAGGGTGTTCTCAGAGATCTTGTCAGTGGCGGCTGGTGAAATTTTAGGATGGGGGGGCGCCAGACCCCGCCCTTCCTTTTGACCCCTCCCACTTATCATAAGCCCCACCCCTTATAGTTTCCACCCATTGTGTCAGTAGTATACAGCCCAGCATCAGCAGATAGGGTATACAGCATCACCAGATAGGGGTATACAGAGTCACCAGATAGGGGTATACAGAGTCACCAGATAGCAGTATACAGAGCCACCATATAGCAATATACGGAGCCACCAGATAGCAGTATACAGAGACCCAGATAGGGATATACAGAGTCACCATATAGCAGTATACAGAGTCACCATATAGCAGTATACAGAGTCACCAGAGAGCAGTATACAGAGTCACCAGAGAGCAGTATACAGAGTCACCATATAGCAGTATACAGAGTCCCAGATAGCAGTATACAGAGTCACCATATAGTATACAGAGTCACCATATAGCAGTATACAGAGCCCCAGAGAGCAGTATACAGAGTCACCATATAGCAGTATACAGAGCCCCAGATAGTAGTATACAGAGTCACCATATAGAGGTATACAGAGTCCCAGAGAGCAGTATACAGAGTCACCAGAGAGCAGTATACAGAGTCACCATATAGCAGTATACAGAGCCACCAGATAGCAGTATACAGAGACCCAGATAGGGATATACAGAGTCACCATATAGCAGTATACAGAGTCACCATATAGCAGTATACAGAGACCCATATAGCAGTATACAGAGTCACCATATAGCAGTATACAGAACAGCAGAGAGCAGTATACAGAGTCACCAGAGAGCAGTATACAGAGTCACCATATAGCAGTATACAGAGCCCCAGAGAGCAGTATACAGAGTCACCAAATAGCAGTATACAGAGCCCCAGAGAGCAGTATACAGAGTCACCATATAGCAGTATACAGAGCCTCAGATAGCAGTATACAGAGTCACCATATAGTATACAGAGTCACCATATAGCAGTATACAGAGACCCAGAGAGCAATATACAGAGTCACCAGAGAGCAGTATACAGAGTCACCATATAGCAGTATACAGAGCCACCAAATAGCAGCATACAGAGTCACCATATAGCAGTATACAGAGCAACAGATAGCAGTATACAGAACCACCATATAGCAGTATACAGAGTCACTATATAGCAGTATACAGAGCCACCAGATAGCAGTATACAGAGACCCAAATAGGAGTATACAGAGTCACCATATAGCAGTATACAGAGTCACCATATAGCAGTATACAGAGACCCAGATAGCAGTATACACTGTCACCATATAGCAGTATACAGAGTCACCATATAGCAGTATACAGAGTCATCATATAGCAGTATACAGAGCAACAGATAGCAGTATACAGAGTCACTATATAGCAGTATACAGAGCCACCAGATAGCAGTATACAGAGACCCAAATAGGAGTATACAGAGTCACCATATAGCAGTATACAGAGTCACCATATAGCAGTATACCGAGACCCAGATAGCAGTATACAGAGTCACCATATAGCAGTATACAGAGTCACAATATAGCAGTATACAGAGACCCAGATAGCAGTATACAGAGTCATCATATAGCAGTATACAGAGTCACCATATAGCAGTATACAGAGCCACAGAAAGTGGTATACAGAGTCACCATATAGCAGTGTACAGAGCCCCAGATAGTGGTATACAGAGTAATCATATAGCAGTATACAGAGCCCCAGAGAGCAGTATACAGAGTCACCATATAACAGTATACAGAGCCCCAGATAGCGGTACACAGAGCCACCATATAGCAGTATACAGAGCCCCAGAGAGCAGTATACAGAGTCACCAGAGAGCAGTATACAGAGCCCCAGATAGCGGTATACAAAGTCACCATATAGCAGTGACAGACCCCCCTGAAGTCGGGACAAAGTCCCACGCTTACCCCATCTCTTAAGCGGGCTGGTAGTGTGCAGAGTCCTGTGAGCGGGGAGCGTGCTGGAGTGCAGAGTCAGGACAGAAACCCGGCGGAGTGCTGCGCCTGCGCGAGTAACCACACAGCCGGCACGTTCGCCACAGCCCCGCCACCGCATCCAATGCCAGTCAGTTACTGGCTCAGGGCAGCCAATCAGACTATGTGTGTGTGCCTGTTCAGCGCACATACATAGTCTTTTATGACTGACCAATCGGCTCACTACTTGCTGAGGAAAAAAAAGGAAATATACCGGCGCCTCCTGTAGGGGGTCAGGCTGACTTTTTTTTTTCTTGTCAGCGGGGGAGGGGGGGAGGCGACACCCAAACGCTCCTTATTGACCAGCCGCCGCTGGATCTGGTAACCTTATATTACATCATGGGTGCTCAACCTGTGGCCCTCCAGCTGCTGTGAAAGTAGTCCCATCATGCCTCTGCCTTTGGGAGTCATGCTTGTACCTGTCAGACTTGCAATGCCTCATGGGACTTGTAGTTCTGCAACAGCTGGAGGGCCATAGGTTGAGAATTCATGTATTACATTGTTCAGAGAGAGACTACAGCTTCTTCTCTCCCCTCAAAGTGTATAGTAGAATTGACTATTTCTTCATCTTCCAATCTCTATTAGATGTCTCTCCCGATTCCACTACATCTGGAGATTGAATGATTCTTTCCTAACAGATCCAGTTTGCTTCTTAGACATCACTCAAGCTATTTCAGACTTCTGCACCAATCACAGTTCATACCCTACTTATATATGAACTTAATGGGAAGCGCTAAAGTACACCCTTCATGGCAATCACATCTAGTATGATTTTAGGCTTAAAGCAGTAGTAAACACTGCTTAGTGACCTGTACTAACAGGTAAGCTTACCGTTTAGGAGATATTCAGTTTAGGAGGTATTCACTATTTCTGCAGCCGGTGACATCAGCAGAGCTGATGAAGGAGGCGTGACCTTGCCTCTGAAACACGTTCTGATTGGCCAAACACAGCAGCAGGCGTCATCCAGGTTGACAGCTCCAGAACAGACTCACACAGAAGCACCCGACCGGCGTCCTCCCGATTTCCACGGAGGCTTCAGCTCTTGCGGATATACAGGGCTGACACACGGGAGTTTGGAGTCACCATGTAGGATCCATTGGCAGTTTCCTCCACTGCTACACCAGGTGAGCCTTTACCATTATAGCACCATGTGAGTGCATCTACTCTGTTTTTAACTTTGCTATTTTATCAATAAAATGATGCTGCACTAGGAGTTGTTTGACGCTTCTCTTTTTTCTCCTTGCCCTCTTGTTTTTACAGTCTCTGGGTTCCCAGGACCTGTTTTGGCTCACCCCCAGCACGTTTACAGAGGCTTCCCTATATGGATTAACCCAGAGGCGGCTCTCTAATTAGGCGGTCGCCTAAGGCCTCGCACTCACAGCGGCCTCGCAACCGCCTAATTTGACACTGACGCCAGCACCGAGATACAAAGTACTGCCACCAACACTTTAAAGCTCTTAATATAGGCAATTTATAAAGTGAATTTTTTTATCGCTTGAATTATTTTCCCATTATGGGCGTGAGTAGGGCCTCATGTCTAGGTTTTTCTTAAGGCCTCACAAAGCCTAGAGCAGCCTCTGGGTTAATCCCTCACACTATCTGTGAGGAAGTGACTTTTATTCATTTATACAGTATCTCACAAAAGTGAGCACACCTCTTACATTTTTGTACTGTAAATATTTTATTATATCTTTTCATGTGACAACGCTGAAGAAATGACACTTTGCTACAATGTAAAGTAGTGGGTGTACAGCTTGTATAATAATATACATTTGCTGTCCGCTCAAAAAAACTCAACACACAGCCATTATTAATGTCTAAACTGCTAGCAACAAAAGTGAGTACACCCCTAAGTGAAAATGTCCAATTTGGGCCCAGAGTGTCAATATTTTGTGTTACCACCATTATTTTCCAGTACTGCCTTAATTCACCAGAGCTTCACAGGTTGCCACTGGAGTCCTCTTCCACTCCTCCATGATGACATTACAGAGCTGGTGGATGTTAGAGACCTTGCGCTCTTCCAGCTTCCATTTGAGGATACCCCACAGATGCTCAATAGGGTTTAGGTCCGGAGACATGCTTGGCCAGTCCATCACCTTTACCCTCACCTTCTTTAGCAAGGCAGTGGTCATCTTGGAGGTGTGTTTGGGGTCGTTATGTTGGAATACTGCCTGCGGCCCAGTCTCCAAAGGGAGGGGATCATGTTCTGCTTCAGTATGTCACAGTACATGTTGGCATTCATGGTTCCCTCAATAAACTGTAGCTCCCCAGTGCCGGCAGCATTCATGCAGCCCCAGATCTTGACACTCCCACCACCATGCTTGACTGTAGGCAAGACACACTTGTCTTTGTACTCCTCACCTTGTTGCCACCATACACGCTTGACACCATCTGAACAAAATAAGTTTATCTTGGTCTCATCAGACAACAGGACATGGTTCCAGTAATTCATGTCCTTAGTCTGCTTGTCTTCAGCAAACTGTTTGCAGGCTTTCTTGGGCATCATCTGTAGAAGAGGCTTTCTTCAGTGTTGTCACATGAAAAGATATAATAAAACATTTACAAAAAAGTGAGGACTGTACTAACGTTTGTGAGATACTGTGTATATATATATATGTATATATATATATATATATATATATATATATATATATATATATATATATATACATACTTAGAGTAAAACATACAGCAACAGTTTCCTTCCTATCCTGTGTTTTTCTATCCTATATTTTATTTTACTATCATACCTTGTCTAGTGGAGCACAAGAGACTGAGCAAGGGGCATCTGAATAATGCAAGCAAAGCAGATTGAGACCCATAGCTAATCAAGGGAAGGCCTGATTAATGATTTACAAGAGGCGGATATCCAGACTCTACATACTATATGGAAGATTGGTCAAAGCCAGAGCTCAGGTGCTAAATGATACAACCCTGCTGGTAACTGATTGTCCTAAATACATTTACATGTTCCAATAGGACTTCAAACCACACTAAAAAGCAAAGCCCTTTGCACAATTAAAACAGTGACAAAAGTTTGCTGAAGGGGTCCTATGGTTATCTGTATTTGGAGACTTGAAGAGATTCATACCTGGATGAATGTTGTATTTTATGTATTTTTATTCATGTACCCGGTTTTGCATCAGACTACTGATATTGAATTGGTCAAACCCTCTCTTAACCCCCCACCCCTCGCTGTGGATCTACCGCTTTGTTTACTTAATTGCAGGGCACCTTTTCATCTTTTCATACGGATATGTTGGCTACATTTACACTCTTACCATTTAAATATATATATTTTTTTCATTTTAGAATTTAATGAACCCTACACTATTTGAGATTACCACATAAGTGTGTACGTTTTGTGCATGTTTGATTTCTCCTTATGTTCCCTTAAAAATAGATTTAACTATAATTTTACGGAATCTTTGCTTTTAGGGCATGTTTACATTAGCTTCGCCCTCTGAAGAGCATTATGTTGCCTCCTTACTGCTTGTTTTAATCCCTAAAACTGCGCACCACTGTGGTTGCATTTCATTTAGTTGAAGGCAGTACCACTAACCAAACATGCAACAGCGATCATTTTTGATGCACTCCCCATACACCCCCTGTACACCTACACACTCCCATCCACTACCTTTGCAGCTTAAGAACATGGTAGAAACAGTGCTCAACCATGTATTTTTATCAACCTTTGTTGATAGAACCTCTAGCCCTCCTGATTCCATCAAACCTTAACATTCAAGGCTTAGAACTTGAAGGCCATCAACACAAGCTGTGTCTCTTTGTGAATGATATTCTTGTCTTCATGTGTAATTTTAGGAGGGGTGTGGGAGAAAGGCGCTGCCTCAATAATAATAAATAAATATCACATGGTAAAAAAAGAAATATAAACATATGCAAGTGAGATCAAATAAAATTGTTACAATTTGATAATTTACGAGTGATATAATCTGATGGTGGGTGATAAAATATACAAAGTGCTTGCAGTGCTGCTAAAAAAGCTTAGTGATCACATTTATACATATACTGAACCAACTGGTGTGTGCATAACCATGCAGGCAAGAATTAAATAGGTGTACAAAGTCCAAACCAGTATTACAACAATTCCCCAGTAGGGGTCAGTCCAATAGCCCGAAGTGCTGTGGGAATGCTCCTTCAGAAAGGACCGAGAAATGAATAATGTCCAAATCTCAATGCAAGAGTCCTTACAAGGACCAGGGGCGATAATGTACCGAGTGCAGTGCGGGAAGAGAAGGGGTGGAGCAAATCTGTGATAAATCGTGCTCCCCTCCTCCTGACTCCCCACTCATCGGTACTTACAACCACGCTGTGGTAACAATGCCGTCCAGCCTTGGGTAGCTGTCACCGGGTCCTCCCAAAAATAGCTCACATGTGTGGGGGAGATATGCAGTAGTTTAAGGACGGTCCGCTCATATAGACTGAAAAAATGTAGTAACTTACATGAGGTTAAGAGAAGTCAGACATGGGTCCACTAAGTTGAAGACTGGAACTTCCTTGCGTTCCAAATCAAGACCGGAAGTGTGCAATGACGCTAACCAGGCTCCAACTGACGTGTTTCGTCATACAGACGTCATCAGAGGCGGTACATGGTGCTGCACAGCCCAGTCTATTTATACACAGGAACACCTAGTGATCATTTGGCACATATGTTTGCGGCGGCCATCTTAGTACTCCAAATGAAGTTACCCTGAAGTCATCATACTCCTCCAATACAATACAATCAAACATTTTAATATATGTAAACATTGCCATAAAATCATGATAAAAGACATAAAACGAATTTAATTAGAGGGCATACAAAACGTGTAAGACAAGAAAAAATATATAAAACCAAAAAATTTGTGTGATCATATTAGATGGGTGTTTGTGTTAGAATGTCCCCGCGTAGATCCAGTATGGAGGAGACCCCTCTGGGTCCCCTACTGGGGAATTGTTGTAATACTGGTTTGGACTTTGTACACTTATTTAATTCTTGCCTGCATGGTTATGCACACACCAGTTGGTTCAGTATATGTATAAATGTGATCACTAAGCTTTTTTAGCAGCACTGCATGCACTTTGTATATTTTATCACCCACCATCAGATTATATCACTCGTAAATTATCAAATTGTAACAATTTTATTTGATGTCACTTGCATATGTTTATATTTCTTTTTTTACCATGTGATATTTATTTATTAATATTGAGGCAGCGCCTTTCTCCCACACCCCTCCTATATATTTTTTTCATCCCTGGGACCAGGTTCCCTGGTTCTTAGTGGGGGCAGCAGCCTTTTTCTCTTTTGTTTATTTAGAACAGCGCCACACCAAACACCCCCATCTCTTCTCATGTGTAATTTCAGCACCCAAACTATTGGATACTCTTTCCAGGTTTGGACGCATATCTTGTCTCATTGTTAACTCCAATAAATGAACTGCCCTCATCATCTCCCTGACATGCTCTCTGCATACCCAACTCCGTGAGATTCTCCCTTTCCCATGGGCCACCAGACACATTCCCTTCTTGAGTATTAAACTCACGGCTAACCCATCAGATCTTTACGCTGCAAACTATCCACCTATGCTTCCCATCTAACTCTTCCACTATCCAAGTGGGCCTCCTTACCCCTGACCTGGACGGGCAGGACCACTGTTGATAAAATGTCTATCTTCCCTAAAATCCTTTATCTCTTCCGTGTACTCCCGATCCCAGTGCCTTCTCACTACTTACGCATCTTGCAACGCCACACATCTCAATATATTTTTTGACAAACTAAGGCCTCATCTATCCAAACATACACTATACACAACTAAGATCAGAGGGGGCTTAGGTGTTCCTAATTTATTGAAATATTACCATGCAGCACAGTTGGCTCAACTCCCCACATACCATGCTGCTATAGAAACCTCCTTATGGGTAGCCCTAGAATCTGTTGACTGTGACTCTCTCTCTATGGCTAATCTCCTCTGGTGGCCCCAATCTCACTGCCATCCCATCCCGAATCCAGTTACAAGATATAGTCTCACAATATGACCCTTTGGCCTTCAGTCCCTCCACAACCCATCTTTTTTATCCAGCTTGGTCCTCCCCAACCTCATTCTTTTTGTGGTCGGCAGCAGGCCTTTTCCGGGGCCTATAAATTCTTCACGTCCAACACGTTAAAATCCTTCCCACCACTCTGTGAGACCTATAGCCTTCCATTCCCGGAATTCTTCTAATACTTGCAAATCAAACACTTTCTCACTCCATGTACCCCTTCTGACTCTTCAGGCCCAGGATTCACACTTTTCATGCAATTCTGACCCCCATAGGCATGGGCTTATTTCCAAACTATATGCCCATCTCCTTATCCCAGACACGGTGAAACCCCTGGCTTATATTCGCAAATGGGAAAAAGACCTTCACCTTATTCTTGACTGTGCTGGTTGGTCACTAATCTGGCAAGTGATTAAATCTTCTTCCCCCAACATCATTGCCTTAGAAACAAATCACAAAGTGCTTACTAGGTGATACCTGGTCCCTGCCAGGATCCACAAATTTCTCCCATAGTACCCACCTCACTGTTTACGCGGCTGTTTCGAGCCGGGCACACACATTTGGTCTGATTGCCCCATAGTACAATCCTTTTGGTTAGATGCCTTTGCAATCATTTATATGCTTTTTGCCACCCCCTTATTGCCAGAACCGTCTGTGACTCTCTTGAATAGCAAACCTCTGTCCTTGACACATCGTCAATTTAACCACTTGATGCCTGCGCTATAGCCAAAAGATGGCTGCCGTGCGGGCTTAAATTGTCAGGAGGGAGTACATGGACATCCTCCTGTGGGCGGCACGCTCTGTAATCACCGAGTCCTTGGGACTCGGCTGAACACAGATCGGAGTAAAGGGCTGGTCCCAGCCCATTACCACATGATCAGCTGTCAGCCAATGATTAGCTGATCACATGATTTAAACAGAAGCCGGTAATCTGCTTTTTTCCTCCCATGCTGACAGCGTGAGGAGAAAAAATAAGCTGATTACCGGCTTGTGTAAGCGCGACATTGGTCCCATACAGTGACAGCCATTGCTGCTAAGCAGTGCCCACCAGTGCCACCTACCAGTACCCATCAGTACTGATAAGCAGTGCCCACCAGTGCCACTTACCAGTGTCCACCAGTGCCACATATCAGTGCCCACCAGTGTCACCTATCAGTGCCCATCAGTGCTGCCAATCAGTGCTCATCAGTGCCTCATCATCAGTGCCACCTATCAGTGCTGCATATCAGTGCCACCTACCAGTGCCAATCAGTACCGCCTATCAGTGCCCTTCAGTGCCGTCTCATCAGACTTTGGGGTCTGGTATGGATTTTAAGGGAAACCCCGGGCCAAAATGTAAAAAAAATGACGTGGTGGTCCCCCCCAAAATCCAAACCAGGCCCTTCTGGTCTGGTATGGATTTTAAGGGAAACCCCACACCAAATTTTAAAAAATGACGTAGGGGTCCCCCCAAAATCCAAACCAGACCCTTATCTGAGCACGCAGCTCTGGCATGGCAGGAGGGGGTGGGGACAAGCGAGAACACCCCCTCCAAACCATATCAGGCCACATGCCCTCAACATGGGGAGGATGCTTTGAGGTCACCCCCAAAGCACCTTGTCCCCATGTTGATGGGGAGAAGGGCCTCATCCCCACAACCCTTGCCGGTGATTGTGGGGGTCTGTGGACGGGGGCTTATTGGAATCTGCAAGCCCCCTTTAATAAGGGGGCCCCCAGGTCCCGACCCCCCCTATGTGAATAGATATGGGGTACATTGTACCCTAACCCAGTCACCAAAAAAGGGGTAAAGTGGTACAAAGAACAAGAGGCAGTTTTTGAGAAGTCCTTTATTGTTTAAAATAGCTCTTCTTTCTTCCTCCATCTTCTCCTACCCCAGTCCTTCTTCTGGTCTTCTGCTTCTTCTTTTGGTCTTCTTCCTTCCTCTCTTTGTCTTCAATCTTCATCTTCTTCTTCCTTCTTCTTTCACTGCCCCTGCTGCCGCAGGCGTGCCTTGCAGAGGATTCTCCCAGAATGGGTGGTCTTCAGTTTGACACTTCTTTTATAAGAAGGGGCGGGCCACCCGGTGATGTAAATGGGTGAGCCGCCCCCTCTGACAACGAATGACGTCAGAAAGGGGCGGGTCACCCATTTACGTCACCGGGTGGCCCCACCCCTTCTTATAAAAGAAATGTCAAACTGAAAACTGCCCATTCTGGGAGACGCCTCTGGACGGCACGGCTGCGGGCGTGGGGGCGGTGAAAGAAGAAGAAGGAAGAAGTAGATGAAGATTGAAGATGAAGAGAGGAAGGAAGGAGAGTGAAAGAAGAAGCAGAAGACCAGAAGATGGACTGGGGCAGGAGAAGATGGAGGAAGAAAGAAGAAGAGCTATTTTACCCAATAAAGGACTTGTCAAAAACGGCTTCTTGTTTGTTGTACCATTTTACTCCTTTTTTGGTGAGTGGGTAGGGGTACAATGTACCCCTTACCTATTCACATGGGGGGGTGGGGATCTGGGGGCCCCATTAATAAAGGGGGTGACCTCAAAGCATCCTCCCCATGTTGAGGGCATGCCAGGGCTGCGTGCTCAGATAAGGGTCTGGTTTGCATTTTGGGGGGGACCCTTAGGCCATTTTTTAAAAATTTGGTGCAGTGTTCCCCTTAAAATCCATACCAGACCTGAAGGGCCTGGTATGTACTTTGGGGGGGGGACCCCATGTCATTTTTTTTATTTTAACGCGGGGTTCCCCTTAAAATCCATACCAGGCCTGAAGGGCCTGGTACGGACTTTGGGGGGGACCCCTACGAAATTTTATTTTTAATTTGGGTGGGGTTCCCCTTAAAATACATACCAGACCCGAAGGGCCTGTTACGGACTTTGGGGGGGAACCCTACGCAATTTATTTTTTAAATCTCGGGGCAGGGTTCCCCTTAAACTTTTTTCCATTGATACATGTCCCCTAGGGCAGGACCCGGGTCCCCATACACTTTTTTGGAATAACTTGCATATAAAGCTTTAAAATGAGCACTTTAGATGTTTCATGTTCGAGTCTCATTGATTTTAGCGTGTTCGCACAAATATTTTACCTGTTCGCAAGTTCTGGTGAGAAGCAAACCGGGGGAGGGGGTGTGTGTTCAGCCCATCCCTAGTAGTGATTAAACCAAAAGAAAGCTCTATTTGTGTAAGAAAAATTAGAAAAATTTCATATGGATACAGTGTAGCATGACTGCGCTATTGTCACTCAAAGTTCGCCAGCACTGAAAGCTGAAAATTGGCCTGGGCAGGAAGGGGGTATAAGCAAGTGGTTAAGCTTATGCTTTATGTCACGAATGAAGCCAAGCAAACTATTGCTAAGGCCTGATGATCTACTTCCTTGTGTGTAATCGAAAACAAACATAGAATTGCCCAAGCAATGATACATGCTAGACTAGAAGCTATTCTAATGGACAAAGTGCACAAATTCGAGAAGCTCTGTAATCCATGGGAGATACACTACCTACCCCCTGGTTTAGATGAAACCCTACCACTCCCATAGCTCCCAAAACATACATTGCCTACCCTCCTCTTAGGTCTGTCACCATTCTTTCACCCCCACCCCCGGAATCCCTCTTTCACACTCCCCCCCCCTTCTTTTTCTTTCCCCTCCCACCTCCCTCACCCTCCTTTCCCCTTCTCCACCCCTCCCTGTTTTATCCTCTTCCAATTTTCCAGCTCTTTCTATTCCCTTCTCTCTCTCTTGCCTCAAGTCCTTCCCACTCCCCTCCTTTAATTATACCCGCAGCTTTCCCATCCCTGGCACAAGCCTCCTGCTGGGCCTGCCTTCACTACCCACCCTAAACTACAGTCTACCAGTACTCTTAGACTTTCTGCTACGCACCCATGTCAATGTGCCAAAATGCCGCTACTACTTTTCTTTTGTTTGTTTTGGGACATCTTTGCATTTACCGTATATTCCTCTTTGTCTATTAATTTTTTTTACCCCTTTTGTTACTTTGTTCAATATTCCCAGGCGTCTGCCAACCCTTCTATACTTGTTTCGGAGGATAGCCGTCCTACACCAAATGTTATATTTTCTTTTTGATCTTTTGTATGATCGATTCCATGCTCCATCTTTCTAAGTGGTAATTTGTCATGTTTATGTATCTATCTGACTATTGTCTGTACATTTCCTTTTTTGTCAATAAAATACTTGAACAAGAAAAAGCAGGCATGGCCACGGCAGTAGAAGAGTTAAATCCTAAAACTTCCTCCAGTGGCAGTCAACACTAAAATGAGCATTTTAATTAGAAGACAAAAATAAAGGGCATTGCCAAGTACTACTCATGGTAAGGTCAGGGCCATCTTTCTTGTCTTATACTTTTTAACTCATAAACCATTCTATCCTGTAAACATCAGCAAATATGCACAGAGTCATAGTAACAAAAAGTCACAACATAAAAAATCATGTTTATAGAAAAAAAAATGTTTAGAAAGGACTGTAATTATACTATATACATTGAAAATCAACCTAGACTACATAGATTTGCAGAAGCTTATAATCATATATAACTTATAAACAAGATTCTCTGTCCACTTTGTTCATGATCCAAAATGTAGGGCATGTCTTGGAAAGATGATTTGGGTCTTTGTCTGGGTGAACTGCATCCTCTGGATTCAGCATATAGCCATTATATTCTGAATGTGGGAACTTGTGTTTTTTTCGAAATGTAGAATCCAAATTGATCTTATCTTCTGCTGGAAAATCCTAGGGTCAGAATATATCTATTAGTTTGTTGTCTTTTCAAATTAAGTTTATTAGTTAACCAAAATGCCATACTTTGTCTTGTTTAATACTACAGATACTGAATCATCATGCATAGTTGGCAAAATTGTTCAATTACAATTTTAATACAGGACCACCATTTTGGGGTAAACAATTTAACAAATAAAATCATACTTAATGTGTCATTGTTTGCTAATTAGATCTTAAAATAATAATGGAATAATTCACAATCTCAATCACTTACCTTCTCAGCTTTTTGTTTCTCTTCTGATTTTAAGTTGTCCCATACCAAGTCCCACCATAACAAACCATGAGCTACTGTTTCTCTTTTGGTAGGTCCTAAAGTGGAAATGAGAAGGATTCAGCCAATCTGCATATATAATATCTATATCTATATGGAGGTAGCAATGTTTCCTTATTCTATAAATATATAGGGGAGTACCACGCTAGGTAATAATATAGGGCTATGAAAAACAGAGAAAGGGGTGAGCTGCCATACACCGACCAAACTTATCGTATCCAAGAATTAAAGATTTAAATTATGGCGCTCAACCTAAAGAGTTAGAATTAGCATTAACTATAAATGTGTAAATAGATGTGTAAAGAGTGTATACGGTGTGCATACCATATAACCAAAATATAAACCATAAATATATAAAATTAGAGTTGAGATACAATGAAGCATTACATGTGTATATAGCGAATTTCTACATTGGACAACCAAATATAGATGAAAATATTAAAAATCACAAAAAATAAAAAAATAAAAAAATGAAAAATGAAGAAATAAAACACATACATAAGAAATCAAAAATCTTCACTGTGATTAGCTGGATCTTAACCACTTCAGCCCCGGAAGGATTTCCCCCTTTAGGACCAGAGCCCTTTTTGCGATTCGGCACTGCGTCGCTTTAACTGAAAATTGCGCGGTCGTGCGACGTTGTACCCAAACGAAATTTGCGTCCTTTTTTTCCCACAAATAGAACTTTCTTTTGGTGGTATTTGATCACCGCTGTGTCATTTCTGATCGCCGTTATAAACAAAAGAAGAGCGACAATTTTGCAAAAAAACCCAAATTTCTTACTTTTTGCTAAAATACAAATCCAAAAAAAAATATAAAAAAACATTTTTTTTCATCGGTTTTGGCCGATTTATATTCTTCCTCATATTTGTGATAAAAAAAATCACAATCAGCGTTTATTGATTGGTTTACGCAAAAGTGGTCGCGTTTACGGACGATGAGAATTCATTTCTGGGGTTTTTATTATTTTTTATTTTTTACTAGTAATGGCGGCGATCTGCGATTTTTAGCGGTACTGCGATATTTCAGCGGACATGTCGGAACATTTTGACACTTTTTTGGGACCATTGGCATTTATACAGCGATCAGTGCTATAAAAATGCACTGATTACTGTGTAAATGCCATTGGCAGTGAAGGGGTTAACCGGCAGGGGGCGCTCTAAGGGTTAACAGTGTTCCCTGGGCGTGTTCTAACTGTGGAGGGACTGCCCTAGCTGGGGAAGGGAAGCGATTCTTTCACTCCGGGGGGGGGGGCATCGCGGGTGGCCGGCGGAGATCGAATCTGCCGCACCCGCTCCCTGGCCCTCCCCGGATACAGTGAGTGTGCGGGCGCGCCTCCGCCTGGATCTCGCAGCCGCCGTCATATGATGGCGATTTGCACAATAGAGCCACCTTGTCGCCGTCAATTGCCGACCAGCGGTCGGCAAGCGGTTAAGTGTGATGTATAAAATAAATGTATGAAGTGACGGAAAAAGGGAAGTCACTCAAGGAGTCCTTCAGAAGTGCGTGTCCACAGGAAGGGGAAAGGTGAACCAACAGATCGGGGAAGTATGAAGAGTGTCAAAGTCTTATGTATACAACAGTTCAGCATATCTTAGAAGAGAATGAAGAAGTTGGTGGGGGTGGTGGTGGTGGACTCCCACAGTGCAATCCGACCCCTTCCAAAGTAAGGCTTACCAGATATAAGATATATTCGGGCCTGAATGTATATAGGAAACTGGACATCAAAATGGACAGGACAAACGTCACACACTCCACGATGGCTCCGGATATTTATAGGGTTGACCAATCCTCCTATGACGGGGTACGTCTAGATCACATGTCAGGGTCCACCCGATCCACAAGGTCTCTTGAAGGGGTTACTCCTCCGGGATCTCCTCTGCTGCCAGCAATGTCTCCTCTCTACTTCCTAGCTATTCTAGATCATTTCCTGCTGTGTGCTGGAAATGCCCCCAATCTGTTGGTTCACCTTTGCCCTTCTTGTGGACACGCACTTCTGAAGTACTCCTTGAGTGACTTCCCTTTTTCCGTATATATATATATATATATATATATATATATATACAGTTGCGCTCATAAGTTCACATACCCTGGCAGAATTGATGATTTCTTGGCCATTTTTCAGAGAATATGAATGATAACACAAAAACTTTTCTTTCACTCATGGTTAGTGTTTGGCTGAAGCCATTTATTATCAATCAAATGTGTTTACTCTTTTTAAATCATAATGACAACAGAAACTACCCAAATGACCTTGATCAAAAGTTTACATACCCCAGTTCTTAATACCGTGTATTGCCCCCTTTAACATCAATGACAGCCTGAAGTCTCCAGTATTTTTTGAAACATAATGCATTCATCTTGCCATCAATTTTTGACCAAATTTCCAGTGTAGCTCACACATCCACAAAACATCAGCGATCCACCTCCGTGTTTCATAGTAGGAATTGTGTATTTTTCATCATAGACCTTGTTGACTCCTCTCCAAATGAAGTGTTTATGGTTGTGGCCAAAGAGCTCAATTTTGTTCTTATCACTCCAAATGACTTTGTGCCAGAAGGTTTGAGGCTTGTCTCTGTGCTAATTGGCGTATTGTAAGCAGGATATTTTGTGGCATTTGCGTAGTAATGGCTTTCTTCTTGCGACTCGACCATGCAGCCCATCTTTCTTCAAGTGCCTCCTTATTGTGCATCTTGAAACAGGCACACCACATGTTTTTAGACAGTTTTGTATTTCACCTGAAGTTTTTTGTGGGTTTTTCTTTGCATCCCAAACAATTTTCCTGGCAGGTCTGGCTGAAACCCTAGTTGGTCTACCTGACCGTGGTTTGGTTTCAACAGAACCCCTCATTTTCCACTTCTTGATTAGAGTTTGAACACTGCTGATTGGCATTCTCAATTCTTTGGATACCTTTTTATATCCCTTTTCTGTTTTATACAGTTCAACTACCTTTTCCCACAGATCCTTTGACAATTCTTTTGCTTTCCGCATGACTCAGAATCAAGAAACGTCAGTGCAACACTGGATGAAAGATGCAAGGGTCTGTCAGGAGTCCAGAAACGCATTGACTTTTTATACACACACTAATTACAAGCAAACATATCACAGGTGAGGATGGTTACCTTTAATAGCCATTCAAACCCCTTTGTGTAAACTTGTGTGCATGTTATGATGCCAAAATCACCAGGGCATGTAAACTTTTGATCAGGGTCATTTGGGTAGTTTCTGTTGTCATTATGATTTTTAAAGAGTTAACACAGTTGATTGATAATAAATGGCTTCAGCCAAACACTAACCATGAGTGAAATAAATGTTTTTGTGTTATCATTCATATTCTCTGAAAAATCATAAATTCTGCCGGGGTGTGTAAACTTATGAGCACAACTGTGTGTATATATATATATATATATATATATATATATATATATTTATATACAGTGGGGCAAAAAAGTATTTAGTCAGCCACCAATTGTGCAAGTTCTCCCACTTAAAATGATATGAGAGGCCTGTAATTTTCATCATAGGTGCACTTTAACTATGAGAGACAGAATGAGAAAAAAAATCCAGAAAATCACATTGTCTGATTTTTAAAGAATTTATTTGCAAATTATGGTGGAAAATAAGTATTTGGTCAATAACAAAAGTGAATCTCAGTACTTTGTTATATACCCTTTGTTGGCAATGGCAGAGGTCAAACATTTTCTGTAGGTCTCCACAAGGTTTTTACACACTGTTGCTGGTAGTTTGGACTATTCCTCCATGCAGGTCTCCTCTAGAACAGTGATGTTTTGGGGCTGTTGCTGGGCAACACGGATTTTCAACTCCCTTAAAGATTTTCTATGGGGTAGAGATCTGGAGACTGGCTAGGCCACTCCAGGACCTTGAAATGCTTCTTACAAAGCCACTCCTTCATTCCCGGGCGGTGTGTTTGGGATCATTGTCATGCTGAAAGACCCAGCCACATTTCATCTTCAATGCCCTTGCTGATGGAAGGAGGTTTTTACTCAAAATCTCACGATACATGGCCCCATTCATTCTTTCCTTTACACGGATCAGTCGTCCTGGTCCCTTTGCAGAAAAACAGCCCCAAAGCATGATGTTTCCACCCCCATGCTTCACAGTAGGTATGGTGTTCTTTGGATGCAACTCAGCATTCTTTCTCCTCCAAACACGGCAAGTTGAGTTTTTACCAAAAAGTTCTATTTTGGTTTCATCTGGCCATATGACATCAGTGGTCTTGTATGTCTTCCATTTTCTAATAATTGCTTCCACAGTTGATTTCTTAACACCAAGCTGCTTACCTATTGCAGATTCAGTCTTCCCAGCCTGGTGCAGGTCTACCATTTTGCTTCTGGTGTCATTTGACAGCTCTTTGTGGGGGACAGAGGAGCCTCTTAAAGAAGAAGTTACAGGTCTGCGAGAGCCAGAAATCTTGCTTTTTTGTAGGTGACCAAATACTTATTTTCCACCATAATTTGCAAATAAATTCTTTAAAAATCAGACAATGTGATTTTCTGGATTTTTTTTCCTCATTCTGTCTCTCATAGTTGAAGTGTGCCTATGATGAAAATTACAGGCCTCTCTCATCTTTTTAAGTGGGAGAACTTGTACAATCGGTGGCTGACTAAATACTTTTTTGCCCCACTGTATATATGTAAAAAAACAACTTAAGAACTTATAAACAAAATAAAGCCAACCCCAAAACATATTTTCATTTGTCCAAATTAGATATATTACCTGTCAATTGACTGATTATAGCTCCAATTACAATTGTACTTAGAGTGCCGAATGCACCATAGTAAAGATAGGATAAAGAGTAGAATTGATCTGCAATAGCTGACCTGTTGGGCAAAAATAAATAAATAAAACAATCTTCATAAGTATCCATTTTACCCCTCTTGAGCTGGTTTTGGACCCTAATGATGCAGCAGTAAATATGATGCTCAGAATCATTCAATATAATTTGGCTCTTTAACCCCCTAAGTCCTTGGTCCTTTTTCTCCCTAATCCTCCTTGATTCCCAGATCATTTTCATCACTTTCAGTGATGTCTCAGCTCCGCACATTAGATCCGTTAGCGATTGTAGTCTACTCTGCCATATTATACATGATTTTGCTTCCGGACAGATAGGGTTTTAATTGGTAGCAAATTTGGATACATATATATTTATATTTCCTTGGTTTTTAATGGGAATAAGTTGTAAAATAAATACAATTCTAAAAAAAAAAACATTTTCCTGTAATTTTTTCCAACTCAATATTTACCTAAATTGTACAAATATAATCAACAAAGACTGCTAATTAAAATTAAATAAAGTTATTATGACTTTTTTAAAGCTCATAGTAAACATATGTGTTTTACTTTAGGAGAGGTTTATTTCCCTTTTGACAGTACATTCTATTGCTATACTGTAGTACTGAGGTCAATAAAACCTCAGACCAAGCTTCGAATGTCATTTTTTATAGCTGGGGACTCTGTTTCCATGATCCACAAGAATGAAGGTCTGCAGGCGTATCAATGTGACCATCCAAAGCATTGTGTGTGTGGTTAGTTGGTGGAAACATGTAGGCTGAAGCCAATCCTCACTCGTATGCCATGGTGGCTGGTTAAGAGAGCGGCATCTCCTCTTCCTATTACTGAGATCAATAGAGTCCCGATGTAAACACAACACCGAAGCTTTGTTTTTAAATTACCTCCTACAGCACCTGATATCTAGGAAAATTGTAAGCCCAGAAGCTGATTGTTTTAGCTCTTAGGTTTAGCTGTGGACCCCAGCTGATATTGAAAGCTGTCAGTTCCAACGCTAGTGTCAGGGAATGGGCCTGCAGGATCTGCTGAGCCCAGGTTTTAAAACAGCACTGGGACAAATAGCCATTGTCTCAGCACCATTTTAAAACAGCACCTGGAAATCAGCATGTATTTTACAAAAAAGGCAAATTATGTAATACAATCAAATGCAACCCATACGCTATGAACAAACATTTGATCACATATACAGTGGGGAAAATAATTATTTGATCCCCTGAAGATTTTGTAAGTTTGCAGACTTACAAAGAAATGAAGGGTCTATACATTTTTTTTCATAGGTGTATTTTAAATGATAGAAACGGAATATCAACCAAAAAAAACACTTGATACAATTCAGTGAGTAAAATAAGTAAATTATCCCAAAGCAAAACATGACTTAGTACTTGGTAGAGAAACCCTTGTTGGCAGGCACAGAGGTAAATTGTTTCTTGTAGTTAGTGACCAGGTTTACACACATCTCAGAAGGGATTTTGGTCAACTCTTCTTTGGAGTTTGGAGGAAAATGCTGACTATGACCCTAAGAACACCATCCCCACAGTCAAGCATAGAGGTGGAAACATTATGCTTTGGGGCTGTTTCTCTGCTAAAGGTACAGGCCTACTTTGCCACATTGAGGGGCCAATAGACAGGTGTCATGTATTGTAAACTCTTGGTTGAGAACTTGTTCCCTCAGCCAGAACACTGAAGATGGTTTGTGGATGGGTCTTCCAGCATGACAATGACCCAAAACATACCGCCAAGGCAACAAAGGAGTGGAATAAGAAGCACATTATGGTCATGGAGTGGCCTAGCCAGTCTCCAGGCCTTAATCCTATAGAAAATGTATTTTTTTGGATTTAGAGAAGATCTGTAAAGAAGAGTGTACCAAAATCCCTCCTGAGATGTGTGCAAACCTGGTCACCAAATACAAGAAACATCTTACCTCTGCGCTTGCCAACAAAGATTTCTCCAAGTACTAAGTCATGTTTTGCTTTGGGATCAAATACTTTTTTTACTCACTGAACTGCAACTTAACTTATAGCATTTGTTTTATGTGTTTTTTTCTGGATTTGTGGTTAAAATTACAAAACCTGCAAGGGATCAAATACTTATTTTCACCACTGTATAGTGTTTGGCTAAAAAAGCATTGTTTGGCAAAAGAAAAGAAAAATATTATTATGATTGTGTAGAAATGATGCTCAGAATCATTCAATATAATTTGGCTCTTTAACCCCCTAAGTCCTTGGTCCTTTTTCTCCCTAATCCTCCTTGATTCCCAGATCATTTTCATCACTTTCAGTGATGTCTCAGCTCCGCACATTAGATCCGTTAGCGATTGTAGTCTACTCTACCATATTATACATGATTTTGTTTCCGGACAGATAGGGTTTTAATTGGTAGCAAATTTGGATACATATATATTTATATATATACACTTAACTTATATATATTTATATATATATATATATATACTTAACTTATAGCATTTGTTTTATGTGTTTTTTCTGGATTTGTGGTTAAAATTACAAAATCTGCAGGGGATCAAATAATTATTTTCACCACTGTATAGTGTTTGGCTAAAAAAGCATTGTTTGGCAAAATAAAAGAAAAATATTATTATGATTGTGTAGAAATCCTGCCTTAAGCTGGAGTGTCCCTGGCTAAATGTTTTCATGTTTGCCCCTGAAATTTGGCCTGGGGAGGATGCCACAATGAGAAGATTTCTTCTTTTTGGACCTTGTCCTAGCTGGGAAAAGGTGCTGAAGGCCCAAAGAAAAATAGCTGGTCTGTGCTATAAACCTAAGGCTTCTGCTAAGAAAAGTGTCTTGTATAGAGCATCTTCAGAGAATCCAGCCAAAGTTTGTATTCAGTTTTAGGTACAGTTTTTTAGAGTTACATACTCTATCAGGTTTTGTTGCTAAAAGTATTCCTGTACAAAAAAGGCACGCAAAAATATAAAGAGATACAACAAATAATTGACAAGTCTGCAAACAAAATAAACACAGTTATAATAGGAATAAAAGTTTCAATAAAACCAAGGTTATTATTTTGCATTAAAGTGTTACTAAACCCACAACAGTAAAATCAGTCTGTATATGCAGTAAAGCATGTTTGTTATACTCACTGTGGAACCTAAGGAGTTACTGGAATCAGGCTGCGCATGCTCAGTTTGGTGTGTATTGCAAGAGAGTTTATTTTTCTTGGGAGGGTGCATGTGGTCAGCACAGGGCCAATCAGCACTGTCCAGAGGGGCAGGGGTATTGCATCCTGATAGGACAGCCAGTGCAGTATGAAAACTCCTACAAGCTTTAACCAGACACTGACAGAAGTCACAAGAATGCTATATACTGCTGATTAGAAAAGGTATTTAGCGGTTTATATTTACTAAAATGATTGCATTTCCATGTACTGTGGCAGGGTCCTGGGTTTAGTAACACTTAAACACTATTTGTATTCTTACCCTCTATTTTTAATTATTTTATCTAATTATATTTAAGAGCCATACCTTTATAAGATAGTTTTATTTAAAGAGATACTGTCAATTCACCGGTGCCCATGTGTCACTTTAGCAGGGCCGGATTGGATTTACACTTTTGTCTCCTCCAGGTCATCTACCTTATATTTCCCCACCCACCAAGGCTGCTTTGGATGCTGCCCACACCAATGATGGGTCCAGAAAACACAGGATCAGAAACATACTGACACAAGCACAAACGTCCTCAGGTCAACAGAAACACAATCAGTAATGCAATGACACTTGTTGCTAACCATCAAGACTTAGGAAAGAAGAGGAAGAGTGATATTCCACTGACCAGCAATGCCTAGGAAAGGGGGAGGGGGAATATTTCACTGACAACCAATGTCTGGGGGAAAGGGGTAGTTTACTGACCACAAATGCCCGGGAAAGGGGAGGGGGAATATTTCACTAACAGCCAACATCTGTTGAGAAGGGGGTAGTTTACTGACTACAAATGCCAGGGAAAGGGGCAGGAGATATTTCACTGATCACCAATGCCTAGCAAAGGGGCAGGGATGTTGGATATTTCCCTGGCCACTGATGCCTGGTAATGGGTGGAATTTTGTTCCTATCTACTACCAGTGCTTTATGGTTTTTTCTTTTAACTGATACTAATGTGGGGGGGACTTGTTCTACATTTCATTGGTGCAGATGCTCAGGGAGTGGTGTGTTCTTCCTTCGTTCCTTCCACGGATGCAGGGGGATTGTTCCTATTGTGGTAGAGCATTGCCCTGCCAGGGTCTAGATGGTAGTATTGGCCCAGGATTCTCAATCTGGCAGGTTGAGGGGCTCCAGAGGCATTGCGCATGTAAGAGGAAACTGTAAGCTGTGCTGTACATTATATAATTTTGACCATGATGTTGATTGTCAGGGCAGTTGCTGGATGCTATGCACTTTCTAACTATTTAAATGAAGCTCTTCTTAAAGGCAGGCTTAGACAGAGTGTTAGCTACTTATCTTTATTCTGTGTGTATAAGATAAAAGATTTTTTAAAAAAATGATTCTTTGTGCAGAGGTTTATGTTTGTCTTTAGGACTCTCACTTGTGGTATTGTTATTGAGGCATATTTTATGGGTACAAGGACATATGTGTATATGGTGTACTGCAAATAGGCTCAGACTCTATTGAGGCACACAACTTATTCAAAGTAAAGTAACCACACCCACTTTTTACTGTGGCATGAAGCATGTGTCCTTGGTCAGCTTTACCAAGAGATGTTCCTCATTCAAGTTCCAAAGTTGGGAAATATACTGTATATGGTGGCTGGCTCTTGGTAATGGTTTGACCGGTGTTTTGAGCAGGTATCTGGGAACTGACAAAAGAGTAGAGCATGCCACTTACATTGCTTAGGCAAGTGACACTAAACTCTGTTTTTAAAAAACAAATTCTATTCAAGTATATATTCTTAAAGAGGAAGTAAACCCTGATGGGTTCTACTTCCTTTTTATTACCCTGCAATGTAAAAGCATAATGGGCTAGTATGCATCGCATATTAGCCCATTATGTGGCACTTACCTGCATTGGAAGCCTGCAATGTCCCCGCTCCAGGCCACGTGCATCTTCTGCCCCTCCGGACTCCGGCTCTGTGACTGACCAGAGTCGTGCATGCACACAGGAGCCGCCAATCGCGGCATGATCTCAGTGAAGAAACGGCACGGAACATACAGGTAACACTTATTATAGGCTTACCTGTAGGTTTAAGAGTGGTTGTCAAGGGTTGACAACCACTTTAACCTAAACTCTATTGTTCTCAGTCTCCTCCAAAGCTCCAAATTTCTTTTTTTTTTTAAATTTAAACTGACTTCCTGTTAAAAGGTGGTTATGTGCAGTCCCAAGTCACAGGACAAGTAGCACAAGTGTGAAAGGGGCCTTTGGTCTGACTTTGATGCGATTTGAGGTCCATAGACCTCACGTTTACACAGGCATTGCTTAAAGTCGCACCAAATTTGTGGCAAAAATCGCGTGACTTTCAGGTCGCACAAGTGTGAAAGGAGTTAAGCAGACTATTAGCAGGCCATATGCATGGATGTATCTACTGCTATGCAAATACCAACCTCGAGAAACTTGTATACATGGGTTGAATTTTGAAAGAATTTTCTTTCGAAAATCTTATCTAAGAATTTTAGTTCGTATTTCGCACCATTGGTGGGCTGCAGCAACAGCCAATTTGCACATAAATTTGTGTAATCGGGCATGTTGGAAATTTTTTTAAAAACAAACGATTTTCTAATCAATAATGGGAGAATCGTACAAGAAATGTAATAGAAAAAGGAATGCGCATGAGTGCAAGAAAAGAAAATTCCCGGAAAGAAAAGAAGATTCCCGGCCACGACAATTCTTTTCTGTAGCAACATGAGGTGAAATTGGTCAAATTTCGAAAATCAATAGTGGCACCATCGGATCACAAAACCCCCAAAATTTCCTATTTTGAACAGAAAATGTGTTGGGAATTCGACCATGTACGGCCTGCCTTATTGTACATATACTCTTATAACGTGCTTTTCCAATAGTTCATTCTTTGCTTGATTCACATACTTGGTGGATCTTTATTTGGCGAATTTCCGTTCGCTCACTTTCCTATACATGGCTTTGGTAAAGACTGTATTTACCATGCTTGCTATGGCTGTGCAAACATGTCTTCCTATGTAGCCTCCCCACTCCTTTTTAAGCTGTCTACCCCTAGAACTTTTATCAAGTGAATTTTGCAACTGGTTTATTGTCAGTCAGCAAGGTATTCATCAATGAAGTTTGTTTTGAGAGGGGTCCTAGATAAAACTCGCCAAAACACTGGTGCCCGATGCTGATAACACCATTATAGAAACACATCTGGTTGTGGCAGGGTGGGCAAGTAAGATGTGAGCACCCCATTTATACACACTAACTGATAAACACTAAAACACAAATATATGCATACATTTGTATTGCATTTGTTACCTGTCTAGAGCCATAGTAATGTTCCGTGAAGGAGGAGAGCCATAGATAATACCATCACTAGAGTTGTAAAGAGGACAATGTTCAGCATAGGTGGGCAGAACTCCCATCATCTCTGGCGAGGGGGGGTAGAGAGTACCACCAACTGCTACCCATAGAGATAAAGTAAATCCCACAGCAAGCCCTGAGAATGCACCCTAGGGGTAGGAAAAACATAATAAGTACACACTCACAATAAATCCCAACTGTGAAATTAATGTTTTAAACTGAAATTAAATGTGTGTGTTTGTAGAATAGGTCCTGAGACATTAAGAAAAATGGACCCTTGCCTATATAAATTCACAAAGGTATCAACCCTTATTTTTGCATTTCTAAAGAGCACTGCTCTTGTGTCTTCTCCTTCATCCAGAATGTTTCAGGTATAATGCTTTGTTGTAGGGACTTAAGGCACGGTCCAATTATTGGTATTTTTGTACGACAGCCTGTCGTCCAATAATCTGATCATTAGTACGCTCCATTCAACAGCCGATTTTCATTTATCGTCCAACAAAAGCTGGATGAGCCGACTAGAACATTTTTGTCTGCTGACAAGGCCAACTCCGATTTTCAGCTCATCTGTACAGAAGTTGGACAAACAAAAGCTATAAGTACAAACACGCATGTTCGGAACCCAGGAACGAGCCGGAAGTGTTTGGTCTTGTAAACACGAAATTAGCGGAAGGGGCCCAAAGGGTGACACACGAAAACTGAACTTCCTCTTTATACGATCGTAGCACGTCACTACGTTCACCTTTGTCGAACAATAATTTTACCAACGTCAGTACGCTAGACAAAATCACAGACAGCCGGTTTTGGGAAAAATTGGACGTGCAGTCGTACGACAATCGCAGCGTGTGTACGAGACTTAATGCTACTAAATCTGTACCTGTTCATAAAGGAACTAACATAAAATATCATTACATGTGTGTATGCAATTTGTCTCTTGCCTTTACATATTTAAAGTGACCCATTCACTGTGCAGTCGAAACAAAACTAATGGCAACCTGTAAAACAAGATGCTGTATAGTTATCTTTTTAGCAGCCTATATGTTAAAACTCCACCACATTGCTGCTCTCCAGTGGCTGCAAGTATCTGATATATCTGGGTGCATCAAAGACCTGCTCCCCCTGCCACATGTTGTAGCTCCTCTCGCTGACTCCTATTTCAATACTTGCAGTTGCCGGGAATCAATAATACAGTAGAGTTTTAAAACAGGTGTTACTGGAAAGGTAAGTATACAGTATCTTTTTTTTACAGGTTGCCTTTCATTTTATTTTAACACAATATAGCTTCATTGTAATGTTTTTTTTTATCTGTGTTTACATGTGCTGAGCAGCTGGGAAGTGCCAGTAATAAATGTGATCATAGCAGGATAATGTGATATTACTGAACTAATATACAGCATTAGATATTTATCTTGGTTACATCTATCAGTACTAAGCTCCTATGGCTTTCGTAGCCTGTAAATATATACTTTATGTAAATGATATTGTCAGGTTCATTATTTACATAAAACATTTGCAAATGAGCAAGTACACATAATTTGGTGTGGTTGAGAATGCGGTTGAAGTATTTTTAATTTGTATTAGCTAGCCAGTTCTAAATTATGAATCAATGTATTATTTTGTAGTAACATATCTTATGCCTCGTACACACCGGACTACGATTGTACATACGATCGTCTCAAATCGTATGTTGGATAATGTAACTTGCATTCTGACTGCACTACACGATCGTACGACCACAGAAAGAACGTTCAGGTGCATCTGGCCGTTCCTGACTTCGGAACATGCGTGTTTTGCACAATACAACTTGTTGTACCAACTGCTCTGTACACACGATACAACGGTCGTATGACCACTTGTTGGTATGACCAAGTTTTCTAGTCTGCTCATACAACTCCCCTTGTACGACCGTCGTATGTCGGCTGTTATAATCGCGCATACGAATGATCAATTTCGCATACAACGGTCGTTCATACGACCTGTTGTATATGATCGTCATCCCGTGTGTACGTGGCTTTACACAGACTTCATTGCTCTGTAGCTTTGGGATTTAAAGGTAATCTAAATCAGGTTTGTATTGCTATCTGTGTTTTCAATGATGCCCACTGTCAGCAGGAATTAAAGTGAGGGAAAAATCAAACATTGTGTAATTCT
Organism: Glandirana rugosa; assembly: GCA_018402905.1. Classification (NCBI taxonomy): domain Eukaryota; kingdom Metazoa; phylum Chordata; class Amphibia; order Anura; family Ranidae; genus Glandirana; species Glandirana rugosa. The sequence goes on along the minus strand of BLSH010276290.1, from coordinate 198,960 downwards.
CATGAATAGGACATGGATGTTTTTCAACAAAAAAAAAAACTTATAGGAGTTTCAACCTTTTTCTATTCTATCTATTTATTTATTTCAGGTACTTATATAGTGCCGTCAATTTATGCAGCGCTTTACATATACATTGTTCATTCACATCAGTCCCTACCCTCAAGGAGCTTACAATCTAGTGTCTCTAACTCACATTCATACATATACTAGGGAAAATTTGGACAGGATCTAATTAACCTACCAGCATGTCTTTGGAGTGTAGGAGGAAACCGGAGTACCCGGAGGAAACTCACGCAGGCACAGGGAGAACATGCAAACTCCATGCAGGTAGTGTCATGGTTGCGATTTAAACCAGCGACCCCTTTGCTGCCAGGCGAAAGTGCTATCCACCAGACCACTGTACCTCCCTCTAAATACTGATTGTTATTTTTATGGTTTTTAATATTACATATAAACATTCTGGATACTCATTTTACATCATTGGATGAAGCTCCAGACTCCTTTTTTATAATTTCTTGGATATCCTGCCTATTATTTACAGAGCTCAATAGCTCAACATGAACTCTATGTACACAAATGAACAATCGCTCACAGCCTGCATGTTAAACAGATTCTGTGTGAAGTTACAATCACACCTTATGAAGGAAAACATATTTGCTTTGGTCTTTGGAAAACACATAATTCTCAGTAAATTCTACCATGGGTGCATCCTATATGAATGCTTATTTGTAAAATATGGATTTAATACACATACTAACAAAAAAACAAAACAAAGAAAAAACATAAGTTTGAACATGTGTAACTCTATAAAATATATTTCAATTTAATTATAGGTTTTCCTTTAGGTATGGATGTAGCAAAGTTTTCCAGCTATGCAAAGATATGTTCACAGTTGGATTAACAGAAAAATTAAAGATTAGAATTTCCACTGACACATTAAACTGTCCCCTACTATCAAATTAGCTTTCATTGCCAATGCAAACACAGTCTCACCCATTATGGGAGCAAAGATATAACCAATAAGGACAACTGCAGCTAACAAACACTTTGTAGACCACAGAATACCTTCATTAAAGGCTAAGTTCACCCTTCTCAGGCAGAATTTAACTTTTCAAAATATCGGTACATAGAAGCCTTTTGTTATGTCTTTTCTGTTCAAGCCGTCCCAATGTGCTTATTTCTCATCAGTAGCTCATGGGGCATTTTGCCACTTTGGGGTTTGCACAATTTTTACCACGCGTTTGTCTCTATTTTTTCCACTCGACAAAATGTGCATGACATGAGGTCTCCAACTTACAAGCTCACTTCAATGCACTGTTTAATTGGACAACTTTGTGGCAAATGTGGTTTAATATTTTGTGTATGATATATGGTACTTACCTTGCTTTCCAGAACCTTGGAGGGTCAATAAACAATAATATTTGCACAACGCACATTGGTCAGTGTTCTTATACATCCTTATCTACAGTCCCAACTTCCTTCTCCTTTCTCAAATGTGGCTTCATGTTGAAAAAATGTAAAGGTATGCACTTGGGGGCTAAGAATATGCATGCATCATTCATACTAGGGGGGGGGGGGGTACAATTGGGGCAATCAATGGTGGAGAAGGATCTGGGTGTTCTGGTAGATCATAAGCTTAATTATGGCACGCAATGCTAAGCTGCGGTTTCCAATGCAAGCAAAATTCTTTCTTGTATTAAGATAGGTATGGACAGCAGAGAGAGAGAGATCATTTTGCCCCTGTACAAATCATTAGTAAGACCTCATTTGGAATATACAGTTCAGTTTTGGGCACCAATGCACAAAAGCTATCCAAAAACTGGAGAACGTGCAGAGAAGGGCAACCAAACTGTTAAGAGGCATGGAGGAGCTCAGCTATGAGGAAAGATTAGAGGAACTGAATATATTCTCTCTGCAGAAGAGGATATTAAGGGGGTACATGATTAACATATATAAATACATAAGGGTCCATATAGTGAATTCGGAGTGGAGTTATTCACCTTAAGATCATCACAGGGGACAAGGGGGTACTCTTTTATGTCTAGAGAAAGAGATTTAATCTTTGAATACGGAAAGGCTTCTCCACAGTGAGAGCTATGAAAATTTGGAATAGACTCCCTCAAGTGCTGGTTCTGGCCAGCTCAGTAGATTGTTTTACAAAAAGACCTACATTTTTCCAAAAAGTACATTATATAACTGGATACTAATATTTATAGGTAAAGGTTATCCATGGAATATCCTGTTGGGGGATCAGGAAGGATTTTTTCCCCTGCTGGAGCAAATTGGATCATGCTTAGTTGGGGTTTTTTTTGCCTTCCTCTGAATCAACTGTGGGTATAGGATTGTAAATATGGAGGTTATTGTGTGTGTGTGTTTTTTTTTTTCTTTTCTTTGTTGGTTGAGCTAGTGTGTCTTTTTTCAACCAGATTAACTATGTAACTATGTGAGCAGTGGCGTCACTAGAGTTGGTGTCACCCCCCCCATAACTTTTTCCCCAATAGTATTTTACCCTACTGTTTTCTCTCTGTTCTCCTTTCTTTCCCCTTTCTCTCTGTCTTTCATGTTCTATCTCTCCCTTTGCCCTCTCTCTATCCATCTTTCTTGTTCTTTCTATCTCTTCTTCCTCTCCCTTTTTCTTTTGCCCCCCCCCCCCCGCATCTCTCTCCAGGGCTGGATTTACATCTCAGGAGCCTATAGGCTCTGGAATCTGAAGACCCCCCCCCCCCAACAGCATTGCCAACCCCCCACAGCTTTTTGTATACACTGAGAAAACATGCAAAATCTACTGACAGAATGCATTTTTTTCCTGAGAACCTGAAATATGACAGCGTGCTGCCCGTCGTCGCGGAGAATGAAATGTACATTTTGTAAACTCAAAAAAAAGGGGAGCAATATGACACACTGAATTGTGCATCACACTGCCCCCTAGCAGCCTGCAATGCAGAGCGGCTGGAGTGCCAAATTGCTCTGGCTGCTCTGAGATTTCATGCTGTTTCAGTGTGGGAAGGAAGGGTAAAGGGGGTATAGAGAAAGAGTATAAGGATAGAGAGGAGGGTGAGGGGGGGGGGAAGACAGAGATAGGGGGGTGTGGGAGAAAGGGGAAATCCCGTTTAAGTGTGACTTTGTCGTACTTTAGAGTCTCGTCG
>BLSH010276290.1:154932-176206 GCA_018402905.1 Glandirana rugosa | reverse complement strand
AACCAGACTGAGAGACCATTTAAAGGCTCAGGAACCCTTTGCAGGTGTTATGGCTTAATTAGATGATTAGAATGGGACACTTTGAGCCTAGAATATTGCACCATTTCACAATATTCTAATTTTCTGAGATTGTGGATTTGGGGTTTTCATGAGCTGTAAGCCATAATCATCACAATTATGACAAATCACGGCTTGAACTATCTTGCTTTGCATGTAATGAGTCTATCTCATATATTAGTTTCACCTTTTAAGTTGCATTACTGAAATAAATGAACTTTTGCACAATATTCAAATTTTTCGAGTATCACCTTTACAGCATCACCAGAGGAGTATATAGTATCACCAGAGGATTATATAGTATCACCAAAGAAGTATATACAGCATCAACAGAGGAGTATATAGTATCACCAGAGGTGTATATAGTATCACAAGAGGAGTATATAGCATCACCAGAGGAGTATATAGAATCACCAGAGAAGTATATACATCATCAACAGAGGAGTATATAGTATCACCAGAGGAGTATATACTATCACCAGAGGAGTATATACAGCACCACCAGAGGAGTATATACTATCACCAGAGGAGTATATACAGCACCACCAGAGGAGTATATAGCATCACCAGAGGAGTATATAGCATCGCCAGAGGAGTATATAGTATTACCAGAGGAGTATATAGTATCACCAGAGGAGTAGTATCACCACTGATCATGCATTTAACTGCACCAAAACTACACTAGCCACTGCAATTTGAAAAGTGCTTTAAGATACCCAACAATATATGGAGGCACATTCAGCATTTACCTCATGTCACTGGGTCCCACTCCCAGTCCCAGCACCAGCCCGTCTGCCAGTGCCGCCCCTGCCCACCGTGACCTGACCAATCAGTCGCTGGCAGGAGGACAGTTCACTGAGGCCAAAGCCAATCAGTGTGACTGTGTGCACCTCGCTGGCGCACACAGTCACACTTTTAAGTCTGACCAATCAGCTCAGGGAATTGCTATCAGTAGACAGCAAGTGGCCCAAAAAATCTGGGACAGCCTGTACCGGCACCACTTTTTTTAAAGGAGTCGGCCTATTTTTTTCCCCAAATTCCAGCGGGGGGGGGACACGCCCTATGGACGAGCCGCCACTGATGCTGTGTCACTGTCAGTGTCGGGCAGCAGGACCATCATGCAGTACCTTGAGGCTCTGGCTGGCAGACTTTCTTCTCAATGATTGCCAGGTGGCGACGCCAGGTCTGGCAGGTCCATCCTGGAGAGTAGACCAGGGAGCTGTTCGGCCACTACAGGTGCGGGCATTATCTCAGCTCTGTACATGGCAGAGATCCACAGAGCATGGCAGAAGGGGCAGAGCTGGGGGAAGGGAGTACTTCGAGCCACCCACTGACCCTGGGACCTCGGACAGTGCAAAGTGGTCAGTTTGCCCCAGGACAGGGAAACCTAGTGGTGGGCACTGCGGGCCCTGTGTTAAGGATGGCTCTGGGGACACTGAACAGGGGACATTCCCTTCCACTGTCACACACGCACATTAGGCAAATTAGGCGGCCGTGAAGTCCCTGGGAGTGCGAGGCCTTAGGTGACCGCCTAATTTGCCTAATTAGAGAGCTGCCTCTGTGTAGGGATGTTTGTTCCAGAGAGAGAAACCACAGCACGTGGAGGGGGATTAAGTATTAGACACACTTTAAAGTGTTGGATACCTGTACTAGCTGTAGATTAGCTATGTGGCAGAGCTTTAAGACACGGTCTGCTGGAAAGGAAAATATGTACCAGGTTGGCCATAAATTTTACCCTGCACTAAAGGGGTACTTTAAAAGTCGCAGCCTCTTTGCTTGTCTTTCTACAGCTAATTCATGGTAACAAACAAAATTAGAATAGAAGATTACTAGGAGTTACGGTATATAATGGATTGTCCAAAAAAGAGTAAATATATATTTAACGGAGAAAGGTAATTATGAAAATAGCTATGATGTTTTTCAAGTCATGGATTGATATAATAGGATATAGACCAGATATAATATATGGATTAATATTGCATTAGAGATTGAGAATCAAGGTATAAGAGTTTGATTTCTTGTTATTCTATGATTATGCAAATAGCAGAGTGGCATAATGCTTCCTTATTATTAATATGACAAATATGAAAGTTAACCTGGATAAGTCCTTCCCCAGGAAGAAGCTGGCAGACAGGCAGGAAAATAATTAGTACTTTGTGTGTATGTATTACATGGCTATGTGGAGCAACAGCAAGCATCAGCTGATGTTAAGTGCTAGAGCAGACAACAACCACGCAACTGGAAAGACGTGTCATGCCTTTTATTGGGATAAAAGGGGGGTGGAGTTTTAGAGGGGTTATGTAGGAGTTTGGTGGTAACCTCTGAGCTACTCTAGTCATGGACCACTTGAGGAGTCATTAATGATACTGCATGTAGGAATGGCTTGGGTCGTAAAAATGATGTAAAGTGTATGTATAGCCAAAACATTTTTCTTCATAAAGAAGGGTAGGGTTCATAACTCCTATTAGGTTATATTTTGCCTGTGCCCTGCTGGGGGTATTTTCCATCACTTCCTGTCTTGGAGATAAAACAGGAAGTGAGAGGAAATCTTCCTGAAACTAGGGGAATTCACATAGTGCTTACATAGCAACTCTAAAATGTAGGATTTCTCCTTACCTTTTGTCTCAGAGGGAGTGGTCACCAGGACAAATAGAGGGGTAAATATCCCCAGTTGGGGCACAGACCACAATAAAAGGTTTGCAAAGGGTCTAACCTTCCACCACTCTATCTGTAACTAAAAAAATATTTTGCACTTTCTTACAGTTTAATGGATAACAGTGAACAGGACCTTTCAATAATTATACTCTTACTTGTCCACATTGATAAATTCCCAAAAAATGCTACACCTTTTTATCATTAAAGGCTAAGTCCATGTTTAAAAAAATAATAATTGCACATTTTTTTGCAGGTAAAAAAAATATGCATTTGTTATTTCTTTTCTTGGGAATGTGTAAAGCATTGCACCAATGATCAGCAGATCACGGGTGCAATGTCAAGCACTTGCAGTTTGTCAGTTACACTGTCTGCCCATACCTCCGATACAGGCAGGGAGTTACTGAAGTCCAGGAAGCTTAATGGACTACGAGAGCGATCACCAGCGCCCTAACAGTTCTTCGAGAACTACAAGTTGTCAGTCAAAATGGCTGACGTGGCCGCGTGAGTGAAGCCCCACATGGCCACATTGTTTTCAAACTGACAGCCGAAGCAGGGAGAAGGTCCCCTGCCCACTGACACAGGGAGGGGGGGAATTGGGAGGTAAGGTGGTACATGTTACAAGTTACACCTTAAACACGGGTGTAACATGTAACATGTTGAGAAAGGTGAGCTTATCCTTTAAAGCCACCTTTGTACTCCAGGCAAGTGACTTCGGTTAGGTGATAATGTTATCAGTCAGCTGCAGGCTGGGGAAAGCATTTCCACAGTCTCCGCTTGCTTACTGTAAGAATGGAAGATGTGACATTCTAGCAATTCATAATATGAGAGTGGTTTTGAGCAGGGGCTTATCAAATATTTATGAATACAGCCAGAAACAATATATGCACAAGGAATTACTTTTTTGTATCATTTCTGAACCAGCATCTCGATCCAGGAAGTAGATGATGACCGTGGATGATGCCTGAACAAAAATGGCTGCTTCCTTCTGGAGAGAAAAGCTGATATAGGCATAGTCAGGGGGAGTACTGTGATCTTTGTGAATGGTAATAAATACAGTGGATATAAAAGCACACCCCTGTTAAAATGTCAGGTTTCTGTGGTGTAAAAAAATAAGACAAAGATAAATAATTTCAGAACTTTTTCCACCTGTAATGTGACCTATAAACTGTACAACTCAATTGAAAAACAAATTGAAATCTTTTAGGGTGGGGGATACAAATAAAAAACTAAAATAATGTGGTTGCATATGTGGGCACACCCTCTTATAACTGGGTATGTAGCTGTGTTCAGAATTAATCAATCACATTCTAATTCATGTTAAATAGGAGCCAGTACACACCTGTCATAATTTAAAGTGCCTCTGATTAACCCCAAATAAAGTTCAACTGTTCTAGTAGGTCTTTCCTGACATTTTCTTAGTCGCATCCTACAGCAAAAGCCATGGACCGCAGAGAGCTTCCAAAGCATCAGAGGGATCTCATTGTTAAAAGGTATCAGTCAGGAGAAGGGTACAAAATAATCTCCAAGGCATTAGATATACCATGGAACACAGTGAAGACCATCATCATCAATTGTAGAAAATATGGCACAACAGTGACATTACCAAGAACTGGACGTCCCTCTAAAACTGATGAAAAGACGAGAAGAAAACTGGTCAGGGAGGCTGCCAAGAGGCTGACAGCAACATTTAAGGATCTGCAGGAATATCTGACAAGTACTAGCTGTGTGCTACATGTGACAACAATATCCCGTATTCTTCATATATCTGGGCTATGGGGTAGAGTGGTAAGACGGAAGCTTTTTCTTATTAAGAAAAGCATCCCAGCCCGGATAAATTTTGCAAAAACATACCTGAAATCTCCCAAAAGCATGTGAGAAAATGTGTTATGGTCTGATGAAACCAAGGTTGAACTTTTTGGCCATAATTCCAAAGATATATTTTGCCCAAAAACAACATTGCACGTCACCAAAAGAACACCATACCCACAGTGAAGCATGGTGGTGGCAGCATCATGCTTTGTGGCAGTTTTTCTTCAGCTGGAACAGGTGCCTTAGTCAACATAGAGGGAATTATGAACAGTTCCAAATACCAGTCAATATTGGCACAAAACCTTCAGGCTTCTGCTAGAAAGCTGAACATGAAGAGGAACTTCATCTTTCAACATGACAACGGCCCAAAGTATACATCCAAATCAACAAAGAAATGGTTTCACCAGAAGAAGATTAAGGTTTTGGAATGGCCCAGCCAGAGCCCAGACCTGAATCTGATTGAAAATCTGTGGGGTGATCCGAAGAGGGATGTGCACAGGAGATGCCATCACAACCTGACAGATTTGGAGTGTATTTGCAAAGAAGAGTGGGCAAATATTGCCAAGTCAAGATGTGCCATGCTGATAGGCTCATACCCATAAAGACTGAGCTCTGTAATAAAATCAAAAAGTGCTTCAACAAAGTATTAGTTTAAGGGTGTGCACACTTATGCAACCATATTATTTTAGTTTTTTATTTTTACTTCCTTCCACCTAAAAGATTTAAGTTTGTTGTTAAACTGAGTTGTACACTTTATAAGTCACAGTTAAAGGTGGAAAAAGTTCTGAAATTACTTATCTTTGTCTCATTTTTTTACATCACAGAAACCTGACATTTTAACAGGGGTGTGTAGACTTTTTATATCCACTGTACCTGAAAGCGCAACAATGACATATCACTTAGCAACCATGCTTTTAACATTAAAAAATCAAAAAGAGGGCCCGAAAAAGCTGAAGCAATGTCACCAGGACATGTAACCTGCTGCAACTTTGCCCTGGGCCATATTGAGGTGACTAAAGAAGTCATGGGAACTATAAATGAAAACTTAAAGTGGCTGTCAACTCTTGACAACCACTTTAACCTACAGGTAAGCCTATAATAAGGCTTACCTGTAGGTGCCCTGCAAATCTCCCAAACCTGCACGGTTTAGTAGATATGCAGTGTACTAGATATGCCAACGTCATTTCGACGCATGCGCAGTGAAGAAATGGCCTCCGTACCGTTTCTTCACTGAGATTGTGCCATGACTGGCGGCTCCCACGAGCATGCGCGGGAGTGACGTCACACGACTCCGGCCAGTCACAGAGCCGGAGTCGCTGCCCCAGAAGGAAGAGGGGTCGAAGATGGGTCAAAGTAGAAACACATTATGTTTCTACTTTGAAGGGGAATATAGAGGAAGCAAACCCCATCACCAACTTTTCAATAAAACATTAAAACAAAGATGCAGCGCCTAAAGGGTTAATATTATAAGTTCAAAATCCCCTTAGGGAAAAAAGGTACCACTAAATATGCAAATGTCCAATGATGTGCCAACATATGCAACAAAACAATGTCCGAAAATCCAAAAACGATAGGAAGGAGATCATCCAAAAACATAAAAGGTGTACGTTTACCAGATTCTGGTAGACTTAACGCAAAATGTATCCAGAGGGCAATGTCACCAACTCAATCCTGGTTTTCACCATATGGGTACACTCATCCAAAGGATCACCGCTGGAATGGGACGCTCCAATCCAAAATCCGATCGTTGGGTAGTACACCGGAATTCACCATAAACAGTGGGAGAAAGAAAAATCCACCATAGTGTAATACCATTTAAATTATTTATTGAGTAAAAAAGGGATTAAAACCACTTACTCAAAAGCATGAATAAAAGAGCTCTTCAATTAAAATTGTGACAGAAGGGGAACAGGACCCTACGCGTTTCAGCTCCAAAGCCATCATCTGGGGTGTTCCCCCCTCCTGTCACTACTCCTATTTATAATATACTCAGTTGAACAGAAAAACGCCCCCCCTAGGGGGCCAAAAACGGAAGTCCATCCTGTTCATCCAAAATGGTGTCTATGGCGTGCGCTCCATGCCTCTAATCCACCATAGTGGCACAGGAAGTAATATTTGTAATCCATGCAAAAATGTGAAAAAGATCATAAACAAAATGCGAGTTTTTGCGGTATTACACTATGGTGGGGTTTTCTTTCTCCCACTGTTTATGGTGAATTCCGGTGTACTACCCAATGATCGGATTTTGGATTGGAGCGACCCATTCCATCTGGTAAGCGTACACCTTTTATGTTTTTGGATGACTCATCCAGTATCTCCTTCCTATCGTTTTTGGATTTTTGGACATTGTTTTGTTGCATATGTTGGCACATCATTGGACATTTGCATATTTAGCGGTACTTTTTTCCCTAAGGGGATTTTGGACTGATAATATTAACCCTTTAGGCGCTGTATCTTTGTTTTAATGATTTACACAAATTGATCTTTTGTTGTGGGAGCTGCCAGTAGTCATTTATCCATTCATTTTATTCTATTATATTTCATTATATTTTCTGGATATTGTTTACATAATTTCAAGTGAGCACGGGATTGGCTTTACTATATCTAAACTTTTCAATACCTCAACAGTCCGATGTCCCAGGTGCAGGCATCTTCTGCTAGGCTTATTCTGGGTGCCGGACTGCAGCCGCTCTCATTGGATGACTTAACTCCTGCACAGGAATGCAATCATCCCGGCTCATGGGCACTGTGCCAGAATTTAAACTGAGCTACACCTGAGCAACTCGATGTACATTCTGAAAAAAGACTATGAGCAAGCAGGTAAGTTTCTTTTATTTCAGAAGAGACATTGCATATTTCTTCTGCAATAGAGAGACTGACTGCTCGCAGTTTTTAGATGCTGGACTTTAGTTAAAGAAATGTATTTATTCATTTATTACCACAGTGTTTCCTCTGAAAGTTAATTGCAGGGGGTGTGCCTTATACTTTGGATGGGGAAAAACCATGTAGGTTTACAACCACTTTAATAATATAAATCGATAGAAGCAGGCAAGGCAAAGAAATTATACTCACAAAGTCCCTTTGAAATGTACATTAGTTTTTTCATTGAAATGTCTGCCTTATATGGCTTAATGAGATCCTCAACTGTTACTGCAGCCATGGCGTTAATGCTTGTAGATGCTGTGCTGAAAAGAAAATATTGCAAAAAAGTTAAAACATGTAACATCATATTATATGACAATGATTATTATTATAATAATAGTTTCTAGCACCATTATACTGTTTACTGTACAGTATAGAGACTATTCACACAACCGAACATAAAAGGAATCTAATAGTATAAGGGAACTGCTTTTTGGAGCTTGTAGTCTAATAGGCAAGGAATAATAAAAATGATATATGTATGTAGCGCTAACCCCCCCCCCCCCCCCCCCGTAGGAGCCGCTGGTGAATATGGTTATCTCCCACCCTCCACAGCCAGGCACACAAATCTTACAAGCACACTGTAGCCACAAGAAAGTTCTTGCAGCTTTGTTTTTATATTATATTAGGGTAATTAAACTTGGATGGGGCTGAGGGGATTATGGGATGCCCACTTGATCAAGGATAATCAATTCTTCAGGACAACTATATACATCCAGTATATACACTCCTTTGCCTCCTGCACAAACTTTCTTGCAGATCTACTCATCCTCCAGCACAACTCTTGCTTGTGGAACTACAACACCTAGGACCAGCTAGCACTGAAAAGATGATCCAACACAAACTCAGTCAGATCCAGAACATTTGCCCTTTGCAGGCAGGGACCTCAGGCCCCTTTGGTAGAGTAGCAGAAAATAGGTCTTAGTAATTAGCTGTCCTATTCCTGTGGCTACTGACCCCAATACCACTGCTTCAGGCACTGCCAGCCCACCTGGCTGCAGCAGCTCCTTTCTCCTGCCTGTTCCACCACAGTCCTCCTGACTGACTCTGCATCCATCCCAGACTGCTCTCTCTCCCAGTCCTCTCAGGCATGCCTCTCAGTCCTTCCAACTGTGTGTCACTCACCAGCCCTCCTGGCTGTCTTTTTATATCTATATTTATCTTTTACATAATTTTTAAGTTATTATATATATGGTTTGAACGAAGCACTCAGTTTCAAACTATATTTGTAATTATCTTATTATCTCTCTCTGATTCCCCTTTTTAGATCCCCCTTTCTTTTTTATGTTGAGTTAGCATATTATGTTCGAGGATCAGCTGAATGGAGCAGTAAGGGTATTTTTGCCCCATACTTAGTCTTGCCCCCACCATCACAATGTTCCATATCATTTCATGTGTCCAAATATGTAGTGGCCTATCCCTTCTGTTTCTGTTTTTGGGTATTTCTCCCTCCCCTCTTGCCTTTCCTTCTTTCCATTTTACATGTCCTCCAAGATATTAGTATAGTGTTGTATAGTTGTATTGGCTTTGATATATAATATATCTTCTCCTCCATATCGATGCTTCTGTATGTATGTTACAACTCTGTGTCTTCTTTTCAGGTGCCACTTTTTTTAATGGCCTACAGTACGCTATATATGTGTTCATTACAGTAGCGGTTCCGGTATTACTGTTGGCTCTCTGTTCTACCTGGGAGGTATCTGAGGGTGGACATATGTGCTCCACGTCCTCCCTTCGGGAGACATTAGGGACGTGCGGATGCACCTGGTGACGTGGAGGGGTGAATGCCCCTCCTACGACCGGTGGCGCGCCTATGCACGTTTTTCCTTTGCACACGGCGCACCCTTTCTTACTTGGACATGTGCCATTGTGTTGGAACGCACATCACGTTGTGCGTCAGCGCCATGCCTATGACACCACAGACGCCGCTCACGTCACGTGGCGACGCCCGCATTAGCGTGGTGGGGTGCCTATATAGGAGGTGCGCTGTCGGTTTAGGGTCCTGGTCAGCGGCTGATATGTGGGCGAGATGGACATGCATTCAGGTATGCAGCAACAGTTCACTGCCCCTCTTATACCATAGTGTCTCACCCGGTCGGTTTCATTGTATGGTTCCTTGCCTTCCCTCTAGATGCACTGTGATCACGCTGGCCATTTGTGTGGTACGGGCTGTGCCCTTGCAGCATTCTAGATGGTGCTGCATGCATATGGTTATCTCATTGTTACATACAGGTATTTGTCAGTGGGTTACATCCGCCCCTCTATATATTGGCTTTACTATTTGGTTACTCCCCTGTCTCTTTTTTCTATTTGAGGAACCATATCCTATGGGGACAGTTTTTGCCTGTTGTGTGGATTGGCGACTCTAGATCGGGACATATTTGACAGAGCATTGCACAAAAATATGGATCCCTTTTGTTCTACATTAAATATTGAGTTCCCTATGTGGGGGGTAAGTTTACATCATCCAGTAGCAGTTAGATATGGACCAATATGCTTATATACTATATGATATAGACTAGATGATTCCTCTTCCCTTGTAGGTATACGTACCAATATAATCATAAAAGAGATCTTCTTTTATATATAATTCCACACCCGATTAAAGACCCTTACCAGGTAATAGTCCTTATTATGTTTCTTAATTTTTGTTTAGCATTGACAGTGCAATGATATTGAAAGGGCCATTTAAATAGTATCTTATTTTTCCTTTTTTATTTATTTCGTATTTCTATAGAATATATCCATACAGATATGTGCTTTTTTGTACCCTCGTCCATCCGCCCGCACCCAATCCTATTGCCCCCTGTGTCCGCCCCCCTGAGTTTCATTCCCATGAGTACAGACAATCATAAGCATCATTATTGATATGATTGTCATAGAATGATATACACATTGTATTGCAATATATAATTATGCATATGTCTTCTTTCTTAGGTAATCTCAACCCAGGATGCGAGAGGTCCTGAGAAAGCTTGCTAATAGCAAAACGCGTTGACCTGCTCTGCGTGAATACTGTGGTCCGTCTCTGGTGCAATATATTATGTTCATGTACCAGAAAAGGTTGAGAGATTTGGTATAGTCACTTTATGGGAATTATTCATATCCTGCTATATGTCTAGATTTTTAATCATGTTGTTCTCTTTTTAACAAATTTGTTTAAATAAATATTAATATTTTAATGAGCATATGAGTGTACTGTCTCGTGGTGTGCCCTTAAAGTCCACGATATTTGGGGATATTTCCCCTTGTGTTTTTCTTCTCCAATAATTAGGATGGTGGCACACTCTGGGAAGCTATTTTTATTCGTAACAAGTCTTATATAGTAGTATAGTACATATATACAAACATAAATCTATACTCTACAAAAAAGTAAAAAAAAAAATAAAGTATGGAACAGACTCAATATATCTTCTTTTTTCTGCCATTACTCTTCTATGTTTCTATGTCATCTGCTCATTATGTGACAAAAATACTGTAGTATCTTACCTGAGTGTTCCACTGTAAGCACAAGCAAGAAAAAGACCAGGAACTCCAGGATAATGTTCAAATATTTCCAGCACCATGAATGGGATGTACTGTGAAGGAAAACATACAGAGGGTGAATAGTTTTATTTCGTCACAAAGTCACTCATAGAGGGAACTGCATAAAAAATATAAATGTTCTTAAAATGTATTTAGCAAAAAAGTTATATATTGTAGCCTAGCACTCCTTAGATGTGGTGACTGTATTGGGGTTTTCCAGGTTTTTTTCTATCATTTTCACTTTTTGATTTGCCAGTGACACACCACCTATCCTAGGGTGGTAATGCTCACTCAATACACAGTATCTGTGGAGGAACAGCTTTGCCAACCTGGCAACCTGACAACAACAAACTACTTTCAATTACATATTTAAGAGATCAGAAGGGAAAGAAAAAAATGTTCATTCTTAAAATATACATATTCTTTAGGTCTACTTACAGCCCTGCAGCCCCAGATACCATGATCTGCATAACTGCCTTATCTGGGCCTGACAATGTTTGGTAAAGCATTAACATCAGGGGCTAGTGTGTATACACGTATTAGGGTTGATATCATACTTAACGACCATTAATAATGACCAACACTGCTCATATCTACTGCCTATACAGTGCCTTGAAAAAGTATTCATACCCCTTGAAATTTTCCACATTTTGTCATGCTATAACCAAAAATGTAAATGTATGTTATTGGGAATTTATGTGATAGAATGTAAAATGTAGCCTTTTGTCCTAAAAGCAAAACACTATATGTGGCGGAAAACTAACAATGGACATCACCCTGAACACACCATCCCCACCTTGAAACATGGTGGTGGCAGCATCATGTTGTGGGGATGTATTTCTTCAGCAGGGACAGGGAAGCTGGTCAGAGTTGATGGGAAGATGGATGGAGCCAAATACAGGGAAATCTTAGAAGAAAACCTCTTAGAGTCTGCAAAAGACTTGAAACTGGGGTGGAGGTTCATCTTCCAGCAGGACAACGACCCTAAACATACGGCCAGAGCTACAATGGAATTGTTTAGATCAAAGCATATTTATATTATAAACAAGTGCCTGCGCTGAAAGACTGTGCACTAAAGTGCTTTAGTGCATATAATTAATAATAAACAAACTAATTTGTGTAAATAAAAATATATATCAAAGTACCTCGAAATAATACATGTATGAATCAAAACAAATTCATATGGCACATAAGTTAGAACAAAATTCCAAAGGTGTAAACCCAAAATACATTTATATTAGTGAGGTAGATAGATATTTCAAGTCCAAAGTGCAAAAATAGTCAAATCCAAAGCGCAGAAATGGTCTTCACCATGTAAGTGACTTCACGATCACCAACATAACAGTGTATACCACCACCAAGAAAATAGTTGGGTACACTTATCCTAAGGTAGCTTGTATTAAGCCCGTAGCTAAAAAGTTGATCTGACCACAGCAAGCAGTAGGCATCCAGGACGGATCGTCACAATCACTCAGGGTTAAGCTCATCGATCAAACACACCAATAGGGTCAGTTCCCTTATGAAGACAAAAAAAGCCTGTCAGGAATGGTAGAGGCTCACTGCGAGGATGTCTTCATACTGTTCAGATGGAGCTCCTCAGGCTGCAGCTCATCAATGAAGATGGCGATGGGATAAAAAGAATAATCTCGTCCATGCAGTGAGCCTCTACCATTCCTGACAGGCTTTTTTTGTCTTCCTATGAGAACTGACCCTTTTGCTGTGTTTGACCGATGAGCTTAACCCTGAGTGATCGTGGCGATCCGTCCTGGATGCCTACTGCTTGCTTTGGTCAGATCAACTTTTTAGCTACGGGCTTAATACAAGCTACCTTAGGATAAGCGTACCCAACTATTTTCTTGGTGGTGGTATACACTGTTATGGTGGTGATTGCGAAGTCACTTACACGGTGAAGACCATTTCTGCACTTTGGATTTGACTATTTTTGCACTTTGGACTTGAAATATCTATCTACCTCACTATTATAAATGTATTTTGGGTTTACACCTTTGGACTTTTGTTCTAACTTATGTGCAATATGCAATATGAATTTGTTTTGATTCACACATGTATTATTTCAAGATAATTTGATATATATTTTTATTTACATTACAGTCGGCCCCTGGGTTACAAACAAGATAGGGACTGTAGGTTTGTTCTTAAGTTGAATTTGTTTGTAAGTGGGAACAGGTACATTTTTTAAGTGTAGCTTCAGCCAAGAAAAATATTTTTTAAGCTTGTTGGATAGCACAGGGAAGGATTAACACCCTTGTATTGTTTGTTTTGCTGTCTATGTTTCTGGTCAGAAGATTTCACCTCAGTTCCTGTCCCAATGATAATTGGATTTTGAAAAATTTGAGATGTTGTGGAAAAAACCTTGGTGATAAAGCTTCAGTAGAGACCCCTTTTTCCCATAATAACTCTTACAGGAGTGAATTTCCCTTCCTAGGGGTAGATTTCCTCTCACTACCTGTTGTCTACCTCCGTTTGTAAGTAGGAGTCATTTGTAAGTCGGATGTTTGTAACTAGGGGACCGCCTGTAATTAGTTTGTTTATTATTAATTATATGCACTAAAGCACTTTAGTGCACAGTCTTTCAGCACAGGCACTTGTTTATAATATCATTTAATTTTACAACGTACAGGTAGTTGAGTTGCTGCCAGCAGCTTATAGGATAAGGAGCGCAGCATATCTAATACTGCTTTAGAATGGCCCAGTAAAAGTCCAGACCTAAATCCAATTGAGAATCTGTCTCGAGACTTGAAAATTGCTATTCTCAAATCCAATCCAATCTCCATCCAATCTAACAGAGCTTGAACTATTTTGCATAGAAGAACGGGCAAAAATATCACTCACTAGAGACTTCCCCAAAAAGACATGCAGCTGTAATTGCAGCGAAAGGCGGTTCTACAAAGTATTGATTCAGGGGGCCTGAATACAAATGAACGCCACACTTTTCAGATATTTTGTAAAAAAAATTGAAAACCATTTCACAATTATATGCCATTTTGTGTTGGTCTATCACATAAAATCCCAATAAAATACATTTACGTTTTTAGTTGTAACGTGACAAAATGTGGAAAAATTCAAGGGGTAGGAATACTTTTTCAAGGCACTGTATATGCAACATTGACTGATGCTGTGTTGGCAGAATGGGGTGGCGATTGCAGGGTCAAAAGTGTAATTTAGAATATACTTTTCCTTTAGGACTAAGACATAAATTAAGCAACCCCAAAATATTGTTTTCAAAGTAATAAGAAAGTGCCCTGTTTCTAATCCAGGAGAAGGGAGTTCCTGTGTAGAAAATATATAACTTGTACAATTACTCTTCCTATTTAGCAAAATTATGAATATACAATATTTATTTTTATGCATCAATGCAAAAGGATCTCCTCAGTACTGTATATACTGTATTTATATGGGTATACTAATAATCACTAGCCCCAAAAAGATAGATAATAAAGTTGTAGGGTGTTGGCGAATGCTGTCTATTTACACCCACGATTTACAAATATGTATTTTACTGATTGTAAAATATTTGCCAGTATGAGTTTAATTGAAAAAATCAATTATTGAAGTATTCCTAACAGTAATACATGTTGGGTGCTGGAGTAGAGCTCTGTTTGCAGCAACAAACAGTACTTTCAATAAGACAAATAGATGACTATATAACTACCTGGTCAGGGGCAGAGACATAGCCAGCCAGTAGAGGGTCACAGTTTATGTAAAATGAAAACATTACGATTCCACAGATGACCGCACTTGACACAATGACGCAAAGGCCCACTTGATTTACCAGTATCGCTCTGTAAGAAAATAAACTCTCAGGCATTCATTCAACCAAAAACGGTAAGGAGAGGTTAACCATTTTTATACTGATTATAAAAATATACTTCTGGTTGGTTCTTCTGCTATTGGGTACACAGAACAAGCCTGTAGTATGATAATAGCATGATGCTACCAATGTTCTGTGATATACATACAGTCACAAGATGTGTGAAGAGATTTGATCACTCAGAAGATAGAAGAGACTTTGTGATGTAAATGAGAAGAACCTTATTGCATCCCAGCAAAAAGTATCAAAATAGTCCATTGCTATGTGTGTACGGATCCTGCTGAAGGATAATTCACAATAACCAAGGGCATAGCTACTCTGACTGCAATCCAGCCCTATGTCCACAAATGATGAGTACAGCAAGAGCCTTCTTCCTGGGATCACACACATATGAAAGCAAATGAGCACTTGTGCACTGCAGATCTCTTTTTAGAGGGATAGCAAGGTCTGCTGCAAGTGTAAACTTAGCATTAGACACCCAGGCAGCAGTAGTGTGCTCCAGGTTTGTTAGCCAGGGATCCTGTATACTAACTTGTAAGCCATGGGGTGGCAAGGTTTTATTTTGCTTAATGTATTTTTTTTTTTCTGTTTTACTTCTGGGTACTGTATATTGTATGTAGTCATTGTAAATAAATTGCATGAGTGTTTTAGTGAGAACTATTGTGGATTTATCCACTAAGTCACACACCTTGCTGCAGAGCTAATCCCTCACAGTACCTAATCCAAACAACAAAAATGCAATATATTAGAGTTGTTTGCTATAGATGTGATTTTTATACATGCTAGTCAACTTTGCTTGCGCCAGAAAGAGTAAAGTTGAGAAGATTACAAAGAATAGTGAAGAACTGTACAGAGGGTAGGAAAAGTGGGAGTAGGTGCAGAAGAAGAGTGTGGAGGGTATTACAGACAGTATGTGCAGCAGAGGAGTATGAAGGCTGTGACGGTGGGCAGTTTATCCAGGAGTGGAGTGTGGAGGGTATTAGAGTGGGTAGTATGTTCAAAAGAGGAGTGTGAAGGCTATGACAGTGGGTAGTATGTGCAGGAGAGGAGTGTGAAGAGTATGAGAGTGGGCAGTATGTGCGGGAGAGGAGTATGAAAGGTATGACAGTGGACAATATGTACAGGAGAGGAGTGTGGAGTGTATGATAGTGTGTAGTATGTGCAGGAGAGGAATGTAAAGGGTATGACAGTGGGTAGAATAGTATATGCAGGGGAGGAGTGTGAAGAGTATGACAGTAGGAAATATGTGCAGGGGAGTAGTGCAAGGTAATGGGAGTGGGTAGTGTGTGCAGGGAAGGAATGCAAGGGTATGAGTGTGAATAGTATGTGCAGGAGAGGCGTGAGAGGGTATAAGAGTGGGAAGTATGTGCAGGAGAGAAGAGCAAAGGGAATAAGTGTGGGCAATATGTGCAAGGGAAGAGTGCAAGAGAATGAGAGTTGGCAGTATGTGTGGGGGAGGAGTGCAAGGAAATGAGAGTGAGTAGTATGTGCAAGGGAGGGTAGAGAGGGTATGAGAATGAGCTGTATGTGCAGGGGAGGAGTGTGGAAAGTATGTTCAGGAGAAGAGTGCAAGGGAATACGAGTGGACAATATGTACAGAGGAAGAGTGCAATGGAATTAGAGTGGGCAATATGTGCAGGGGAGAAGTGTAAGGGAATGATAGTGGGCAGTATGTGCGGGGGAGGAGAGCAAGGGAATGAGAGTGGGAAGTATGTGCAAGAGAGTGGTGCAGAGGGTAAGATAGTGAGTAGTATGTTCAGGAGAGGGGTGTGGAGGGTATGATAGTGGGCAGTATGTGCAGGGGAGGAGCATGAGGGTATGACAATGGGCAGAATGTGCAAGAGAGTGGACCAGAGGGTATGACAGTGGCCCATATGTGCAAAAGAGAAGTGCAGAAGGTATGAAAGTAGGTAGTGTGTGCAGGAGAGGAGTGTGCAAGGTATGACAGAGGGCATTATGTGCAAGAGAAGAGAGTGAGGGGGGGCCCTTCATGGTTTCTTGCATCGGGGCCCTGAGGGTTCTAGTTACGCCACTGATGTGCAGGAGAGGAGTACTGAGGGTTTGACAGGAGGTGGAATGTCCAAGTGAAGAGCGTGGAGGGTATGGCAGGAGGCAGTATGCCCAGGAGAGGAGTGTGGAGGGTATGACAGGAGGCAGTGTGTCCAGGAGAGGAGTGCAAAGGGTATCACAGGAGGCAGAATGTCCAAGAGAGGAGCGCGGGGGGTATGGCAGGAGGAAGTATGTCCAGGAAAGGAGTGTGGAGGGTATGATAGGAGGCAGTATGGCCAGGAGAGGAGTGTGGAGGTTATGGCAGAAGGAAGTATCTCCAGGAAAGGAGTGAGGAGGGTATGATAGGAGGCAGTATGTCCAGGAGAGGAGTGCGGAGGGTATGGCAGGAGGAAGTATGTCCAGGAAAGGAGTGTGGAGGGTATGATAGGAGGCAGTATGTCCAGGAGAGGAGTGCGGAGGGTATAGCAGCGAACAGTATGTCCCGGAAAGGATTGTGAAGGGTATGACAGCCAGTAAAATGTGCAGCAAAGGAATGTGGAGGCAGCAGCGGCTGGTGCATAAGGGGCACTTGGGCGCCACCTCCCCGCCGCTAAGAAGAAAAAAAAAAAAAGTCAGCCCGGCCAGGGGGCAGGAGGCGCCGGTA
Organism: Glandirana rugosa; assembly: GCA_018402905.1. Taxonomy (NCBI): domain Eukaryota; kingdom Metazoa; phylum Chordata; class Amphibia; order Anura; family Ranidae; genus Glandirana; species Glandirana rugosa. The sequence goes on along the minus strand of BLSH010276290.1, from coordinate 158,753 downwards.
CATTGACTTTTTTTTCCCTCGGCTCCTTGCTGTCAGCTGACAGCAAGTAGTGAGCCCATTGGTCAGTCATTAAAGTCTATGTGTTTGCGCTGAACAGGCACACACACATAGACTGATTGGCTGCCCCCTGAGCCATCAGAGCCAATGACTCTCTGTCATTGGATGCTGTTGGTGGGGGCGGGACTACGGTGGACGTGCTGGCTGCATGATTACTCACGCAAGCACAGCACTCCCCGGGACTTCCGAACACACTGAGTGTCAGCATGCTCTCCGCTAGCGCTACCTCTGCATAATGTCAGCCCGCTCTCCAGCAAGCCGATCTCTGCAACACTGCCAGCCTGAGCCTGCCTATTAGATGGGGTAAGTGGTGACTGTATACCCTACCTGGGGCTCTGTATACTGCTATTTGGCACCCTGTATACTGCTACTTGGCACCCTATATACTGCTACCTGGCACCCTGTATACTGGTACCCTGTATACTGCTACCTGGCACCCTGTATACTGCTACCTGGGGCTCTGTATACTGCTACCTGGGGCTCTGTATACCCTATCTGGGACCCCTCTATACCGCTACCTGGCACCCTGTATACTGCTACCTGGCACCCTGTATACTGCTACCTGGGGCTCTGTATACCCTATCTGGGACCCCTGTATACTGCTATCTGGGACCCCTGTATACTGCTATCTGGGATCCCTGTATACTGCTATCTGGAACCCCTGTATACTGCTATCTGGGACCCTGTATACTACTACCTGGGGCTCTGTATACTGCTACCCTGTATACTGCTACTTGTCACCCTATATACTGCTACTTGTCACCCTATATACTGCCACCTGGGACTCTGTATACCCTATCTGGGACCCCTGTATACTGCTACCTGGCACCCTGTATACTGCTACCTGGGGCTCTGTATACTGCTACCCTGTATACTGCTACCTGGTACCCTATATACTGCTACCTGGGGCTCTGTATACCCTATCTGGGACCCCTGTATACTGCTACCTGGCACCCTGTATACTCCTACCTGGGGCTCTGTGTACCCTATCTAGGACCCCTGTATACTGCTACCTGGCACCCTGTATACTGCTACCTGGCACCCTATTTACTGCTACCTGGGGTTCTGTATACCCTATCTGGGACCCCTGTATACTGCTATCTGGGACCCTGTATACTGCTACCTGGGACCCTGTATACTGCTACCTGGGACCCTGTATACTGCTATCTGGGACCCTGTAAACCCCATCTGGTGACTGTATACCCTATCTGGGACCCTGTATACTAATATATGGTGATTCTGTATACTGATATCTGGGACTCTGTATACTGCTCTCTGGGGCTCTGTATACTGCTATATGGTGACTCTGTATACTGCTATCTAGGGCTCTGTATACTGCTATATGGTGACTCTGTATACTGCTATCTAGGGCTCTGTATACTGCTATCTGGGTCTCTGTATACTGCTATCTGGTGGCTCTGTATATTGCTATCTGGGGTTCTGTATACTGCTATATGGTGACTGTATACTGCTATATGGTGATTCTGTATACTCCTATCTGGTGATGCTGTATATACCACTATCTGTGATGCGGTATACCCTATCTGGTGATGCTGGACTGTATACTCCTGACACAAGGGGTGGGGCTTATGAGAAGTGGGAGGGGTCAAAAAGGAAGGGTGGGTTCTGGCGCCCCCCCATCCTACAATTTCACCAGCCGCCACTGTGTGGAGGGTATGACAGAACACGATCTCACACATGGTGTGAGTAATAAACTGATAATGAATAACAAATGTGGATATATGCATACACCATACTGACAAAAATGGCAATTTATTGCTTTGGGGGGTAAGCACTCCAGTTCTCAAAATCTCCCAACATTTCACTGTCCACTAAAAGCACTGAACATCTGTAGTGCAAGCATTGTAAACAGATCTTCATGGAGATTTGATTTCACACTTTCTTTAACAATAAATGTTTTGTGCTTTCCTGCGCTGGCATTCTGTCCCAGCCCTGATAAGAGTTGTACCTCTTGTATGAGTACAACTATTTCTGTATCTCACACCAGATCATCATGCTGTAGAGAGCCCCCTCCCTGGTATACGAGATTTGCAAACTTTAAGCTGGTCATAGACGGATATTTTTTTTTTGTTCATCCAGCAAGCTGAATTGAAAAAAAAAAAAACAAAACAGATTCTTTCATCCAGCAAATGAGGTAGATGGAGGTATCCCCCATTGGGACATTGTATTTTGACAGCGGCAACCACAGCAATTTTGGATTTTGATAACTGGAACATGGGTTTCCAGTCATTTTAGGTCATTTTTTAGTTTTTGTTTTGTGTTTTTAATTTGAAACGTTTTAACTTGAGAAGCTGTATTGACAGTGACAACCATGCACAATACAAGGATACCCAGAAAAAGTCCAAGCAGGTTTGTCCTATACTTCATTCAGCAAGGAAAAAACCAAAACAAAACAAAAAAAACAAGGCATCAAACAATGCAGGGTGACTTTGCACAGCTGGTACTTAGCATACAGAGCTGGTCAAACCCCAGGAGCCAGGTAGTCAATGCTCCTCAATCAGTTCTCTGGAGCAATTTTTTCACACAAAAATGTTAAAAATCTTCATTTTTGGCTAGATAATAACTGAAAACACCCAGTACATTATACATTTGTGGAAGCAGAGGTTTTTTATATAGAATAAAAAATGATGTGGTTTAAATTATTTCATGTTGCACAATGTTTGCACAACTTTTTGCGAAATCTATATTTGCCGTAAAAAATACACTAAAATGAATTTTGGTGTGTTATTGTGTCTTACAGTGCGTGTGTGCGTGCATGCGTGGTTACCTCCCATGTGAGTGTGTTGTACTCAGAGGTCCTGCCTTTCCCATTATAAGGTAAAGGCATGTGAGCTCAGGAAAGAGAAGGTAGCCATAAGTAATGTCAGAAGGCCTAGGGCCTGAAGAGGACTTGAGTAATTGAGCATCACAGTAACCCTCCTGCATAGGGCTAATGGGACAGTTACAAGCATTTTATCATTTTGTGGGAAGTTTATGTCCATTACTTGGAGCTTATTATGTCAACATATGGACTACATTTGACCTGACGTAAACATATGCCTTTAGTTTATTTTAAGTATTGCACAGAAAAGAAAAGTCTCAATAACAAACTACTGCAATGTCTCATTACTGACCATGGATGCAAGATAAAGGGATTCATGTGCCCATAGGAGATAAAATGCACAGCCACTAAAAAGGTGAATAAAGTGCAGAATTGAAAACATATTTTAAGTGTGAAGTGCAAACCTGATCTACCTAGGAGCTGTTGGTGGCTAGATGTGCTGAGGTTTCCCTCCTGATGGAGATTTAGGTCCTGACTAGAGTTGAGTGAACTTCTAGAAGTCCGGGTTCTGCTGGTTCGGCAGAACTTCGGGACAAAGTCCGGGTTCGGGTCCGGACAGAACCCGAACTTTGTCCCGGACCCCGCCTGGGCTTGGGCCTGAAACAGGGCTTCAAGACGGCTTGGTCGTCTTGGGCCTGAAGATCTTCAAGTGAGTTGAGATCAGTCCTGGATTTAGAGGTAGTCCTCCCTTTGGAGTCGTGTAGATCGGTGGTTGTCGAGGATCCATCTAGTCCAAACGTGAAGTGTGAATTTTATACAAAAGTTAAGACGTGAAATAAGTGGAAAAATCACCGACACGTAAAATAGAGGATACCCGTGTACTTAGGGAAATAGAACGTAGGTACCAGTCATTACTCTGTAACGTCATCAAACAATAACTCTGAAAAGAAAAGACACGTTATGAATTTTATTTGATTTCCGT